>MU392231.1:0-216227 GCA_022578495.1 Nemania sp. NC0429
TTTTTTTTATTTTAAATATTAAAAAAGTTTTAATTATATTTTAAAAAATATTTAATAAGTATTTATAAAACAAATAAAGTACTTTTTTATTATATAAAAATACGCTGATTTTAAATTTAATAATTATTTATTTTTGCGATTTTTTTTTCGAATTTATATAGTAGGTATATTTATAAAAAACTATTTAAATATTTAAAATTAGCTTTATTTTAAATTTTTCTGCTAACTAAAGCTAAAAAAATTTAAAAAAAAATATAATAAAATAATTTATATAATTATAAGCGTTTTTTTAAAAACTTTATTTAATTTGCTTTATTTTTTAGCTTAATATATTTATTTTAAACTTTAATATAAAAATTAAATAAAAAGTAGCTAACTAGCTTATATAGCCAAATAGCTTATATTATATATTAAATAATAATAATTAAACTTAAATAAAAAAAAATTAACTATAAAATTTATAATAAAAAAATTTTAAAAAATAAAAAAAACCTTTGTTTTACTTTAGCTATACTTTTTTTATTAAAAACGAAAGCATATTAGTTTACTATAATTTTCAGTAACGCGCTCCTAGGAAACACTAGATAGAAAAAAAAATACTGTTAATTCTGCACCTCTATTCAGCACCTATTAGGCCTCGGTACCCTCCAGGGCTTAAATCTGACAGATAGATCCCCTTTAAGACGTTATAACCAGCATCCCCGGGGATTTCACTTTTAAATCCGGGCGGAGCGGTGTGCGGACGGTGCGGACGGGTGGGGCGCGGCTATGATGATGCTCGCCCACTTTTCGCTGTTAGATCGGCCGTTCCGCTTCCTGCTACCCCGCACCGGACTTTCCACGACTGTCTCTCTGTGACGAATAGCAGACGATCTATTACACACATTATTGCTCCCACATGCCAAGCCCGTCGTCCCAGCCCCGTCACTTGTCTCGACGATCAAAGCGGCATCGGGTTGATCATAGCAGTCAGTCATTTTAGCCAGCATTACCACCTGAGAATTGAGAGTCAGCGGTCAACTACAACCAGACCAGACTCGGGAGGGGATCCATGCAACGCCCCTTTGCAGGCCCCGGGCGCATTCTATCCAGTAAGAGGGAGTCGGATCAGTTGGTTGGTGTGAGGCCAGGTAGATGGCGATCAGTCATGTACTCTGCGTGTAGGCGTGTACGGTACGGATAGTCGGTCGTCTTGTGAAGAGGAAGAGGGGTAATGCACGCATATACGCCAGCGCCGGGCGGTATCAAGTACACGGCAGTATCGAGACGATGTATGGGATGGTCCTGGGGTGCACAGGGTAAGCCAGTACCTATATACATACTTACCCAGACCAGCCAGAACCCAGATCTCCGAAGTAACCGTGGCGAGAGAAGGGGAATAAGAGGGAGGGGCAAGGAGGAAGAAGAACCCACTTGCCGAAGGAACCCCGGAAAAAGCACTCCACCCTAGAGAGGGCCCTACAGAAGTCAGACCGGCCTAATGACCTGATGCGGGCGGGATGGGGCCGCTCCTGCAGCTCGCTCCCCCCACCTAGGCAAGGTCGAGGCGGAGGAGGGGAGGGCCGTGGCTGTAGTGTATCTATCGCCTGTTTAACGCCTCTATCGATCGAAGCCGCTAAGAGGGAGTAGTCCCGGACACTTTACCTGCCTATACCTGCCTATACCTGCCTATACCTTCCTACCATACCTGTACCTACATGGCTCTGTACATGGTTCCAGAGATGTACCTTAGCATATCTCCCCCGAGGCCCTGAATAGTAGGTACTGCCTGCACGACCCGCTAGCCGACTGGCCAGGGGGAGGGAGGGAGGGAGTGAGTGAGTGAGTGAGTGAGTTAGGTCCAGGTACCTTAGTAGTAGTTAGGTAGTGTACGTGCATCGGTAATGTATGCGCGCATGTCTGATGAGGCGAGTACCGAACCGTGCCTACCTATTCTCCCCATTGATGCTACCTGTCTGCTACCTGCTTCATCCTTCCAAAACGTCACGCAATGGCCCGATGGCGTCTAGGGGGCCCTCGTCGCTGACAAGGGCTCGCCGCTTATAAAAGGTGCGGGGTTGCCCGTCGCCGCAGATGCCCCTCGCTCGCCCTGGAGCTCTCCTCTCGCCCCCTTCTGGTCCCTCTCCCCTCTTCGTATAACAACTGCCCCTTCCCTTTGTCTCTCTGCCTGGGCTTGGTATGATCCCTCTCCAGTCCTCCTCCTCCCGTATCCTCCCGTCCGTGCTGTCTTCTTCTTGTCGTGTCCTATCTTCTTACCATTCTCGAGCCTGCTCCCGCTCCCGCTCCCGCCCCAACAACCCGCGCGCCACAAGCACTCCTCGTCCATCCCTTCCCACCCGCCGAGCAGGCAGCACCATGGCAGAATCCAAGTGCCCCGTCAAGCACAATGTCGCCGGTGGTGGCACCCGGAACCCGGACTGGTGGCCCGACCAGCTGCGCTTAAACGTTCTTCGCCAGTCGCACCCCTCCTCCAACCCCTTAGACAAGGACTTCGACTATGCCGAAGCCTTCAAATCCCTCGATTATGCTGCGCTCAAGAAGGACCTGCATGATCTCATGACCGACTCCCAGGACTGGTGGCCCGCTGACTTCGGCCACTATGGTGGTCTCTTCATCCGCATGGCCTGGCACGGCGCCGGCACCTACCGGGTGTTTGACGGTCGTGGCGGTGGCGGCACCGGTCAGCAGCGCTTCGCTCCCCTGAACAGCTGGCCCGACAACGTAAGTCTCGACAAGGCCCGCCGCCTGCTGTGGCCCATCAAGCAAAAGTACGGCAACAAGATCTCCTGGGCGGACCTGCTTCTGTTGACCGGTAACGTCGCCCTCGAATCTATGGGCTTCAAGACCTTTGGCTTCGCCGGTGGCCGCAAGGACGGCTGGGAGGCCGATGAGGTTCCCTACTGGGGTGGTGAGACCACGTGGCTAGGCAACGACATCCGCTATGCCAAAGGCCGCGCCGGTCTCGCGGGCCACGGAGTCCTTTCCTCTGACGAAAATCCCGAGGGCGAGGTTCACTCGGGTGAACTGGAGACCCCGCTCGCTGCCGCCCACATGGGTCTGATCTACGTAAACCCAGAAGGGCCTGATGGCGTCCCGGATCCCATAGCCGCGGCCCGTGATATCCGCGACACATTTGGCCGCATGGCAAGTGAGTCACCCCCTTTTTTTTAACGTCGCTCCACTGAGTCACCCCCTTTCCGGAACTGCGCTCCGACTCTTGGGTATCCTGGATTTCCTGGCCACTAGCTTTGTTTCGCAGTGCCTTCGGAATCGCCACCTAACCCACCACATTCCCATCAAACTGTTCATTGCGCCTGTTTTATACGTCATAGTCGCTCCTCCTTTTACCTCCGACGGTCTGCTGACTCAATCGTTATAGTGAATGACGAGGAAACCGTGGCACTGATTGCGGGTGGTCACACTTTTGGCAAAACCCACGGTGCTGCCCCGCAAGACCATGTCGGTAGTGAACCAGAGGCGGCCCCCATTGAGCAACAGGGTCTCGGCTGGAGAAACACACACGGTTCAGGCAAGGGCCCACACACGATTACGAGTGGCCTGGAAGTCATCTGGACCAAGACGCCTACGAAATGGAGCAACCAGTTCTTTGAGTACCTGTTTGGTTACGAATGGGAACTGACCAAGAGCCCGGCTGGCGCCCACCAGTGGGTTGCTAAGAATGCCGAAGCCATTATCCCTGATGCTTATGACCCTGCCCAGAAGCACTTGCCGAGGATGCTGACGACCGACTTGTCGCTTCGCTTTGATCCCGAGTATGAGAAAATTTCCCGTCGGTTCTTAGAAAACCCTGACCAGTTTGCCGATGCCTTCGCCCGTGCTTGGTTCAAGCTGTTGCATCGTGATCTCGGTCCATCAGTGCTTTACCTAGGCCCGGAGGTTCCCAAGGAGGAGCTGATCTGGCAGGATCCAATCCCCGCTGTGAACCACCCTCTCATCGACGAGCAGGACATCTCGGCCCTGAAGAAGGCCATCTTGGCTGCCGAGTTCAACACCTCTCACCTTGTATCTCTGGCTTGGGCGTCGGCCTCCACCTTCCGAGGCAGTGACAAGCGCGGTGGCGCAAATGGTGCCCGCATCCGCCTGGCCCCGCAGCGTGACTGGGCGATAAATAGCCATCTGCAGTTGGACAAGGCCATCCCAGCCCTAGAAGGTATCCAGAAGCAATTTAACCAGGCGAGCGCACCCAAGAAGGTGTCGATTGCCGATCTTATCGTATTGGCCGGCGTGGCTGCTGTGGAAAAGGCATCTGGCGTTTCCGTGCCTTTCAAGCCTGGACGAATGGATGCTTCCCAGGAGCAAACAGACGTGTTGTCCGTCGGCTACCTGGAGCCGTTCGCCGATGGGTTCCGAAACTACGGCAAATCAACACCTCGAGTGAAGGCAGAGGCATTGCTGGTTGACAAGGCCCAACTCCTGACACTCTCGGCTCCAGAATTGACCGTTCTCCTGGGCGGCCTGCGTGCCCTGGGCGCAAATTTCGATGGATCCACCCTTGGTGTGCTGACCAAACAGCCCGGCCTGTTGACGAATGATTTCTTCGTGAACCTTCTGGACGTCAACACAGAGTGGAAAGCGACGGGTTCCGACAACGAAACCTTCGACGGGATCGACCGCAAAACAGGCGAGAAGAAGTGGACGGCGTCGCGCGTTGACCTGATCTTCGGCGCTCAGGCCGAGCTCCGCGCTATCGCAGAGGTGTATGGCAGTTCAGACGGAAATGCCAAATTTGTCAAGGATTTTGTAGCTGTGTGGGATAAGGTGATGAACCTGGACCGCTTTGATCTAGCGCATAAGTCGGGAGAGCGGTTGTGGTGACTAGATGATAGCAAAAAATCAGAGCCGGCGGGAGAGGCAGTGAAACCCCGGCTGTAGTTAAAGAGATATCCGAATATTATTCATTGCCATTTCATCATGAGCAGTTATGTAAGCTGTATCAGTTTACACGTCTTCTTTCCAGAAAGGCAATACGTGATATCAATGACCGCTCGAATTATTTGCCATATCTTACATGGAATATAAGGTTACCGTTTTCCGGTACTTTGCAGTACTGAAATGCTACCATTCTACCTCGCTGCTCTGCCCCTGATGCCCCCCCTACGTGCCCTGGGTATCTCTTTCTATCACAATTAGACTAGGCACGGATGGGTGCTAACATGCCTACAAGCTGCGGCACGGTTTGATCATGGCGAAAAATCATATCAGTATGACGGCCGCCAGCACGCGCATTTATGAGCCGGCCGGCTTCTAGCATCTATTAAGCGAAGCAAAATATCGAGTGCAAAAGCTGCCTTTGGAAGCAGGTCATCCTGATGAGTTTTATCATCACGAGAGCAGAATATTGACATACCAGCGGTGAAAAGAGCACTGCGAGTTCTGCTGAATATTACTTGCTATAGGACAAACGAGAACCATGGGGAAACCCGAACAACTCGAGCACCTGGTCAAGGTGGGGGGCTTACCGTTGTGCAGGGATTCTTACTCGTGGATATAACCGACCTCGCCTGTTGGCAGCTCTTGTCCTTCTGTCGAGAAGTCGTTCTCGGGGGGGAAGGACCCGTGAGACACTTCGGCCTCTAGTCTCAGTATTCTAGTGGGTGTGTGTGACTGTCAAAGGCACAGACGCCTCCGTCAAACCCCCCTGCCAAGGCTTCGAGTGATTACTAGCATCTAATTTTGCACTTGAGAAGTGATGAGTTGACATCGGCTGGGGAACCAGATGCTGTTTCTGCGTTGGCGGCTGAGGCGCTCCGGGTGTTACCGTCGTTTCGCTTGAGCACTGGAGCCTTCAATGAGAAGCGGGACGTGAAATTCAGTGACGCAGATTGTCACATGCCGAATATAGGAATTTATACACGTAGACGCTTCTTGGCATGCTCTCTCGTCTAGGCGTAGAAAGGCGACCCCGGTATTTTAGATAAGAACGCAGATGCCCGTGGGAAAATGTTCTAGTTGGCTAAATCGGCCACTGTGTGATATATTGAGTTTCGTTGAACATTTGCACTTCTGGCTCACCTATGCCTGCTGAGCCTGATATGATAAGCTGTCGATCTCGCGCCACGTTGACCTTTCTGACACAAGTTTCACTCTAAGCTTAAAGGGGTCAATCCTGGGCGCAGTGATACCATGCTTATGAAAACCTATGAAGGGCTTGGTCGTTCGTGTCGGTTAAAATGAGTAGTGGATGTACAGCGGTTAATATCATGCGCTTCCATGCGTCTCGCCGAAGCGATGCGCGTCTAGGCCATGTCGTAACCCATCTCCATGGAGAGAAAGAGCCGAGCATGGGGTCGTGGAGTAGTCAAATGCAGAAATTGCCGGATATCCAATGGGGTTAATATGATACCGTCGAGATTTCAATACGTCTTGGTAATATGTGCTGTCGCCCGTGCATCTCTTTTGTCGCTGGTTTATTAGCCACCGACCATCTCTCAGGAACGCCAAATCTACGTGAGTTATTTAGACGCTTGTAGCCCAGAGAATCTGTAGCACGAGGTGCTATCTATCTCCGTACTTGTATCCCAGCAGCTTGCTGGGCTCCAGAAAGTCACTATGGCGAACGGATCGAATGAGCAGCCCCCCAAACAACGTCTGCATCTTGTCCACAGGTATGCCCTGTCTTGCGTGGCACTTGATATTGTTCGAGAACATGACAATTAAGAAACCTTCAACAGTCATGCGTATGAAGGTGATATTCCAGGCACAGTCAATGTCAAGGCAGCTGGTCAGTGGCCTTAAGCAGAGATAACCCCCTCTCAGGACCTTTGACTAATTTGCTGGTTAGAGGGAGATGATACCGGTTATGGCCAGGCCCTATTTCCCGTGCCCGCGGAGGACCCCAATGACCCTCTTCAGTGGTCTAAATCCAAGAAGACAGCGATCCTTGTTATCATCTGTGTCTACTCGTTCCTCGGGAATTCAGCGTTGCTCGGCGTTGGGCCGTATATAACGCCATGGTCGGAAGAATTCGGCGTGTCACAGGCGGAGGCCTCTACTCTAATCTCCTATCCCAATCTAGCATATGGGCTCACGTCCTGGCTGCTGGTACCGTTGTACTTGAGATTTGGGAGAAGACCAGTGATGTTAGGATCCATGTTAGCCGTAAGCAGCAGCGACAGCAGCAGCGCCTCCCCAGCCAGTGAGGCATATAAATGCTTAATTATCTCTACAGTTCATCGCAGGTCTCGCCGCCAGCTCGCGAGCGACCAGCTTTGGTGGCCTCCAGACGGCCCGGATCGTCCATTGCCTGGGTGCTGGAATATGCGAAGCTCTGCCGGTTCAACTCGTCAATGACATATTCTTTTTGCATGAACGTGGACTTCAGCTTGGATACTATACATGTAAGGGCCAACATACCTAAATTATTGGCGACGTCGAGCTAACCATTACTGTGCAAGTTGCATTATGCCTGGCAGCGCTCGCCACGCTTCCAGCGGGATACATGCTTCCCACCAAATATTCATGGAGACTTTTCTTCTATGTCATTCTGGCTTTTGCGGTCGTGCTCTTCATATTAGCTTTCATTTTCGTCGAGGAGACGTCATATGACCGAAAGATTTCTGAGACCACCATCAACGAGGACCAGAACTCGGCAAATTCCAACCAGGACAAACCCGAGGAACATACTATTGAGCTAGCACCAGTTACAACACCACTGCGCAAGCCATTCCTGACGACTCTTCGTCCCTGGGGACGGATTGATCACACGGCACCATTCTTTACTTTGTTATGGAGATCGCTGACCTACTTCTTCGTTCCCCAGGTGCTATGGGTTATCACGTCGTTTGGCATTATCATTGGGCTTGGTGGGTTGTCGTTTAATTTTGTCTTCCCGATCAAAATCACGGGACCGCCATACAACTGGCCAGTGGTAAGTTAGTACTATGGAATGTACTTGAAACGGTTATTGACGCCGTGCCATAGTCAAGCTCCGGGATCCATGCCGTCGGTGCGGTGATCGGCTTTCTTCTCGCCGTTCCCTTTACCCCGACCTCGGACATGTTAGCAGCCTACCTCACACGGCGAAATAATGGCATCCGAGAAGCGGAGATGCGTCTTGGTGTCGTTCTCCCCGCCATGATCATTGGCCCTGTCGCGCTAGTTGTCTACGGCCTGACTGCTCAGCTCAACCTGCACTGGATAGGCTACTTCTTTGGATCGGGCTTGGCATCGTGGTCTGGTTACTTCTACTATAACTTCACATTGGCCTATGCGGTTGACTCATACAATGCCAATACCTCGGAGATGCTAATGGCTATTAATGTAGGTAAGCAGCTTGTTAGCTTTGGTCTGGGCTTTAAAGTATTGGATTGGATTATGCAGAATGGCTACGCTGCTGTAATAGCTGCTGGGTTCGGCGGAATACTGCTTGCTAATAACCTCTTTCTTGTTGTCTTCATGATTTGGGGGAAGAGAATTCGCTATTTCATGTCGACATCTTGGGTGGCTAAGCTACATGGCCGAGCGCCCAAAGTCAAATGAGGGAAATCATTACACTTACGCACTCACATGTAATTATGGGCCTTATTCGCCTAGAACCTGATACTCCTGGCAACTGGGCCCGCCAACAGCGATAACATGTTACCAAAATACCGATGAAGGAGTGTAGTCTTCCTGTCAAGCTTGTTTCGTATCCCACATCAGTTTTTTGTAAGGGGGAATAAATTATGTCGTCTGGCTCCCGCCCTTTGCCGTGACAGAAATGGCCACTATTATCAAAATGACAAGGAGCTCCCTCAAACTGCACCGCATTTACGGAATTGCTAATCCATTTACATCCTAGAGCGAACCGGCAAAGGAAGATATGCTATGCTTGTCTACTAGTACTAAGTTCACGCAACAGCTTAGTGCACGGGTAGCTTTTGAACAAAGCAGTACCTGCATATAATAACGTTCGAAGCAAAGCTTGCAATCAACCCCTTCGCCAACAAGAAAGCGTCAAAGACGCTGGAACTTGTAAACAAGAATACGCTCGCATACCAAGCAACAAGAAGCCAGTTTCATGGACAACCAACCTACATTTCGCCAGATGGCTATCTTTGTCTTGTGGCATGGCAGTATCCAAAGTGGAAAATCACACATGGTTGCGTTGCCCGGCACCGTAAACATAACATGGCTGGCGTGCCGCGTCCATGCCCGTCCTCTGGTGGTTTGATACATCTCCCAGGATAGTCTCAAACCATAGGGGACTGACAATCATTAGGTGGAACTTGAAGCAGTCTGAAAACCCGCCACCATGGAACCAAACGATCAAGATGGCAATACTACAAGCAACCAAAGCAGCTGCAAAGCAAAGAACGGCAGGACCCCTCTTAAACTCCTGGTACAGCGACTCACTGCACCACCGTCAACTGTGCCATTGAGAAGAACTAGGAAGCGTACTGGGGGGAAGAGGACGGTCAGAAGTTGTACGTCTTGCCGAGCTGCACACGTGAGATGTGTGGCCGACCGGTATGGCGTCCCCTGTGAAAGGTGTGCGAAGAAATCCTGGCTAAACGTGAGTCTCTTCCAACCCGTACACACATCTAGTAAATATTCCATCGGCTCCTCTTTTGCACGACAGTCGAGATCACACAGAGAACTTACAGACGAGACATCTTCTTCTGGCAAGCAAGGAAAATGAAAAGTGTACTGATAGTTCATATTGCAGTGCAGCCTCATGCAGGAACACCGCGAGCCGGTTCTGGCTAAGAACATGCCTACTAATCAGACCGGCACTCCTGATCAGACTAGCACTGCCAGCCAGGGACAGATTGCCGAGAATACAAGCAACATAGTCGCTATCCATGAGGCCAGCCCTACAAATACAGGCTTGTTGCATGCTGAGATTGCTTCTGAGGCATTGGCGCTGATGGCCAAACCGGCAGAGCCCAAATTGGCCTGAACAACACCCAGGTCCTTAAGCCCACTTGTCTTCCGGTTGCTCAGCCGTCCGATTCGAACACGTAAATGGAAGTTACTCATGCTATGTTTAAATACCCGAAAATTTTTGTGCAAACGGCTGGAGTCGAACGCCCTGTAAGTTGTTACTTTGCAAGCTGCACAAGGGTTGGAATGGGGAAGGAGGTATTCTGACAAACATGCAGGGCCGTCCTGTTACTCTGCTCTTCCACCGAACTGGATAATTCATTCAAAGGGGGTTTCTTGTCATCTGTTCGGACGAACCCTGGGCACCGAGGCTATTCCTCTACGTCGTATCAGTTATCTTGGCTGTCTTTCTATTTTCAGCAAGGAACGGACTAGAAGGCCATACATAATCCTGAGGGCGAAGGCAGAGATAACATGCAACTACTCGCGTGAAATGGGGAGAGATGGCGTTATGGAAACCAGCGAGGATTACAAATGCCAGTCATTACTTACTCCCACCCATGCTCAACCACGCCAGATATCAACTCGGGGCTGATACTAGTCAGATGCCCGAAATCCCTGCTAATCTACACACCCATGCCGAAACATGATGACACTGTGACATGAATGAGGTTGTTTGATTAATAATATGGCACGTCAAACTGTAATGTAATAGGCATCAAGATGAACGAATTGCAAACACCATCCTTTGGGAAATTACATTCCATTGATTATCGACTCGCTTGACACATGAGCAGGTATCAAATATAGATCTGAAGGTTGACCAAGGTAGTATGGGCATTGAATTTCCATATTTTACCCACTAGCTACATCAATACGTGATATACGTTAACATACACTACATGGTTACTGAATTACCGTATCATCAAGGCGACAGCCCTCAAGAAAGACTAATCATGGAGAAAGATGGGCTTCAACATATGCAAGCTACTTGAGCTGATTGGATTTATCACTAGATTTTAGTTCAATAGATACGTCGTCGATCCGTAAGTTGGCCGGCAGAGCGTCCGAGGGTTTTAATAGCCTCTTTTTGGTGCACTGCTCGTTGACCAGACGGGCTCGTTGAAGCTTCCGCTTTGCTGCCGTCTGTAGTGGATTATATAGAACTATAGGGTCGGCGTTGTTGCCCTAGCCGCTGGCCTGACTGGCACGTCGTTGGCGTAGCCGGCGTATCGCTGGCCGTATCAGCGTCCGAATAGACTGTTGGTTACTCTAAGAGATCGTTTGAATAAATTGCTGCGAATCAGTCGCTATATTTGCCTCTATCGCAGCTTCCGGCGGCATCCGGAGTAGACGCGTTCGGTGGAGTCAGCTTGATTGGTGTGATAGGGATGTATGGGACTCTTCATTATGAGATTGAGAGGCTCGACACGTAGGGTTGATCGGCGCAGTCGGCGCAATCGGTAGGATGCGGATTAATGAGACTTAACATGTCAGATAATTATGTACCATCCATAGACGCAGACCAACAATGGACCGGCCCCGCCAATCCTTTGGCGCAGTGTTTAAATCCGACAGGGGGGCTTTGCCTTATACCTAAGCAAGCCCCCTGATTTTCCATATTATTTATAGCCATCGCCATGTAGCGCTGCGGAGGCGGAACTCCAGGTTGTCAGGTTCGGATTTCCGTACCTTGTACCACTCCAACCCCGTAGGATGAATTAATTGATTGCACCGCCTGAACCTCGAGAAGCAAAACAGGAGATGTCGGCACGTCATCTAACCTAGGGAACTTAGACTTAGTAATTAATGTTCGCCAGACCCGTTCGCACTAACTAACCTAAGTAGATGATCTAGGTTAGATCAAAAGCTAAGCAGAGACCCCCCTTGGGTGGGAGCTCATGTCTGGAGTGGATGCGATAACAAAGTCAAGAAAGAGGACGGTGAATCGTTCAATTGAGGATGGAATAATCGAATAATGTCGTCCCCCAGATCCCAGCCAATTCGAGGCGCTGGAGTCGGATGATCTGTCCGTGTCGATTACAAATTTGGCTTGATTTATAATGGCCGCGTCCGGCTGCCGGGATGGAAGGGCGTGCCATAGGTCGCGGCACACGTCGTCGCAACCCCAGAGCGAGGTGACGTGCTTGCGGGGAAGCCACACGGGACCCAGGTAGGGTAGGGGGTGGTCAAAGACGGCCGTACGAAGTACGAGCATACCATACCGGGCATACCGTGGCCACCGTAGCTGGCGAATCGGCAGGGGTGGCCATGAGCTCATCGAGAGAACGGAGCATGCGTCGTCCCGCCGCTGGCCACATATAAATACGCTGGAAGGGAAGGCCGAAGGAAATATAAATTTCCTCAGATTATCCTGGTTCATACAGAAACAGAACAAAGAACAAGAACAACCATCTTGCACCCTCCCTCGTGCTCACCATTGTAACTCGACGCCCTAGACACACCAGTGAACTAATACGACTCTCTCCGCTTGCTCTACGCCATGGCATCCGCAGACGTCCAAGCGCCTACCGGCAGCCTCCCGACCTTCTTCACCGAGGGTCTCCACGCCGCCGCCGGATCCACGTCCCCGAGCGAGGTCGAGGCTGTGCTGAACTTCTTCCAAGACAACGAGGATGGTTCGCCCCCGGAACCTACATACGTAGGGCGACCCGAGACATACGAGCGGCCTGTACAGTCTCACCGTGTCAAGATCACCAACATCGCCGGTCGTGAGGCCGAGTTTACGCTCGACAAGCAGGGCTTCCAGATCTACCCCCACGTGGCGCAGGAGAAAGACTTCAACGACGACGAGCACATCAAGGCCGTCTACTACCCGGAGACGGAACAGTTGCTCAAGGATGCGTAAGCGCCTACACCTCATTGCCCGCCCCCTGCCTTCTCTCTCTATTTCCTCTCTTCCCCCTCTTTCCTCTCCTTTCTCTTGTTCTCCCCTCCAAATGGCACACGAGATTTCATTCCCGCTAACGGACACCGACCCCAGCACCGGCGCGTCCAAGATCGTCATCTTCGACCACACGATTCGTCGCCAGCCCCAAGATAGCCGTAGCGGCGGCGCGAAGCCGGATGCCGCTGCCGCTCTGCGCGGCCCGGTCAACCGCGTGCACATCGACCAGTCGTACTCGGCGTCGCTCTCCCGCGTGCCCCACCACCTGCCCGCCGAGGAGGCGGCCGAGCTGCTCAAGGGGCGCGTGCAGATCATCAACGTCTGGCGCCCCATCAAGACTGTGGAGCGCGACCCGCTCGCCGTGGCCGACGCGCACAGCGTGAGCGAGGACGAGCTCGTGCCCATCGGGCTCATCTACCCGAACCGTAAGGGCGAGACCCTCGCGGTGCGGCATGCGCCCACGCAGCGGTTCTACTACAAGAAGGGATTGACGCCCCAGGAGGTCCTCCTTATCAAGTGCTTTGACAGCAAGACGGATGGACGGGCCCGGCGTATCCCTCACACGGCCTTCACGGACCCGACCTCCAAGCCCGACGCCCCGTCTCGCGAGAGTATCGAGGTCCGCTGCCTGGTCTTCCACCCCGAGGATCGGGACTAGGCCTATGCATAGGAAATTAAGAGTATGCCTTGATGGGTGAACTGGGCGTGGAGACGGATTATGAGCATCGGAGGAAATGTAAAGCGGTAGATTGTCTCTAACACTGTAAATTTGATTATTTAGCATAAACGCTGCCCCTGACGCCGCCCAGATGCTTCCCCGTAGTGTGATATGCCAGACGCTCCAAAAAACAGTTCTGGAGGGAGATTTATATAGTTCCTAGATCTACAGAGCCCATCATGTTTAGGCCGCTGAAACCTTCCTCGACACTCCAGGCGCGGTCACTTTTCTTCTTATTCAGGAACTCACAGGCACGTCCGACGACTAGCAGACCGGGGGGCCGGCTACCTTCCTGCTCAATTGCTTCGACAACCGCGTTTAATGTGGTCCGAATCACTCTTTGATCGGGACAGCTTGCACGCTCGACTACGGCACAAGGTGTACACCTCGGCCATAGTACTCTTCGACTCGTTGTTGGGTTTCCCCCTCGTTCCACCACACCCGGGGTTGCTTTCTCTGCTGGGGATGTGCACTCTGTCTCCTGATACTCGGTCAGTTCCCTGACAAGGCCTTCTATGCGATGCAGAGCCATGAGGAATATGACCGTCCGGGTAGGTGTGTGCTCAGGCGGTATAGGTGCTTTCCCCTTCTTTCCGGTGCCGGTGCAGATGAGAACCTGGTCGGCGACGTCACGTTGCGTGGAAGGAATGTTGGCGAAAAGAGGCGCCGATAGAGCAGAGGTAACGCCGGGTAGGACGACCACTCTGTCGCCGAAGCCACAGTTGCGGAAATACTCAACCTCTTCGCCCCCCCGCCCGTAGATGTATGGGTCACCTTGTTTGAGGCGTAGAACTGTCTTGCCGTCCCGCACTCCCGCTATCGCCATCTCCAGCAGCTCGTTCTGTGCAGCGTCAGCATTTCCCGGAAATTTGCGCGCAATCTGCACGGGTGTCCTCCGGGGTATCAAGTCCATCACACCCGCCGGGACGAGCTTGTCTGCCAAGATGCAGTCGGCGTTCTGGATGGCGTTGTAGGTAGCACGAGTTAAGAGGTCTGGGTGCCCGGGCCCTGATCCGGCGAGAATTATGCACCCCCGATTTCTGGGCTTGGTTTCTGATATCGGCGTCTCAGTCGGCGCGGGCGGGCGTACTGCATCGTAAGACTTGAGGATAGCGGCTACGTCGTCATCGGTTACGGCGGCCAGACGCCTCAGTGGCCAGTACTCACAGACCTGGCTCAGCCAACGCATGCGCCTGTTCTTGGTGGCATCGAGGTCGGCGTCGGTCACCAGCTTATTGAAGGTCGCGGGCTGGTCGACCGAGTCGTCATCATCGCCATAGCCGGGGTGAACTGTGTGAAGCAAGCGATCCTCTTCTTGTATTCGTCTACGGACGTCGCCTAGCTTGAGACACGCGTCGCCAAGGCCCGGGGGAAGCGAGGCAGCGATCTCGCGCCGTATTCTCGACGATAGCTTGCAACCGCGACCATTCGTAGTAACGCCAATCTGAAGAGGGCCATCGGTGTGGGTCGAGAGGAGGGTGAAAGAGCAGAGCCGAGGCGCGTCTACGATATTGATGGGTATTCGGTTTCGCTTGCAGAGGGAAGATATGCGTGGGCCTGGTTACATCCAAGTCAGTATTACCTAGTAGTTAGCGGTCGGTGGCCGCCTGGATAGACCCTGTTCGTATACAGAAGCCGTGACTAGAGGCTGCCTGTTGATAGACGTACCGTGATCGGCGTCCCTCGGGCTCGAGGTCACAAAGACGGCGTCGACGACGCGGTCGACATCTTCCCTGCCGAGCGTGAAGAGGTGACTATCCCGGAAGCTCTCCCTCACCCACTGGACCTCGCCGTCGTCCACTCGCCTCTGCAGGGCATGGTGTAGGTCCGCAGTCTCGGGCGCAATCAGGATAGGCAATGCGCCGACAGCCAGCGACTGGCTGCATCGCGCAGCTGCCAATGAATTTGAGCCGACGATCAGGTGGACGTGAGATTCGGCATTGACGGCCGTAAGCAGGGACAAATGAGACACCATTCCGGGTGCCTGTTGGCCTTGACTAATGAGGCTAAGGCTAGCCAGTTGCGCTGGAAGAGATATGGCACCGAGAATGGGGAGCGAGCGAGGAGAAGATGAGAGAACGAACTGCGGTTAGCCCGGTGAAGGGTTAGTATAGCCTGTTGTATGTCGTCTTTTGTCTGTCGTTGATGATGATAAGCATAATAGCAGGCTCAGGACCGAGATCGACATCTCCGAGGAGGCGGATAACTCGAGAGGGGGAACTCGGACAAAGTCATAATAACCTGGATGATGAATAATTTCAGAAAAGTGTCGAACCCTTTGGTCGCATCAAGATAACACTACCGACTATCTGCCTCCTAACCTAACGTAGGCCAGGCCGGCGGGTCGCGGGGGATTTCCTTGACTCGCTGGCAAAACATCTCGTTGTACTCACTTCGTAAGGGTTTGCGATGTCGGCTGTGCCGCCAGAAAATAAGATGTATGCTAGGTACAACCGTACAGGTACGTACTTACGTGGGGGTTTCTCTCTTAGACTCTCTCCTATCGCTTCTTATCGAAGCCGAGGCATCTGGGGAAAGTGTAGAGCTACCGAGTACGCAGGTACATAGAATAAGTATGGAGGTGGTAGGTAGGTAGAGAAGGCGTAGGTATTGCATGAAAGGCGGCCTATTATTCACGAGGCTAGAGATCATGGGGTCGATCGGTAAGCTGTCCGGGCGGCGACTGTCTTTTTGACACCATGCATACATTATATACACTATCCCGCCCCGTTATGATACATTTTGATATACAAGTTTCCCTACAATATATGTTACTGCTCCAATCCGAGTTCCTTCATCAGTTCAACGCCCCTGTTCTTCTTACCACCCTTGGCACGCCTCTGGGACGGGGACGCCTTGCCCGCCTCCGAGGTGCGGTATATGCCCCCCTGGCCAGCGTCGAGCCTGATAACCCTTGGCTTGCGGCCCCGCGCGGCCTCTTGAGCCCTCACACCGCCGTCGTTGGGAACGGCTGTCGCGTTTCCAACAGGACCCGGTCTCCTGACCCGCGTTTTGGCTCCCAACGCCCAGAGATCGCCCCATTGTGCCTTGCGCGCGTCTCGGTACGCTTGCTTGCTGAAGCTCTTGGGCACCGTCCACCGCTCCAGCGTCCCGGCTGGTGTGCACAAATCTAATATGACGTGCCCCTGTCGCTTGATCGGCGGCAGGATGTTCCGGGGTAGTGATAGAGGATCGGGACCTTCCGGTGCATGTTCGTACCCGTCAAAAGCGAGGTCGGTGGCCTGACCTCCTTGAGCGGGTAACGCTACCGCCTCCATGCCAGAGAGCGTGCCACGCTGCACGGCGACAAAGCTGAAGTCGACGTCTTCGTGATTTCGATGGCTAGCCCCCAGTATCTTCTGTAGGAATGGCGGACGCGTGAAGCGTTGACGGAAACGGCAAAAACCGTTCCGACTGGAAGCGAGGCCGGGGCCACGGTACATCGGGCAGGCTTTGTGGTTCGTGCATGGGGCTATAATCATCCCCGGCTCGCGTTCTCGCCTCGTTTTCACTTCGATGAGCTCGGGTTGTGGATCCGAAGCGGGCGAGACGATAAACTCGTCGAGAAGACGAGCTCGGGTATCAGCTACAGCTTGGAACCCTTGGGGATGACCTTTCTCCAGCACAATGAGAACGCCGCCCTCCGGCGACAGCATCTCCCACAGGTTGTTGAGCATCGCCTTGCGCCCGTATGCTTTGCTTATGGGCAGCATCTGGTGGGAGGCGATGATGATGTCGAATTGCTTCCTGGGTAGCGAAGCTTCGCCCCCCTCTAACCTGTCTGGGTGATCGCCCGAGTGTAAATAGTCGGGTAGTCGCGGCAGGAATGTCGTATTATGAAGGAATCGCGATACGCGTTGTCGCAGCGTCTCTGAACCCACAACAGCTGTCCTTTTACCGGCAGAGAAGAAGTCCTTCTTGCCCACCTTCTCGCTCTTTTCGCCAGCAAGATCCGACTCAGCCAGAAGGACCTGCTCCCAGGCAAGTAGACCGGCGCCGGCTGTGCCGACATCTAGCACCCGTGGCCCCTCTCCGCTGCCTCGGGACATGAGTTGTGTCATCCAATTCGATCCAAGTCGTTTGCGGATCTCGACTAGGACACTCATCGTCGACGAATACATGGCGGGCAGCATGGTCGCGATGAAGGCATCGGCCTCAATTTCCGACAATTTATGGTGATTGGCAGCCATGGCAATGGGCTTCTGTTCGGGCTTCCGTCTCGCGGGCGGTGTGGCGACGGAAAGTGGAAGTCCCGGGCCGCCAAATGCCTTCTCTGCGGCTTCTTTGACGTGCCCAATGCTGGTTCGATCGAGAAGCTTGGTAATGGGTGTGACAAAATCAGCCTTCGGGAGCTGAAGCGAACTCGGATTGGTCCTCCAGTGGCCGGCCCTGGAAAATGTGTGAACGCGGTCGACCCGGGGGTCAAGTGTGTCATCGGGCTCCCATTCGTTCTCTTCATCTATCTCCTCTTCTTGCTCCGCCTCCGCCTCCGCCTCTTCTCTTCTTCCCCTCGGTTCCCTTTCTTCTGTGTCTTCCTCGGGCGGCCGTAATGAGGCGGCTTCAAAGTCCTTTTGTAGCTTCAAGAGAGCATCAAACTCGCGCTGGTTCTTGGCGACAGCATTGATGTAGATTAACCCAGACTCCGAGGGCGGGTCCTGAGGTAAGATGTGTTCAGCTGGGGCCTCGGCTGGGGCCCCGATGCCCTCAGTGGATAGCGACGTGATAAAAGGGAAGGAGGACGAGGAGGATGAGGTGGCGACAGCGGCAGCGGACATCTCTTCTTCGGTATCATACACAACTTGGTCTAGTCGGCCATCTTCTGCCTCTCGTAGCGGAAGATCCCCGGGGGCGACATAGACATATTCCTCCTCGTCGTAGTCAAGGGGTCGAACGGGCATGCCCACATCTTCGGGTTTTGTTTCTCGGAGGGGTGGACCGTAGAGTCTCGTGTAGAGCTTGTACTCGTCGTCGTTGAGGTACCCTTTCGGTAATGTGTCACCAAAAGTACGCCTGGCCTGTCGCACTACCAACTCGACGTCGCCGGGGCCCGGGGGCTGCCTCTCGGGGGCTGGGCTCGGCGGTGGCTCCTGGGATCTGGTTCGGGTGGTTGTGAAACATCTTGAGCTGAGGAGAGGAGTAGATTTTGTCATTGGACGCCGCAGCGTTGCAAGCCGATAACGAGGTAGCGCTGACGCTTCGGATGGTGCAGGTGCCAAAGCCTTATCGAGAAGGCTTCGGATTTGGCGCCTACATGCGGGGCAGGGCTTCGGGGCTCTTGAAGCCGACAGCATGGCCTCGCAAAGAAGAAGAGGGAAATTATTGTGTTTATATAAGATGTAGACATGTACGGGTGTGCGAAGACAAAGCTCAGGTCCCCCGCTTGAACTTTTAGGTGGGTCAAGGTAGTACTTCGTGCATGAGAAAGGTATCTACAGACTACACACGTAATGGCACCAATAAGAACGCCTGTATTTGTCGAATGGGACCAGGCACTTAATGAGGTACATAAGGTCCCCTATGTTGTAGACTTAGGTACTACTAGTATACACTAAGGTAGGTACCTAGGTGTATCTACCTAGACCCCACATTCGTATGCAGGTACCTACGGGCTCCGGGATTCACTTGGATGCGGCACCTAGAATGCCGGTTTGAGCGTTACCTACGGGCCACGGTTCTGAATCGACTCAGCGAGGTTCGAGATGTGGCCCAGGCTAGGTGTTGTCAGCTGAATCATAAGCCATCGTCTCACCTGGGTGAGTGGCAACGAATTCAACTGCTGAGATAGACCTGGCTGGCGGCAAAGACCATCAATTAATAATATCTGATGGCCCGCCAACATGATGTCACCGAAACTGCCAATGGGGAAGTGAGCATGAATAATGTGACCATATGAGAACTCGATAGAAACAATCTCGGCAGTATGACCCGTGAATCATACTCAAACCCACGAGTTGTATGGGTCTCCTCCTACACACGCTATAAGGAATACCACACCAACTCCGACGTTGGTCATGGGGGTATACAACGAAACGTCCAATGATGAACTCCTCGTCTTGTTTAGATACCAGTACCCATCTGGATTTACCATCCATCACGACTAGCTACTCCCAAGGTCGGCTAATGTCCGGACACCACCAGCCGTCCGACTTGGGGCACCTGCACCTCCCGCCGGGCCATGCCCTGCTCGACTGATGGGTGCCGGCGCCCTTGGTTTGCTGCGGTTGAAATCGGAACGCTCGGCGGCTTTATAAGGATCGAACTATGACGGGATCAGCATTAGACGAGAAGCTCAGGTAGATGTTAGCCCGAGGCGAGCAGGACTGAGACATACAGAAAACAGAGAGGCGAAGTAGAGGCCAAAGAAGGTGAGGAGTGTGTTCATGATGCTGAAAGGGGTGAAGCTCGCCCACGACCGGCCGCCTAATGTGTTATTCGCGCCCCGCCGGGCCGGCGTAGCGCTGCTGCTGCTGCTGCCATTGCCTCCGGTGCCACCCAATGTCCGGCCGGGTATGGCGAAGGATGCGCCCGGGGCAGCACTCCCGGCCAGCTTGACTGCTTTCTCGACGGCGGCTGTGAGGGCAGGCGGGTTGGCGCCCCGGATGGTCTCGATGACGGAGCCGCTCTTGAAGATGAGGAAAGTGGGCATGGCGCTGACACCGTGGGACTGGGCGATGGACTGGTGGTTGTCGACATTGACTTTGCAGAACGTGATCTTGCCTGGCTTGGAGTACTTGGTGGACAGGGATTCGAAGGTGGGTGCGATCATCTTGCAAGGCGCGCACCAGTCGGCGTAAACTGCGAGGCAGGGGAGACAGGTAAGTGGTAAGTTTACGGTTACATGGGATGAAATGGCATGGGACAAGAGTGATGGGGCATGAGCATGGGCGTAGGCATGGGAAGGCGGTAGACGGGAACCCATCCTTCTGTTGGCCTCGACTTACAGTCAGTTATGACGATGGTGGAGGAAGCTAGAATGCGCTGCCACTCGCCTGACGAGGCGATGTTCACTATGCCGCTCATCGTATTGCTTACAAGTGTCTGTCTGGTAAGGATTAGATGAAGCTTCTGAGGCTTCTGAGGCTTCTTTACGTATGATGCTAGCTCCTTGGCGATTGGCTACTGATTCAATAGAGATGCTGGATGGCTAGAAGACCACCGGGTAGGAGGAATAAGAGAAGAATATGAAGGGTGTCTGAGCAGTACGGGAGCAGGCGTGTGTTATGTCAGTTGTCTTGCATCTTGGTGGGGGAGAAGGAGATGTCGACATGTTGCCTTAACTTGTAATTACCTAAGTAGGTATGTACACAGTGTACTAAATTTAGATTACCCTCAAAGGTGTAGCCCGTCGGCTATACTACTGTAAGTACATGTAGCTCCTTCCTAGGTACCCGATTACACGCGTGTATCTACTAACTTGTGGAGGCTAGGTACATGTTTGTCTCGATCCACACCCTGCGGCAGAGGTACTGGTGCCATGGAAATGGGGCATCCAAGGGATCCTCAGTACAAGGAGGTAGCTACCTTAGGTATGTAGGTACCTGAGCAAGAGATCTAGAGCTACCTTAACCTCCAGGCTACAGGTACTTACCCGATAGGTACATGTAGGTCAATCCCCCAAAATTGGTAGGTGGTGAGAAAAAGCAAGTACCTGTGATGCGTGATGCAGCTACAATTCTGCCGGCACAACTTTTCTTAGTCAAGTACCTACTCAGCATAAGAGATGGCCATACATCTGGTTGCCTCTCCCATGTACGTATTTACCTATACTTATTTGTAGGTATTTACTTATTTACCATTGAAATCAGTCACTCAGATCCGACTTGGAAGTCTAGTAGTGTGCATAGGAACCGGGAAGCCAAAGAAGAGCTCACTTATCTGGATACTCAGACTGATCGTGTGCACACAATGTCTTCCTATGATCAAGACAGACAAAAGGTAAAACACCCCGCTCAATCTACTCAAGTTGTTGCATATAATTCACCAAGAAGGCTTACTGATCTTCTCCGATGACTCGTCTCTAGAAACGGCGGATCACACAGGAAGGCGGCTATGTAGATACCTCGAAGCCAACTGCCTTCTTCAGACCTCTTAGTGGGAGGGAATGGACCATCTCTGTTGCTTTGCCAGGTAGCGTATTGTCCACGTAGGTTCTATTCTGTCTTTTCTCTTTGCTTTCTGCTGGGCCTCTAGAGGACAAGGAGAACCTACAGAGGGAGCCTTCACCATGGAGAAGAGAATGAGGAAGGAGATGTGGCGGCGGCGGCGGCGGCGGCGAGAGCTTGGTCCGCCCGCTTCACTCTCGCCACACCATCGCTAATCCTTTTCACAGTTGTCGCCGCGATGACCAACGAACCAGTCTTGTCTCCCATATTGCCCGTGCTCTGGCCGTATTCGGCGTGGATGAGATTGTCATATTTGACGATTCTCCCGCCGACTCACGTCCCACCAACGTAGATCCTTCTGGCTACACTGGCGACGTGGACCCCTGTGGCTATGTCGATCACCTCCTGCAGTATATGGAGATGCCGCCCTTCATGCGCCGCACTCTACTGCCCCTGCACCCCAACCTCAAAGCCGCCGGTCTCATGGCGAGTCTTGATATTCCCTCTCATCCACATCATACCGATTGGCTGCCCTACTGTGAGGGCGTCACGACATCCGGCGCTACAGCGGATGGGACCGGCACTCTTGTCGACGTCGGTCGCAAGGACCCCATTACTATCAGCACCGACGTCCCTCCGAAAACCCGTATAACCCTTCAGATTGATGAGAACGATCCGACTAGAGCCGAGCCCGTGGACCCGGCTGCCCCCAGAACCGAAATGGGCTACTACTGGGGCTACGCTGTCCGGCGGTGTAGCTCCTTAGCGGCCGTATTTGAAGAATGCAGCTATGACGGTGGCTATGACCTGAGCATTGGCACGTCGGAACGTGGTATGCCGGTATCAGAGGCCTTCCCAGAAAAGAAGTTAAGAGAATTCTCCAGATTCAACCATCTTCTCGTTGTCTTTGGAGGGCCCCGTGGCATCGAATACGCTGCCGAGAATGACCCGGCGTTACAGGAGTTGGGCATTACTAGAGGACGAACGAAAGAGCTGTTCGATCGTTGGGTCAATATCTTGCCGGGCCAAGGAAGCAGGACTATCAGGACCGACGAGGCGCTTTTCATCGGGTTGTCTGGGCTGCGGCGGATATGGGAACTTAAGGGATAGCATGTCCTTCTATGCCCAGGACATCAAGGCGAGGCGCCAATACTTCAATTACCAAGCGCACACTAGTGCCACATGTTTGCTGCACCAGCGAGGCGTATACCGCAACCTGTGCCTAGAATTGGGAGGTTTAATGAGCCGCGGCACGACTTCTTGGAGGAACATATAATAGCATAGCCGTAGGCTAGCTGATGGAACTATGGAGGCTGGTAACGCTATAACGGTTCTCATAAGGGGAGCTAAACACGCCTAGCAGCTACTAATGCATGCATACTACGTTTGCAGTCAAAAATACTCTACCTATCGTCAAGGATTGATTCTTCATCTCCATCATTAAATCGGGTACACTGATGCCCCGCTTGCTGACCTGCAAGGCGACAATCCGCTACACAAGTGGAAGACAGAATGCCTGATAGATAGAACCTGCCCGGTGCGAGTGTTGCCCCCAACACGAGGATTGCCGAACCAACGAATCACGGCACAGAGCGGCATCCTATTCTCGGCAGATGCCACCTGATTCAAATGGGGGCTGCATGAGTTAGCGGTAGGGTAGAATAGGCAGTATCTAGGATGTGAATGCCGAATTCCATATTTGACAGTTGGTCGTTTTCTCGTCCAGTGCAGCACATGAAATTGGTGTATTGACTAGCATCATGAGTGATGACAATATCTCCGGAGATCGAATAAACGGTATGCCGCCGACTACCAAGAGCAGTCGGCTCAAACCAAATCATGCTTACATGAATTCTCAGCAATCGTAGTCGGCGCAGGTCTTGGTGGATGTGCCTGCGCTCTCGCGCTGAAGCACCATGGCCACTCGGTAGTCATCTACGAGAGGCTACGAGCATTCCGCCGTCTAGGTGACTCGCTTGGCCTCGGCGAGAATGCGCTGAAGCTCTTAGAGCGCTGGGGTGGTCGTGGCTTATACCATCGTCTCACAAGTATCGGTAACCAGGCACAAGACATGCAGATTCGGCGATGGCATGACGGGAAAATCCTGGCAGTACAACCCCTGATGGATAGTGAGTCTCTTTCGTCGCCATTTTCGTCTCTTTCTAGTACAATTGAGAGCGCCCGGAAGTCTCGGGTGTATGTCTCAAGCGTACGTTTTAGGAGCACTGGAGTTGCCTAGGAGTAATTACTGACGCCGGGGGTTGTAGTGGCTGGCTACATAGGTCACAGAGGGGATTATCACGAAGCCTTCCTAGACGCCGTGCGGGACGCCGGAATCGAGATCCGTATGGGATGCGAAGTAACGGGCTACGAAGACGAAGAGACGAGTCGGCCATCCATCATTTTCGCTCATGGCGCGAGAGTGTCAGCAGACGTCATCATAGGCGCTGACGGCATCAAGTCGCGAGCCAGAGAACTCGTGCTGGGATTCACAGATGCCCCGAAGAGTAGCGGTTACTCGTGCTATCGCGCGTATTTCCCAGGGGCACATCTCAAAGAGGATCCGCTATGCAGGGAATTTGTTGATCATGATTGCGTGAATATCTGGTACGAAGAACCCCTGAGCTGCAACAACATTTTGAAAATTTACCTCTCCACGAGCCCAGAAAGCCGGGTTATGGAAACGAGGAAGAAACTGCGCTAAACCTAAAATTCGTGCCGTTAGGATTGGAGAAGACACGCATCTGGTCCAAAATACTCGTAAGGACATATGGCACCAATTATGCCATGGAAGACCGTGGAAGGCTGTGTCGTCTTACACGCTTGAGTGACTGACTAATTCGTATATAGTCCGGAACGGAGACGAGTTCAACTGGATCGTCACACGAAAGCTCTCGCATGAGGCCGACATGGAGATCCGGGAGTCGTGGTTCGAAGAAGGTGATCTGGAAGATGTAATGCGGGTAACAGCAACGGTTGACCCGCGAATTCGCGCCGCCGGTAAGGAGCATCGGAAGGATCCTTCGTTCTGTTTCATCTTGATTAACACAATAAAATTTCATCGATGCATATCACTTGAGGGAAAAAACCATTAACTCTTGATGTTGAAGTTGCCAAGACACCGTCATGCCTCGACTGGAAGATCTGCTACCGTGACCCGTTGCCAACGTGGGTATCGCCTCGGAGTCACTGCATCGCGCTGCTCGGCGATAGCTGCCATCCCCATCTACCGACAAGCGCACAAGGTGCCAGCCAAGCAACGGAGAGCGCAGCCGTGCTCGCGATGTGTCTGAAGCTAGCAGGCAAGGAGAGGATACCTCTTGCTGTAAGTGAGAATGAGAGAGACTCCGAGCCGGCGACTTTGAGTAACACGCCAGATGCATAGACGAGGACATATGAGAAGCTTCGGTTCGCACGGACACGAGCCAGCCAGAGTAATGGCGAAGATCTGCGTGACCGGTGGCACAATGCCCTCAAAGATGTCGATGATGGCGAGGTGATCGACCCCGAGTCACTCAAGATTCGAAATCGATGGCTTTATGCGTTTGACGCCGAAGCGGATACGCTAGAGCGTTGGGAAGAGGTCTCTTCGCTGGCTGACCGGGAGCTGCAGACAGGGAAGATCACACCACTATGCTAGGCAGGGAACGGTTATAGCGAGCCCGTCTGGGCGAGATGGCTTCTGCCGGACGCTGGCAGATAACCATGATGATAGACCATGACATGCCACAATATATACCATTGCTAAACTATTGGTGTTTCGCTGGTATTGTGCATCTCGGTGTACCTACAGCTCTAGCTTGACGGCTTTACACATCAAGAAAGTTGGGGAAGATAGGTAGATCTGAAATAATTAGGGCTGCTGTAAAGCGTTGTCAATTTATATGTTACTTTTCTGTGTGGGTAAAGCAGTCTGTATCAGTTCAAAGGAGGTACTTGCTTGACGTGCACGTGGGTAGCTGACTGGATTCTAATGGCGCAATAACGTCACCGGGTATACATGTCCACTGAGTACTGTAAGTAATACATGACTACATGTACCTACACTGTATCTGTCAATTTAACAACATGAACTTTACAACCCCATAGTATCACACTACAACTTGCACAACCTTACACTCCAAGTACACTATTTACAGCGACCACCTCCTCTTCAACATCAGGTGCCTTCACAATGCTGCTCAAGTGGATTCACTTCGCCCAGATTATCATCGCCGCTTATGGCGCCCTGCAAGCCCAAGTCGCCATTTCGAGACTCTTAGAGTACGAGGACGCCACCAAGAAGCTGGCCAAGATCTCCAGCGAGGCCGAGCGCCAGCTATACAAGACGCGCACCACACAGGCCTCGGGGGCGATCGCCATCCTCGTGTCCTTCGCCGCTTCCGTTCTTCTGGCTACCCGGGGCGCTTCCTACGGCTTCCTTGTTCGCTACTTCGCATCGCCCGTCATGGCACTCGCCGTCTATGCCGCCAGGGCCTATATCCAGGACTTCTGGGCCGGCAAGGATGGCAAGAAGGTCACCGCCAACAAGATAGCGCTGCCTAAGATGGCGAGCTACAATGAAGCCCTCGAGAAGACGCAAAAAGCGCTCCAAGTCTTGGGCTGGCTGGCCATCAGTTGGGCTGCGAGTTCGGCTCTGGCTGTTATAGAAGGATACTAGGCCATTGATGTCCTTCGCTGTTTTCCTCCCCCCGGTATAGTCTGCGTGGTCGATCGGCCGGGTGTCCTGAAGATGGGTTATGTGGTTGTTTGGAAACACGTCGCCTGATAAATGTTGGTCATGTGTCTCCGATCCGTTCACTCTTGCACATCTACTCATCGCTCTGTCATCTCCCAGAGACTCTGAGCAGACGTCTGTGCCGCAACAACGCATTGGCTGCATTAACTGGCTGCATTCTGGCTGTCGCTCTAGTAGTCAGCAGTCAGGGGAACGAGCGCCGTGGTACTAGAGCAGCTAAGAGGGGAGCTGGGGGTGGTGATTTGATACCCAATCGCCGTCATACAGCCGACTATGGCTATGAAGAAACTAAAGGTAGCCGGCGTAAAATCATGGGCACAAGTATATGGAAAGGAAAGCCCACTTTCATTATAAAAATAGGCAACATCAAGTGCTTATTTGCTCCATGTTCGAGTGCTGCGTCGGTTTTCGGCTCAAACGTACTCATTCAAGACCGCTAGCATCATCGATACCACCGACTACCGCTCATCGCTTCAGAGCGCCATCAACGACTTTTGACCCAGCCTTAGCGCTAGCTCATAATAAGCCACCGTCCAGTATCAAGCCTGTTCCGGTTGCCGATCCTATACTCCATCTCTGTAGCTGAATCAGGTCTCACCAATACGGGACGCAGAAGCCTGAATATTGGCGGGAAGCTGTACAAAGTCTATTAACCTAATCTTGACTTTGTGCACCGTCATCAATATATCCGTGTCATCCAATATTCGGCATCTTTCCCCTCTTTTCGTCTAGTATCGGGTCTCCAGGTCTAAGTCTGGGAGAATGTGAGCACGTAGTCATCGAAATACTACCAAGCAAGGCGCAACTCACAGACTTCTTCGCCATTCGCCAGCATAGATCATGGCGCGCCATCTCCAGAACAATAACCTGAAAGCGCCAAGGCTGCTTCTTGCCCCTGGACCCAATATGAAGGGAGCGGATTCTTCTCGCAAATATGCTCTCATCTACTCAGGGGTCAACTCCAGGATCCTGTTCCCGGGAATATCTTCGATGGAGACAATGCGAGGATGACCCAAAAAGCATGCTATAAAGCTAAAAGGAGGTATTCATTAAACAGTGATAAATTCTGGGCTATCGTGACAATACTGATCTAGCCGTCAAATATACGTCAAGTAGTTCACTCGTCCCCTATACCTGGCATGCCCTTTCCGAAGAGAGATACATTAAGTAAGTGGGTAGCCATTTCCGAGATATTCATTAGTACCTAAAGTTAGGAAGGGCCAACCACCTGCGTGGACAGTCATTTCGTGGTTACGGGTTGTACTTGCGATCTGGTATTCGCGAGAATTCCTCATACCCGCTGTGAGGCAGGTGTAGGGCAGTGGGTAAGTCCCGTGCGACCGGATTTTCACACAAAAAGAAAACTATTCGAGTACAAGAGCTCACGGGGATGTCTATCACCCGGTGATCTACAGCTTCATTAGTCAGAAGACGCAGGATATTCCCATCCAATCCAATCCGGCATTGTCCGCATCTCAGCCACTGTGGCTGTGTTTTCTTGATGATTACAACTTCTCAGTTCGCATACCTGCGCTTGCGTCAGTTCCAGACCAGACTTCTACATCTTAGTTATTCGCACAGGCAACTTTCAACTTGGAGATCTCATCACCGTAATAAAAAATGTCGGATCAGATAGCTCGGGTTATCTCCACGGAGCTCCTTGTACGTGGACGTGGAGAAGAGAACCGGTCAACGGCCGTCGTGGAGCGAGACGTGGCGAGCTAATCTGGAGGCTTGCGACCCCAATCTAGGAAAACAAGGATGCGCGGTGGATCAACCTGGTAAAGTGAGTGCACGAGCGAAATCTACCTACCTTATCTCACGCACTCTACCTGACGACCCTATGTGGATTAGAATTACCTACGAAGATCAGAATGGGAAACTCCGCACCTGGGAGGGAACAAGACGTCCCACGCGCCCCAAGACGAGTCTTGTGGATGCCGTGCAGATGCTCGCGGTCCGCGAGCTGCCCACCGGCGCGGAGCTCTTGTTGGAAAAACAGTTTCGGGCCCCCGCAGGCAAGCTTGTCGTCGAGTTCCCGGCCGGCCTGGTCGACGAGGGCGAGACGGTTGAGGAGGCCGCCCTGCGCGAACTGAGGGAAGAGACAGGCTATGTTGGCGAGGTCGTGCGTGAGCGGGCTGGCCAGCGCCCTATGTTCTTCAGCTGTGAGTGGACTCATAACGTCAGACGTGCACGTGGGCCACCAGGATCGATCGCGGGCTGACAATTATAATAACTCGATGCTCTAGCCCCAGCGTCTTCGAGGTAATGTAGCCCCCATGGAGCTCCGCTCGTTTCCCCTACTCTGCTCCTCTTCTACTGATCTCCTGGCTCATGTTCCTTAGCTCAACCACATTCATGATCCAACTCAAGGTCGATGTCGAGAGAGAGGAGAACAAGAACCCCAAACCCCAATTAGAAGACGGCGAGTTCATCGAGTGTTTCTGGGTCCCGTTCAAGGACCTATACGAAGAGTGCAGACGGCTGGAGACTCAAGGCTTTGCCATTGACGGGAAGCTCGGCGCATTTGCGGAAGGCCTCGAGGCTGCGAACATTTGGAAGACCTGAGGAATTTCGGCCTAAGACAGGATTGGATTCATAATTGGCCGATATTCGTGTACTAACTGCTAAGCACGACGGTCACGGACGAGATATTTCCCCGGCATGCCTAGAGATCACCGTTCCGAGATAGAATATAGACACTACAGAGCAAATTCACGGAGGCATCCCATAAACAACCCCAGATATCTATATGTAGCGTTGATGGGCTGGCATATTCCGGGGACACACAGCCTGATAGGCAGAAAGCAGCTGAGTAGACTAGCATAGCGTAACCCTCTTCCCATTTAGACGCGGAATTCCACCCCTGAGTAAAAGATCGGCGTGAGTCAAATTGAGTGAAGCAAAAATGTCGTGGCTACATTCATGGTAAAAACCGCCCTAGCGTCCTAGTTGAAAGGATTCATTTACGCCAACCATGCCCTTGAAGAAGCGATTCCCAGTGCAAGCCCTTGATGCGCCCCAGCCTATCTATCCCACGATTATGTAACTACGAATGAATGATACAAGAATATGCGGTGCCGGCTAAGTGTATGTATAAGCAGGTCAAAATGATTTGGGAGGGTGCTAAGCCGACCCGATCTTCATAATTTCCTCGACGACAGAAGCCTCTTCCAGCTTTCCGGTGATCCCAGCAGGCGCTTTCCCCCCGGCGCGCTTCCTGAGCACATTCTCGATGAAAGCCTCGCCGGCTTTGTAGCTACTCCGGACGAGCGGACCACTCGCGACGTAGAGGAAGCCCATGTCGACAGCACGCTGGCGCCAGGTCTCAAACTCGGCGGGCGTGACGTACTTTTCAACCTGGAGATGGCGCTTGGTCGGCCGCATGTACTGGCCGAAGGTGACGACGTCGACACCGACCTTGCGGAGCTCCTTCAGCGCATCCATGACCTCATGCTCTTGCTCGCCCAGACCCAGCATCAGGCTCGTCTTGGTAATGATGGCGTCTGGCCCCTTCACCTTCTTGACGTGCGCCAAGACTTCAAGGCTCTGCCTGAAGGTGGCCCTGCGGTCCCGCACATATGGAGTCAGGGCCTCGACGGTCTCGACGTTGTGGGCATAGACGTCGAGCCCGCTCTCGGCGACGACCTTGACCATGTCCAGATCGCCCATGAAATCGCCGGTCAGGGCCTCGACGAGGAGGCTCGGCTTCTTGGCCTTGATGCGCCGGATGGTCTCGGCGAAGTGCCTGGCGCCGCCGTCGGCCAGGTCGTCGCGATCGACGCTGGTCAGGACGACGTAGCCGAGACCCCAGCGCGCGAGGGCTTCGGCGGTGTTCTCGGGCTCGTGGGGGTCGAGGGGCGCGGGGTTCCGATTCGTCTTCACGCTGCAGAAGCGGCAGCCTCGAGTACAGGTGTCACCCATCAGCATGATGGTGGCGGTGGCGGCGTTCTTGTTGCTGCCGCCCCAGCACTCGGATATGTTGGGACAGCGGGCCTCCTCGCAGACGGTGTGCAGACCCAAGCCACGCAGATCCTTCTTGATCTGCTTGTAGTTGTCGTTGCCCGCTGGGATGGGCGTCTTCAGCCATTCCGGCAACCGCGTGATGGTTCGACGGTTCGACGCGGGTCCGACCTCGGCCGTACGTAGGGTATAGGCCTCGTCGGGTGGCAACGGAGCGGAGGCGGAGCTCGGCAGGAAATCGTCGAGGGAACCCAGAGACGTGTCCTTGAAATACGTCGGCCGGCGGGAGGCCGCAGGGTTTAGTGATGGTGACGATGACGATGACGACGAGGACGACGACGGCGAGGACGACGATGGCGATGATAAGGGTTCTTGAGGTCTGCTGGGGATCGTCGCATACGAACGAGAGGCGGCAGCAACACGTCCTCTCCGAGCAGACGCCGAGAGGGCTCGCTGTATTGGTGGGCGCATACGCTGTATCGTAGGCATCCTGGTCGCCTTTTTGAGTTGTGCCGGTTTGGACGAAAGCCACGAAAAGAAGCGGCGTCGATGGAGAGAGTGTGCAATACCTAGGTATTTACAATTTACATGTATGATGTCGGTAGCTACCTTGGCCTGTATGGGATGAACTTGAATTGATCAATTACTGATCAAACAGAGATGGCTTACTGCCAGCCAGCCAACCACAGTTTGAATATTTCTTCATTGGTTCCAAGGGTGCCTATGCGGGGCCGGCTAGCACCGGATACGAAAGAAGACCGGAGAGGACCGGAGGCAAGTGTACATCTAGTGTATCTGTGGCTAGATAAGATAAGAAGATAAGATAAAGATTATATAACAACAAGTACCTTGCCACTCTTCCTTAACGAGACCACCACTACCGCTCATCACTTTCTACTTGCGTTAGGTAAAACATTCGACAGCCAAGCTTCATCCTGTTGCCATTCCGCATGGCCTGGCTCCCCCGTAGAGTTTCTAAACAGAACCAGCATCTCCGGCCTCTCGTTCTGGGTGCTTTTCGCATCCCTCATCATCTGACTAAATAGGGTAGGCGTGGATCTGGTCATCGCGCCAAAATCGACGACCGAAACTGGAAGCATCCTCCCGCAATTCTCAGATGGATCAGCATCACTGTTCCCCGCTCCCCGCCGAATAGAATACTTAGCACACCGGCTTGGACATGTTGCTCAAAGGGAAGGACGACTCCACCGTCACGCGGTCTCATCTGGCTACTATTCCTGTTGGCAACGATGACAGGTACTGGCAGGGACATCCCACGATGATTCCGGATGACTTTGGCCTTGCATGCGCCGCAGCTTTCAATCTTCACATGCCGAGCACCGTTCATAGTCTTCGGTTGTAAACAAAAGGAGTGATAGCTCTATTCTCTCTATGTGCAATCTAATCTCTCTAACCTCCGCCCTGATCTTCTCCAGCCTTCATCCGTGCCTGCATATATATACTCTCCCGATTCAGGTTTCGCACCGAGCACGCCGGGCCGTGCATATACACATGGTGAGGTGCGAACCCAAGCGAACAAGTCGTGTGGCTTATTTGGTGACCCAGCCGTCGGTGATACGATCGAACGAGCGGTGGCCAGTGGCATTGAAACCCGACACGTAGGCGGTACCGAAGGGCTCGACGAAGGTGTTGTACACGGCGTCGGGCTTGGTGCGCGCGAGCCAGGTGAAGGTGTCGATGGCACCAGCCTGGAAGGTGTCCTTGGGATACTTGGCCACGACGCTGTTGAACTTGGCGCTGGGCACCTCGGCGGGGAAGAAGTTGACACCATCGTAGCCGACGCTGTTGGTGATCCACTTGCTGTCGACGTTCTTGTAGGTGTGGATGCCTACGGTGCCGTGCAGGGCGATGCCGTCGTAGATGCGCTCAAGACGGGCGGGCGTCCAGACGCTGGGCTTGTAGGACCTGTGTCCCTTGATGAATCGCAAGGCGCCGAGGGCACCGTCGACCTCGAAGCGATTCTCCCTGTTTCATCCTATGATCAGTATGGAGCAGGCAAAACGGCCAAGGAGGAGAGGCCATGCGATTTTCTCATGTCGATATGAACAGGGAATGGCGCGCGGTTCGGGCCGCCGCATGGCCGTGGAGAAAGTGGCATCACTCACTTCGTCACCCAGGGAGAGTTACGGGACACTATCACGTTGGAGTTAGTCACATCGGGACCTAGATGATGGCATGATCCTTTTTTTTTTTGGTACGTACTGTCCCAGCCCAAGTCGTGGAGGATCGTGCCCAGGGCGTGGGCCTCCAGATCAACCTCAGCCTTGAGGGTCTTGTTGGCGTTGATGGTAGCGGCACCGAGGAGCCACACGCGCATGCAGTGGAAGTACAGATAGTCGGGGAACTTGGCGATGATGGCACGAGCATCACGGACAATCTGGGTATCGACGACCTCGACACCGGCGACGACCGTGGTAGGCAGATGCTTGTGGTCGTCGTGGTCGTGCTCGTACTTGGGGAAGGCAAAGGCGGTGGCGCTGAGCGCGAGGGCCGAGACGATGCTGCTGACCTTCATGTTGTCGAAGAGCTCAACTGAGGGAATCGGTATAAGCTTCAAGAGGCGTTGAAGAGGATCGAGAGGTGCTGGAGAGGATTGAGAGGCGCTGGAGAGGATGATTCTAAGAGTGCTTCTTGATATTCGGCCACGGGGACTTCATGGCTCTTTATAGACCTTCTTTCTCTCATCACGATGACATGGGATATTGGGCGAATTCGGTTGACGGAAACGCAGTCTGTCATTCATGCCTCTCGCTCCTCCACAATGTCAGATACCTGGGGACTTGCCGGCCTCCTTCCAGGGGACCTGGACCAAGACCGCGGGAGTTGCAATTAAGCCCTCACCAGTATGTATGGCTTACACATTCCCTGTTGCATACCTGACGGTGACTAAAGGGTCCAAGCAGTGAATGCAGCTCATGTGGTTAGACGATTCGCTCAGATGTATGCCGCGTCTGGCAGCTTCCGGCAGAGAAGTCTTGGCCTCTTTGCATGACATCAAGCCAACACTGCGCCACGAGCCTCGAGGACGTCATAATTCTTGGTGAACGAATGGTAGTGCCTAAGGTAGGCTTCCTTCAAGTTACCTAAATCTCACATAAGATAGCGCAACTCGTTGTTTCACAGTCCTTCCCTTTTCCGCCACCAGATAGATTCATCGGCTCTTAAGCGTACGTCGTGCGTGGTGAGGCATGTCGAAGCTATGGAATTGTTCGATGGTAAACAAGATGCAAAGTCCAATTTTGCTAGTAATCCAAACACGTCGGCAGTCTCGGTGGAAGGGTCGGCTGGAGATTCAACCTCGACGACTTACTAACACGACATGCAACCAGGTTGCAGAGTACCACGGAATGGCATCTGCGAATTTCTCTTGGCTTGCATGGTGTGCATGGTGGGGATGGGAATTTGAAATGTCGATCGCTTTAGCGCCGCTGTCGTGACGGTGATGTGCCTGACTCTTTTCCCATTGCGGAACTCGAATATCGATACGATACTGGCGAGACTGGGCGTCCGGATCCCGGTCAACGTTGCACTACCTAGGCGATATAGTAAGGCTGGCGGGCAAGCTTTCGGAACCGGGCCCCGCGCCCTCGGACAGCGAGATCGTATCCACATTGGCCTCAGCAGCGTAAACTTGCATCGGAACTATCCTGGGCCAGAAGAACAAATCAGCTTGTTCGACTACCGTCCCCTACCCCGCCTCGGCCCCTGATGAGGTACTATCCGCATACGATCTAAGTATGTACGCATCAGCACGACCAGCGAGACATCACAGCCACCTGTAGAAAGTGCCGCACACCTGCTGCCTCAGGGTAGGTACTAGCGATGGGAGCCGCGCGCTGCCGTGGGAGGAGCCGTTACGCTCGCTGCCTAACTCCACGTCTTGCTTGGCTGCCTACCTGCTGCGTAGAGGGGCCAGCACGTGTTGCCTCTCGCTCGCGTAGATGTGAAATAGACACTACCTAAGCAGGGCGTCTTGCCTCCTTGATATGACGCTGGGCTACCACATCCGTACACTATCTCTAATACATGTTCGCAGCTTACGTGGGAAATCAGCTTTGGCATCAGCATGAAATGATTTAGCAATGAGGTTGCCAAGCTGCCAAGGCAAGGCTCAAAGCTAGGTTTTGTCAACTTCATATTACGGGGACGAGCTCGGTCCACCGATGATGCCCGCCAAATTAGCAATTCGAAAGGTTGGTGCCAGGGATATCAGTGAGACGCTGAGAGCGAGCAGCCAATAGAGACTCATCTCACAACAGCTTGGTCAAAGTTCAGCTTCTCTGGCATACGGTAGATCATCAATAAGCTGACTAAATTGATTCCACGATACGCTGGACCAGCTGCAGGCATGCTATTCAACAATATGTACCTAGTAATAAATTGTAAATGCTAACAACGGCGGTAGTAACTGTGACTGGCTAGACTTAATGAGCGCTGTATGCCTGCATCGTGTACCCGTTCCTCACACCTGACAATCGGTTTACTAAGACCATATGTCTGGCCCAGGTAGCATCTTACAACGTAGGTTGTTCTCGCGAAGATTGGAGACGCTGCGTTCGATCTATCACGGACCAAATACTTCATAGCCCGCGTTAAAAGGCACCAGGCCCTAGCAAAGCCCTCCATACATATATACAAGACACAGAGGACGTAGTTGAAGCAGATGGCGCTCCTCTTTCTGCGAAATAACAAACGATACAGTTGTAAGGTAGCTAGCAGTACTAGTTGAGTACTGTATCACAGTCTCTCTGGGTACTTGGCTTGATTGAGTTTTTATAGCTCGCCTGAATGAAAAGGCATACGACCCCTTGCCAATATGGCCCTTTTCGGATTGGGATATAGATATAACAACACGTTTGGGAATCCCACCTCAGTCGGACATCGGACTGCGAGTGTTAAATTGTCACGTCGACGTAAGTCCTTGGCTATGGATTCCGCGCTCATCACGAACCGGCCAGAAAAAGGAGAGAAGCCTACAAAAGGGGTCATTGCCACAGCCACTTATGAGAATGTAGGGAGGTTTGTCTGGTTCAACAGGAAAAAAGGGGGCACGATTTGATTGGGCTAGGTGACGCTCCTTGCTAGCACCATCCTTCATCCTTCCCGAGACACTTCAACATCCGTACTATCCTCCAAACTATGGCGGGAGATCCTTCCCGTAGGTATAGCGTATGGCAAAGGAATGTCAGCACGTGATTCCGCCAACCTCATGCTTCGAGAGAACGATCTAGAGTGTGTTGCTTACACAACAGTTGCAGTGACGGGGCTGGGTGATTGGAAACGTCGGGCACAAAGCACAGCTCCAAGCTACGGGGAGTAATTGTTTACTACCTACTAGGATATGTTGCCCCGAAGATTTGTATAAGACGGCGGAAGATTTGGGACAACCTACGTAAGGTATTCCCTCGGCTGTAGGCATCTTATCTCCTATTTGAAAGACACTTATAGTTGAAGAGCTTTTGAAGCACTAAATTTAATAAGATTAATAAGTATTTCCTAGATAAGATACGAAGGAGTCTTGGCCATACAATATAGCCCCTGTCACTAGCCCATCCAGGTTGCGACCATCATCCTCGTCGTCCTGACTCGGCGGGGATAATATACTTACTTATTCTTACCTACCTGGTAATTACTTTTACTCTCCCATCTCCCCCACCATCCCGTCTACCACCGCCCGGACCCGTCGACAGAGCCACGTTCATGGCCGCCGATCCATCTCATAGCAATGGCAGCAGCGGCAGCAATGGCGGCAACAATGGCGGCAGCAAGAGGCAGCCCGTCGCATTCGCGTACTGCGAGGGATCGCCATCGTGGAACCCGGACGCCTATCTCGCAGACGCGGAACTGCACGCACGCGCCGAGGCGCACCTGGCGAACAACGACCTGAGATCCGCCATTACGACATCCTTTTCCCTGCGCAAGACCGACACGTATGTCTACCACGCCATCGTGGCCGTCACCCTGCCCCAAGCCCAGCACGTCGTGTCTCTAGGCGCCGCCCGCGGCCTGCACACCTGGTACTTCGGCGAACCTTCACCACCGTCACCACCGTCACCGTCGCCGTCATCGCCACCAGCGACGACGATAGCGACGACGAAAACAACAAGAACCACACCCCCGGCGCCCCTGCCACCACCCCCGCAGCCCGACATCGAAGCCTACCTCTCCATTTTCCTCCCCTCGAGCTCGGCCCCGACAGCCCTGCGAAACCTCGCCGCGAACGCGAAGAAGGGCTCTCTCCGCCGCGAGATAGGCACCTACCTGACGACGAAGCGCTTCGTCCACCCGGCGCTTCCGGCCCTCGTCATCCCGCGCGTGAAGAAGCCTAAGCCCAAGCCCCCCGCGCCGCCCCTCCCGTCGAACCCGTACCTCGCCTTCCAGGCCTGGGCGAGCCGGAATCTCGAGTGGGCGGGCCCGGGCCCCTCGTCGGCCCGCGGCCCGGCCTCGTCGCACCACGCCCTGCCCATCCTCATGCACCACTTCGGCTGCGCCTGTCCCTCGCACGAGGCCCTCGAGATCCTCCGCCTGCTCGCCGACGGCCGCGAGATCATCGACGTCGGCTCCGGCAACGGCTACTGGACGCGCATGCTCCGTGACTACCACGCCTTCCACCACGCCCACGCCCCGAGCACGTCCGGGCCTGCATCTACATCTACCCCTGTCCCGCCCGTCACGCCCGTCGACAGCGCCCAGTCGAGCTGGCGCACCACCTGGGTCCGCGACACCCTGATCGCCGACGGCGCCGCCTACCTGCGCACCACGCGGCGCGGCGCCAAGGACGCCGTGCTGCTCCTCGTCTATCCCATCGTGGGCGGGGGTGTCGCCGGCGGGTCCGAGGGCGGCTTCACGCGCCGCATGCTGGACGCCTACGACGGCGACACCGTGGCCGTCGTCGGCACGCAGAACCACAACGGGTACACGGGATTCCGCCACATGACCATGGACGAGTTCATGGCGCGGGAGCACGGCGACTGGGTCAAGGTCGTGCAGGTGCCGCTGCCGAGCTTTCCCGGCAAGGATGAGGCCCTGTACGTCTTCCAGCGAGGCCCGAGGGCGCCGCCCGCCCATGAACCATTAGATCCAGGTAGAAAAGAAGATAATACGCGAGAGTGAAACCACGGCCCGAGTACACGGTGTATGAAGCTCATGTGACCATGCCAAGTGTGAGACGATCAATTGATTGCGAGCACCTCGGCTACTAACTAACTACCTACCTACCGAATCTCATCCGTTTTGATTTACTCCTCGCTTCTCAGATACACGTTCATATGTAAGAGAAGCTTTTTTTCCTCTCTCTGTCCCCTTTCTTTCTCCTAGCAAATCGTCATAACAGATCCCACCCAACGGATTCGCTCACCTTTGGGCCGAAAGAATTCAAGTTGGTGCTGGCTAAAATTACCTAGCAACTAAGCATCTTTGCTGCGCCAAGGCGAAACAATACCACGCAAATGCGGAAGTATCTTACGCTCAACAGGTTGCTGGATTTGAGCTCCGGCTTGCTGATCCGAGACACCACTAGGAGTCGTTGCTTGACTCGCTTCGGCCTGTACCTTACCGCCACCGAGTTGATCGTCATCGCCCACCTTCTTCCCGTCAAGTGAAGTAGAGGCAGTAGTGTCGTCGTCCGATTTGGAGGTGTCCTTTTGGACCATATGGCTCGATTCCTCGGCCTTAACGCTTAATGTCGAATTCTCGCTTCTATGTAACAGACGTAACAACTCCGTGGTTAGCCTTGTGCGCTTAGCTCTATCGTTTGTGGTTTGAAGTGCTTCTAAAAGCCGAGCTTCCTGCGCAGCGAGATCTAATTCCTCCTGTGGAAAAAAGATACTTTCATCTTGCTGTGGTGGTGTCACTGATTGCGTGACCAGAACTCTTGGAGTTACTGCAGTAACATCATGCTCTACCTGGGTAACGTGGTGTCCAAGGCGCTCTACAGCAGGCGGTTGGACTAGTGAAGCAGACACGTGATACTCTGAAGTAGGCTGACGGCTCTGAACGATCTCGCCAAGAGAGTTTTCCGCGACTGTGACCGCGGCGTTCGCCGTTTCGCCGACTTGTGCGCCATCACCTTCATAAATATCGTAGTCATCATCGCAATCCAGAATGCCGACTGTTTCCTTGGATTCGGTCATTTCCGGCCTAGTTCTCGTTGCAACTATTGCATCTTCTAGAGTGCGAGCTGGCATATCGATAGCTCTAAGCCAGAGGTAACAAATAATATAAATCTCCGAGTTAGAGGCTAACAATTCTACTTGCTTCCTTTTAATCTCCTGAAGGACTAGGTTCGATCAGCTAGCGTACAGACAATTACGAGACGGAGACAAGATCACTTACAGTTGTCAATGCAATTAACGGCGTCTTTGCTGCGGTGCGTAGCTGTTAAGAATCGAATTCCTAAGGCGGCCCGGACGTAGCTTGCACCACACTCTAAACGCCTCTGTAGCCTACTCAAGCTGTTCAAATTGACACCGGGCGGCACGTTCGGGCCTGGAACACACCCAAGAACAGTACCAAAGTACTTGATTAAAGAGGATCGATCCGCCTCTGTAAGTTCTTGCTTCCATTTGCTCTGGTCCCAGTCCCGACAACGCTTATTATAGGGTGCTGGAAAATCGAAGTATCGAACGATTGTGTCCGCCAGGATAGACATACTCGCACGATGCTCGAGCACGTTAAAGACTTCATGAAGGCTGAGTTCATCTAACTGTTCAGTGACCACGACGCGCTCGAAGTCTTTTCTGGTCTCCTGGCCGAAGCTTGATACCCAATAGTCCGGCCAGGCTAGATAAGATTCTTCGAGGAGGTATCTGATATGATTTAGCTGCGATACTTTCGTTCCTCCAAAGACGTTCCCCAGGAATGAGAGGCCTTCATCGGAAGTCTTAGAATCTCTTTGCGCAAACGGGAGCTTCTCCCATTTCTGCCTATAATAATCCAAGCCATGATAGTCGACTGCCCGCTCACGAAGTCCGACCAAAATTTCCCACTCATCCGTGCCCCCGTCGAAAGAGAAAGAGTGGTCCGTAGGGTTACTGCTGAGCCCACCAATGAGACGGGATTGGATCTTGGTCTGAATCTGAGAGGTCAGTGCTTTAACTTCGTCAGATTGCCGAAGCGGACCCGGGAATCTCTCGCTCGTTCTGATTAGGGGATCAACCCTCTCCTCATCAAGCGCCGGGCACTTCCATCCAAGGAAGCCCTTTACAATGTCTTGCGAAAACAGCCCGCCAGACTGTCTGGCTAGAAAGTCGGCCCGGCTGCCACTCAGGCCCGTGGAATTCAAACGGCCAAATGACGTATTGACACGCCAACCAGCAGAGAACAAAGAAGGTGTGATAACCGTGGCGTCGACGCGATCGATTCTGTCGCCAAGTTCATGTCGCAAGTCTTCTAAAGTGTATCGAACATCGAGCTTGCCGAAGTAGATATCTTGTTGGGGAGAAGTCGGACCACATATAATCAGCATTAGCGGGTATTTACCCCTCTCGGCGATTGCCAGCTTCTCTTTCACTGCGAGGATGAACTTCTCTTTCAGGTTCTCCGCTAACGTTTCGACCTGAATGTTGTCTTCTCGGTCGACGAGTCTTGGCCTTGCTGCAGAGCCTACTAGCCGTTTTTCTTTGCCGTGGGTGTATCGCTCCGGATCTGCTTCCACAAGAGCAGGTATATCACACATGGCGAGCCACGTTTGCGCCTTTGGCGGGTTATCGCCGCACAACAAGATCTTAAAGGCAAGGAAGTCGGCGATATGCCATCCCAGCTTGTTCATATCGGCCTCGTCTTCGGCCACGGTGCAGAGTCCAATAATACCAGCAAAACGATGGGCATTTGGGACAGTCTGCGTAATAAAGCTTGAATCTAGAACGTCTTCTTTGGGTTCGATAGTTTGTGGCGTGAACTCGGTGGCCGTTGGGGTTAAATATTGCTGGCCGCGGCGGCCAGCAGGGTCCGAAGACAGTGAGAGAGCCATCTCGGGCTCCATCAGGTCAGAAAGTTGGCTGTGGTGATTAGCCTGGTGCGTTAGGAGAGTGTGGGAGACATAGAACGGTATACCTGGGTATAAGATGCTTTCTTAACTCTGTTGGCTGGTCAGATGATACGGCCTACTCATGTGCCATCAAAAGATCTTCGATCTTCCTGTAGATGTGCCTCAGATAGAGTTAGTACGAGAACAAGAAATCTTCCTTATGGTGCTCGGTACCTATAGAGGTTGGCCAGGGTGTTCAGAAGAGATGGAGTGTAAGGTGAAGGAAGTATCAAAGCGGAAGCAGCTGCCGTCATACTGCAGGCCTTTCCTGCCGCGTAAAACACTCAGTTTGCCGCCGACCAGACCACCGTACATACCAATCTGGGAAAGCGTGACGATCTCATGTAAAGCCCTCGTGGCAGATGACTGACACAGGCGAATAGTGGTCGTAGTCTGTCAAATCTGCGATGTTGCTCTGTGAGTTAGAATTACGCGGTTACTGGTATCGGCATCCAGAATATGCGGGCACAAAGAAGCGACGGCGAGGCCAGAAGAAAGACGTCAAGAATCAACAACGCAAAATATCTGCTAGACAACTGCGATAGGATAAGAATAAGAAGATATAGAGTAGGGGCTTCCGATTTGATATATATGTGAGCAGATAGAGTAGGGGTAGTGAATTGGAACGAACTTACCGAGCTGTTAGGTAGACCGGTTGGATGAGGATTGTGAGTGGGCTAGAACAAGGATGCAGGTGAAGTCGTGCAAGTACTAGATATCGATAGGTATACTTCTGAGTACTTGAAAGTAAATAAGGTACCATATAAAGAGAATACCGGTCGAGGAAGGAGTGAGTGATTGAGTGATTGAGTGAGAGTGTGTATGTGTGTGTGAGACAGAGAGAGTGTGTGTGACAGAGAGGGGGGAGGAAGAGGTGGAGGGGCGCCAATCAAGAGGGATCTACCTACTTCTAGTAAGTACATAGGCAGGTACTTATATATTGTAGGTGCAGGCAGTGTCGTTCTGCTGTTAGCGGTGTTGTCATAGCAGTGATGTTGTGATTCGAGTAGGTACGGCCATTCAATTTCAATGCATGAAAACAGGAGGCAGGTACCTACTCACTCAACTACCTAGGTACCTGCCTACTTTACCTAACTTACTTACTCACATGTACTTACCTTAGGTACTTGTATCTAGATAGGTAAATAGAAGGATCAGCCTGGCAGATAAATAAAGTAGTCATAATAACTACCTCTACCCTGAGTGAGATATACCACCCCTCCTCAAGTTGTTGCAACCAAATAAAGGGTGGTGGTGTATGAGGTGGAAGACAAGATAACTTACTTAATCCTTATTACCTGTCTACAGGTATGTATATATATATATATATACAGATAAGAAAGCAAATTCCTTGCCCGAGGGCCTCGCTGTTCCGTAGATATGGTCTCGACGTCCAGATCCTCCAAGCACTCCTCAGTCCCACCTTCATACCGCTTCGCCACGCCCTGAAGCATTCGCTGCCCTGGCATACCTCCTCCCGCCGTTCCAGGATCCCTTATGCTCATGCCGGTAAAAATCCTGTGGGGAAAAACCCGCCGGTAACCTGAACGAGTGCCGGCCGGCCCCGCGCCCATGTTGTCACGGAATAGAACCGCAATTCTAGGCCGCTACACTACCAAAGGTAGAACGTTATCAAGTCGGACACTTGATGTCTGCAGTTGCATATATAGCACCGTGACAAAGCCAATCGACTCGGGATTGGGTCGCAGTGGGTAGGTAAGGTGTAGATGGAGTTGGTGAAGTGTGGAAGGAGCTGACGAGGTGTGGAAGGAGTTGGCAAGTCGGTCGGCCCAGGATTGGCTCGCTGGGGTGCAGAAGGGGTTGGTTGGCACGTTCGTCAACTCAATATTGTAGGTGCTAAGAAGAGTAGTTGAAGGAGGGGGTTGGCGTCGACAAATTCGTTGAGGGCATGGCGGCACGCCGCAGCCGCGATTGAAGTTCGTCTTCACAAAGGTCGGCGGTCTTCACTGCTAGCCCGGAAAAATTCGGAGCGGGCTCGGCCCGGTAGTAATTGGCCTCCGCAACCTCAAGAGAGGGGATGGTGGTGGCGTCGGCGACAAGGGCGGCGTTTGCGGAGACGGTGGCAGGGGCAAGACTGTTCAAGCTTCATTAGTAAAGTCATTCACCAAGGTGTAAGTCTGGAAAAATATCGGAGATGTAAGAAAAACATAGTGCTCACTTGGTGGCGGTGCTGCTTATGTTGTTATTACTGCTATCGTTGTTGTCGTTGCCGGTGCTATCGTTGTTGTTGCCGGTGGCGCTGCTGGTGGTGATGATGATGGCGGTGATAGTGATGAAGGTAATGATGATAGTGATGCAGACAGTGATGATGATGGTGATGATGGTGATGATGGCGGTGATGATAGTGGTGATGATGATGGTGATGGATGAGTGGGAGAGGGAGAAAAGAGAATGGCAGACCGGGGATCTTCAGAAACTACCTCAGATTCAATTTCAACTGACAGATATACCTTCTCGCTCGTGGCAGTGTGAAGCCTGTCGCTGCTGGATTACATCTATGAAAATGCCATTCTCAGGCCTACACTTGCCTCTCGACTTCATGCATTTATTCTTCCCGCAGCAGTCAGTCTCCCAAGCGAACTCACGTTCACGTGTATCCAACTTCTTAGACTACCTAGTCCCCGGAGCACACCTGTCTTGCTCTTTGCTATCTTTATTTGCTGCTAGGAAAGAACAGCCCGCCCTGCTACGGTATCTCTTGAGGTGCTAATTCCGCTTGGTGATTTAAGAGTGGAATGACGGGGTTGCCCACATGTTGAAGGTATCTAATATTTTTCATTTCCTAACCTTCTTCGGGTCATTGGCCAGAGCATTTTCGACTTGCCTCGTCAACCTATTATGTTGCAATGCAAACGCTTAACTACCAGACCCAGACGCGGTACACAAACAAGTGGTGTAGAACGGCCGAGAGGGGTCAGCTGCTGACACATATACATATAGCATGTAGTAGCGCCGGGACCCACGACTACGTCTGACTCGCCCCGGCCGGAAGAGGGGCAGCTCATAATTTCGAAAATGCAGACGCGCCCAAACTCCCCATCTAATTGCAGGCAAGGATACAAATCATGTCTCGTTTTGTATTCCATCATAGTAAACTCAAAACCTTTAAACGTCTAATTGATTCATTTCTCGATTACAATATAGAATATAGAATATTGCTCATTGTTTTCATTGTTTAATCGTAGAATCGGCCATAAACGCCATAAACTCGGCCGTGAAACTCGGCCGTAGAACACGGGCATCAAATTAGACAATCCCGATCTCTTTAGCAAGTTTTAGCTTCAACCAAACCCGGCGACTTCCGGTCCTCTCGACTCACTCGACGCCACAGCAAGTGGCCTTACGCGGCGGGGAACCAACGGGCTCGCGACTGTCATTTGCTCCGACGACTTCGAATCCCGGGCTGCATATAAATCATAACCTCCCGCGATCATCGCATAAGCCATTCCAGGGATCGATTAAGCACCAGCCTGATGCAGCAGCTTCGTCCAGTCTAAAACCATCATCCCCGCTTATTACAGAAATGGCGTCCAAAGCATTCTTCGACCCCCTTCTTCTCTTGCGCGTCGCGCCGGTCCTCACATCTACCATGGCCATGCGCTTCTCGCACGACCAATGGCTCTTTCTCGACAACTTCCTCGATTCAGAGCATCGCGAGAAAGTCAACGCCATCGTGCCATCCTACTTCAAGACCTTCTTCATGAAGGGTATCTGGGACATCGGGATCCTGTACACGCTGACCACCGCCACCGGCTTCACCAATGCAGCCTCCAAGAGCAATGGTGCGTGGGAGTGGTATGCCGCTGGCACTACTTTCGCATTATTGCACATGACTTTTGTGCCGTTCATAAGTAAGTCGTCGCTTCACTTCGGCCCGAGGCAGGGCAGAGAGCCATGACTGACGTGGTTCCATCCGGTAGTGTACAAGGTGAAGGGTCTTGTCGACGATGAGCCAAAAGGCCGTGGAAACGAGACACTCCGCGGGTGGCTCGATGTCCACGTCGTCAGGTCGTGGCTAACCGACATTCCTGCATGGGCATGCTTTGTCGTCGCTTTCCTCAAGTCCGTGCAGCCATTGCAGTGAAGAGCATCGTCATCATTAATACTTGCGCCGCATGCCGCATCCAGATGCGAACGAGGTGCACCCGAGTAATATCCCGTAACACAGTGTAAGCTTCAATAAAAGCAACATTTCTACTTTCGCAATATCACTGCCGGGTTTCGGGTAGCATTGGCAAAGGTGACCAGAGCCTGCCAAAATATGTGCATCCGAATCGAGTCCTTATAAAGTTCTAAACTTCTTGCAACTCAAGGCTAAACGCCACACTATGTATAAAAGCCTCAGAAAATTTAAGACTAGAAAAAGGCAAATCTCTGATAGGGTATAGATAAGTAAGCCTCCAGCCTCTCTTCTCTCTTTCTCCATCTCCTCCTCAACCCATTTCACGTCAAAGTCTTCGATCTACTACTAAGTACTACTTCCCACTTCTCAATCTCCTCAATCTCAGCTAAACTCCCCTCTGCCTTATCGACGTCACTAGCGGACCAAAATGTCTCGATCTACCGCCACCAACCCTTCCGAGGCAGCGCTGTCTAGAGAATCCCTACTCTCCCTCCGTCCCTCCGCTCAACCAGCAACCCCGACACGTCAACGGCAAGACGACATCGAGCATTCCAGCTTCGAACACATCAAAGTTACACTGTAGAACTTGCCCGCGTTGAACATTATGACTCAGGACAACCGAGATCAAGTCAGATGCATCTCGCTTTCACTACAACTTGAAGGGGACTATGGTCGCCGGTGGGAAGTCCCACCGCACTGGCGATCCCCGCGCACAACAGAGGACTGCATCCTCTTCACAGCAATGCACGACCTATTTTGGATGCTTAGCTCATGGGAGCCTCAGGGACAACTCAACTTGGAGATCGAGATCTACTCTCCCGGTCGGGAATCTCTTGATCCTTCTGAGACAGCTTTGGCCCCTGCCCATGAGGAACTTCTAGGTGATGAGGCGGGTTTGCATTACAACGAAGCTTACGAGAAGGATTGGTGGCAAACCTTACCGGAAGCCCCCGCCGTCACGAGCCTCCTCCTCAACGTACGACATGACCGAGCCTGGAAACCTGCGACACTCGATAACTTGGCTTCACGTCTACCGAACCTCGGAGAGATCCGCTACGAGAGCATGCCTCAGGACCCCGCTGCCGACGCTATTCCGATACACCCTTATCCCTCGTTCTCTCCTAAGCCCTGGTCAAGATCCTTCGATGCTATAGTAGCGAAATTTGGGCCAGGTTTTGATTCTTAATCTATATAATAAGTGTTACGGGTCTCGTCAATAGTTTCTTTCCCTTGGAATATTAAGGTGGACAGGGCTGGGTTCCTGTTTCTGGTAATTACACGAAGATAGATCAGGGCCAGGTTCACGATAGAGTTGTGCTCTTCTCCAGCAACATTTTTTCTTCGAGGCCTTTCCTCTGTGGCCAGATTAAAGCAACCCGAATATAACATCTGATTAAATCCCAATTTGTCACGGCATAGAACTGCAGCGCTATAACCGGTACACTACCAAAAGTAGAACGTAATCAAGTCGGACGCTTGATTGTCTGCAGTTGCATATATAGTACTGTGACACAATTAAAACCTTTAATTAATCACGTTACTTCCCTTGAACGATATTGTGTAAGAGCTGCGCTCACAGCTATAAGTAATTATGCTGCACCCTCACATGTCCTTCCTAACGTTCTCCGTCTCTTCATGCGGGCCACGGCCATTTCTGCATACTTCCATGCCTTGTGACGAGAAACGCAGCAATGTCTATACCGGCTGGGTTGACGAATGAGGCGAGCAGCTCAAATGCCGGGACACTGAAAACCGATGCCCGGCTTTAGCTAATCTACATCACCATTGATCACCCGCTCTATTGGTACTGTTAGATATACTCTAATATGGGTGACCCAGGTTTTGCCCGTATAGTATTAGGTGGTGCTCAGCGAGCTGGCTGATGATTGCCAAAATTAGTCGACGGTTGCCCTGGTTTCCACGGGAAAATAAATGATGGTCTTTTGGTGGAAACGAGCACTAGATACCAGTTTGTGGGAGCATGCAGATGATCTGAGTAGATTGTTGTATTGGTGATGGAAGTTTAAGGCCTGCAGCACTGTGCAGACTTAGCGACCTGAGCTATCCTTCAACCTTTCTTTGAGAAACACCTTGTATGTGTAACCAGGCAAGCTATAACACAGGCCAGATATTAAATCTCAAGTACATAATGTGTATGAAAATGAGGCATAAAAGCCAGCGTATAAGTTGATAGGCCTTTCTTACAAAACATATCTTCCCTCATTGTGGTTTTCCGGCAGGGTTTGTTGTTCTGGGTGACGAGCTGACATGGACAACAAAAGAGCTCAAACCTTGGGTTGACCCCATTTACAAGCCCCTTTACCGGTAGTATGGGTGCAACAATGAGGCCGAGGAGGGGGCCTGAAACACAGCGTTTGACATTGTCTAGGCATACAGTAACCATGCCCATCCAAATTGCCTCGTACCATCAACATGAATACAACCTTGATCACTTAAACCTGATCGGGTTCTCGCATTCATCAGTCTAAGGCGAATAGATTATACAATTGGTCCTCATATCAGGCAAAAAGGGCGCAGGGGGTATTTGTATAGATTTACCCGTTATATACAGGGAGCTGGACCTCCCTACTTAGCATGATGGTTGGATCAATCGAATTAAGTCTTTGCCCCATACTGCCACTCATCTGCTCCACCTCCTTCCCTTCTACAACTTCTGTTCTTGGCGCCCCACTGTTAGTGGAAAGATAGTCGGTCAATAAATGGCGCACTCAACTCCCATACAAAATTGACTGAGCACCTATCTTAGCCTTAACAGACCTCCGAAAACCTGGAAAACGCAGACTTTACGCCACGAGATTCAACTCTGCAGCGTTCGAATTAAAGGTCTGCGGGACGTGCTAGGGTAGCCGGTACTACGGCCAATGCTATAGTATAAGGAGGCCGGCTACAGATCACGCTCCAAAAACGAACAATCGACTACACGGCTAACGCTGCCGACTGCGTTTTCGCACAAAAGCCCAAGGGGCTATCGCATCCCCCGTTCAAATTACCGGTGAATCGGCGGTACGCTCGACGAGAGGCGCTCGTAATACGGGACGCGGATACGAAGGTGACGGGCCAGAAGGCGGTATACTGCAGACGGTGGAATAGGTCGGCGTATAATCGTGGACCTCGGCTTTCGCCGAATCGGACGTACGGAAGGGGAGACGTAGTAGTAGCGTACGCTATTTGCGAACTTCCAGTGACGGACGGGCTACCCGCGGGTAGTGGCCGAAGGATATATTGCTGGTAGACTCACAATTGGCGGTGGTTCGGCAGCTTTATCGGGCGCTTCGCCCCTACGCCTTCGGGCAGAATTTGCTAAATAATTCTATGTAAATAGACTTAGCTTAGCACGCCTCATATGCCCTACGGGAGGCTCGCTGAGTTCGCGAAGTTGACGAGGTCCTATTTGGGCCCGCTGCGGGACGTTCCAGCCTAGGCGTCGTATACTACAACAACAACAACAACACTCATCTGCTCCCTAGAAGAGCCTGTTTGTGACCTGCTTCCATTCTGGAGTATTAATTCCCCAATACTCCTTGCGCGACTCCTAAACAACCGCCCATACTGGCAGCCTTCACCCTGTCAGACCTCAAGTCGCTCGGTCCCAGACTCCAGTCTCGAAGAACAAGTCGCTGGTAAATATGCATCACAAAGGCGCGGATAAGGCTCTCGATGCGGTATAAAATACCAAATACCAGATCGGTTACAGAACCCGACTTGAAGCTGTTTCAGCTGGTAGCCTTGTCTACAACATGGTAGAATACGTAACCCGGCTGAGGAAAATCACAAGCCTGAAGCATGAATCCAACCATACAATGGCTAAATCGCGACATACATGCCGCTAGTGAGTCTAGTGTCCTCGCTACTTACGTGTTTACATACGTGAGACACAATGTCATATGCATGCGCGACCAGGATTACGAGTGTGCCGAACACTATAAGCCCATCAAGGTAGCAAAAGGTCCCGATGCAGACATACTCTTACGAAGAGGGGCTATTAGTCGTCTAGGTCGGGCGTCTGGCAAGCCGGGCATTCACCAATTGTGGAGAGACTTCGACAGTGAAGCTTTGAAGTAACAAAAAAAAGGGGTAATTATCCATAATGATGAAAGGCTAGTATTCAACTAGTAAAGAAGTTTTAAGCACCACTTTGGTTGTAACTTAGTTTTTGCAGTTGCTACCTGGTTTGCTATTTAATATGAGTATCACCCCCGTAGATTACGTCTCAACATTACACCGACTCCCGGACTTGACAGCTCTTTACCCGCAAGCATGGACGTATGTCTTTTTACCGACCTCTAGAAACTCACCTAAGTTCCGGTCCCGGTGGAAGAAATTGTGGTACGAGTGGTGTCGCGAGGCCCTGGAGAAGGATTTGAATTTTCGACCTCCCCGCATTGCGATCTCACTCAGCATCAACGCAACTGTTTCCTCATGGCTTCGTCATTCGTGTGAATGCTAAGTAAGTTCATGCAGTTATAGTATGTTGAGTTAAAAATCGAGCCGATGGTGGCTTAGATCAGCTGGGTTTGCATATCAATGTCTACATCATTTTTATGCTTGCATGCATATCTTCACCGAGCTACGTAATACTCTATACACGCTCCTCACACGAACAAGGATACATGCTTAGCCTACTGCATCTTGATGCTTTATTTCATATACTCTAAGTCGTCATTGTTCCAAACAACCTGACTGGCGCAGGAAAGCGGTTCGTAACTACAGGGAAATTGAAAAGATACATAGGCGGGGTAAATAATATTATTATCTATCATTTACTGTGGTCTGTGGATTATCTGCACCATACAGCAATTCATATAACGTACCTACCTATTTTTTCAAGTGCCTCGGACCGAAGCAACAGATATCACCCTTACCTCAGGGTAAATAATCAGCTCGTGCTACTCCGCCAGATATATATGCGCGTCTAGGTATCATGGAGAGTGCGTGCTTCGGGACCCTATACAATAGGCTAACCCTGTCTCCCTATCCGTTCAACAGCTGCTAAACCTCAAAACTTTTAATTATATGTAGGAAAGGAAAAAGAGATAAAAATATGCCTATCGGAACTTCGAAAGCATAACTAGTAATAGGCTGTTGTGGGCCTCAGATGGGTAAATCCGGTTCATGGTTGCTTGCATTGGAGTGGATGCCCTGCTAGATAGGTTATACAGATGGTTAGGTTCGATTCCTATCAGCACCATATTGTTGTCGCCTATGTAGGTAGCTTATTTGCATTGAGGGCATATATTAACCAATGCTTATGTTGTGTGCAGAATGTGAACCGACCCGAAGCCCTGCTAGAGCTCATAAATGAGGAATGGTAAAATGTTTCTATGTGTAACGGTGGTTGCACTCTGATAACTTTAAACTCCACATAGCATATTAGCATGGCCTTATTAAATAACAGACCTGTCATACCCTTCAATAATAGATATTACCTTGCCAAGTACCGAACTTACAAGCTAAACTCTGATAGTCTGGAACATAAGGGATACATGTCATAAAGCTTACTGAACAAACACTCGGGTTAGCTATATATGTGACGCAGTAACTTTTATGAGCACGAAGATGTTCTGCTCGTGACACAGGCACACTCTAGTCGTAGTATCACTGTGTAGATGCAACAGTAGTTGATCGAGTCCGCGGTAATGCTGGATGGTTAGCCAGGGAGCACCACGAAGCTGTCCTGGCATTGGGAGACCGGCACCTAACAGTTGACTGGATTAATTCTCAAGTGCACACATTGTGAAACTCACACCAGCGACCTTGGGATAAATTGCACAGCTGGGCTGATTGCCTTACCTGTAAGAGCGTCTCCACGATCTGCTCACGGGTTACTTTTGTAACTTGCAGCGCTATAATCACTGGTATCTGGCAATACATCTATCTATGGCAGAAATTGCACACCTTTTCAATATAGGCATCCACGCCATTGGTTATCTACCCCTGTATTCATGGTATATAGCTGTTTGCCCCATAACGACCATATTGAAATCCCCAAGGGCAGGGCGTGGCCTTGATCATGAACAGAACTTATCAATCAGCCTTCTGTACTAAGGTGTATGGCCTGACTATACCTTTCGTTAAAACATGTCGGACCTATACTTGCTCTATCCTTATCTCCTTTGATATTTGAAGGAACACTGGACCAAACTGTCTCTGCTCCACCACATCAACAAAATAGGAAACCCAATCCCTTGCCCATTACTTTGAATATTTCAAAGACCTCGGATCGAATGGTGTTCTCAGACGTGTACATGATTCCTTCGCCTTCCTTCCATCCTACTTTTGGACAAGTTAGTTACCACTTGCTTGATCCCGCGAGGGAAGGTCATTTTGAGCCCCATCATGATCGCTAGCCAGGTAGGTAAATGGTCTTGTCTGATACGCCATGATTGAACCCTGTTTTCGAATCGGAGGGTCGGTGGGGATCCTGCTCGCCCGTGGACCTGCCAGTGATGATTCGCGACGATGTGTTCGGGCTTGCACGCCATGGTGTAAAATCTTGCTCCATTGGGCCAACCCCCAATTACTGCCACGGATAGGCCAATCTCACGTATTGTCATCGTCGGACTTCTCACGAGCACCTGTGCGCTCGGCCCATCTTCTCTTGCCAACTCGTGTCTCGAAATGAGGGACTACTGTTTTGATGTCTATCATGGCATTCTCAGGTGCAGTCCGAGTTTTGTTACGATAGCAGTCCACTATACGAGATTAGCGGCGTCTATCCAAGGCCACTGACCACAAAACTTACGCGCTCGTTGCATGTAGACCGTTCGGCCTGCAAAAGGCCGCCCATTGAGCCATGCCAGTCTAAATCCCAGATCATTCAATCGAACTTCTTTTGTACGGATAGCGGTTCTTGTTCTCGGGATGGCGACTTCACCTTGCACACCGTTGGCCATGGGGACTTTGACCATGACACTCTCTCTCGCTCGACTTGTTCTTGAGCGCCCCGTGCGGCCCCCATCCACTTCTACGTCGCCATCGCTTAAATCATCTTCGAAGAAACGACTGCCCGTGGCGCTTGGCGGGGGGTCCTGCATTTCACGAGGAAAGTAGCTGCGCGGAAATACTGCTGACCGCTTGCGAAACGAGTCCGGAATCTCGCTCGTATTAACACCCTCTAACTGCACACGGACACGCTGACGATTGCCCCGCCTGTTATCTTCCACAAGTATAAACTTGCGTTTCTTGAATTCGGGATTATTAGGAAATAGACCTTCCGGGTTATTATCTTCGACTTCTCTACTGTGGCGCTTAGCAGCAATCGGAGCATGGCGAGAACCGCCAAGACCGTCATGTATCGAAGGAGCGGAGGATCCTGAGGCCGCATGACTAAGATATTGTTGAGGATACCCGGCAAAGACATGAGATGGCTGGACATCGTCTGCAGACCCTGGACCTGGAGCCCCAGGTGCCTGATGGTGATGGTGGGATTCATCCATATATTCTCCGTCCCCTATAAGAGGCATGAGAATCAGTAAAACTTTCTTCCCTCAGTTGCGATGGGGTAGTGTGATGGATTTAAACATGTCGAGAATCAATGCAATTGCAATTGGGATGGAAGGGGCCTGTAAAACAAGACTGCAATGATATGTGGATGAGATGGTATGTGCGAAGTGTGTTTGTGCAGCCGAATGCGGAACGATGCCATACAGCTTCTGGCCCCGGACAGTGACAAACGCCCTAGCAACCAAGGCGACTAGTTATTGTACAGAAAAAGTGCCAGTTTTCCATGAGCTCCCCGTCGCGCCAATGGCTGTCGAAGCCTAACATATAAACATGAGGTCCGTCCCGAACAAAAACCAAATAGGTTATACCATATAATAACAAGAGGTATCGCAACGATAACAACGGCAGTGGCTGTAACAGCAACGCATTAATCACATCTGGTACATACCGACTTCGTCCCCTCCACCTGGCGCACTTCCTTCATGGGCGTGATGATGATGCATCTGTGAACTCATACTGCTCATCCCAGGCTTCCCCAAAGGCGTGGCAGAGCTGGGCCCCAGAGCACCAGGAGTTGACAATCCTGTCGGGCCACTAGGACCGGGAATATGCGTAGGATGGGGAGCCTGGACCGTCTTTCGGTTGTTCATCTTCGCCATGCGTCGCACCCTTCGACTCCGCAGTCTCGGGTCTTGATTGCTGTTTCGCCAGCTGTCGACAGCACGTTGGATAAGACCCCTCTTGCCACGGAGACAAGGATTTAACTGAGCTAGAGCCCAACCCACTGTGTTGCATTCGGTCTCATACTGAAGTCGATTGCCACGATACTGGTCTTTTGCACAGCATGCTCGGGGATAAACGCAATTGTCTGTCCTGAAATCGGCGCCCAATTCATCCGTATTGACGGACTCCACATCGCATCGTATGGTGTACTCCATTTTAACCCTGTCGCGTGAATACTCGAATGCGATCCACTGAACTCCATTATTATCCTGTCTTACAACCAGAGGTGTTGTCGCTGGAATAGGACCGGGGGCAGCATTATTGTTGATCCCCGGTGTAGAAGATCCAGTAGGCGTTGAAAGCTGGCCACCATTTTGATTGGACTGGGGCGTTCCTAGCGGGCCGGAACCAGGCCGTTGCAATTGTGGTGCCATCTGAGGCTCCAACTTTGCATGTCTCGGGCTACCAGTCATCCCTGTTTGAGCATGTTGCCCGGCGTGCTGGGGAATCTGATGCTGTGGACCGGTCTGAGACATCATCATGCTAGGTTGCGACGTTATTGACTGATGCGACTGCTGTGTATGTTGCTGGTACGGCGATGGGGCCTGGGGCTGCATCGACGAATATGATGGTGGTTGTGCATTATAATACAAGGGTTGGTGTTGCAGTTGTGACGATGGCTGCCCGTACATGGTTCGGTGTTCATGGGCCGAGGATGATGCGACTGACGCAGGAGAATTTGACTGCGGTGTATGATAAATGGGCGGGTATGGGCGAGGAATCTGGGCTGCAGCCATCATATCGGACGTATCTGTAGTGATGTAAGCCGCTTGAATCCAAGAAATTGTGTCGAGCGACACGCGACGTGTCGAGAACTCACCTGCGGACGTATATCCGCTCGTCGTCCCAGGAGTGCTGTATGGGCTTTGATGAGCGTAATATGGTAGGTCCTGAGTGTGTTGGGCGTTGCTAGAATGACTGGAAGCTTGATACGGCTGTATAGAATGCGACGAGTAGGCCGAGGGATGCTGTGATTGTGCTGAGGGTGCCTGGTGATGCTGCTGGTGCACAATGCTTGGCCGCGAATGCTGTGGATGATGTTGAGGAGCTGTTGGGCCCTGGGAGTGGGGGTGATGCTGCATAAAGGTGACAACCATTAGTTCGTAATTCACATGGCGTCGAAATCAAATAGAGAGCGATGAAAACACGGAAACTCCATAGGTTAGATCCGTCGATGGATATGAATTATTTACGCCGTCGGGTCAAGGGTTAGGTCGCTTAAACCACCCTAGACGACGACGAGGTTCGGCGGGTAAGGCGTCTAAGGTAGGGAGTGGCAGCACCCGGTTATAAAACCAGGGGTACAGAGGGATAGTTTGCTTTCAGACGAAGAGATGCAGTACCAGGGAGTGAACGCTAGGTATATGGGCACTTTGGGCTCGAGAGGGGTGATAACAAGGGAACGGGACCGGGGAATGCTCAAGGTTTAACAACTAGGTTCATGGCCGAAGCTGTGGTTCCCTCAGATCTGCCTTTTGCGATGAAGGACCGCTTGCAAGGGGCAATCATCAAGTTACCAAGTAACAAAACGTTGTAGTAAGGTAACCACGCGGGAAGACATAGGTTCAAGGGCAAAACGTACAATATTTGAGGTCAGAGGCGAAATAGCAAAAAGTTAAGGATAAGCACAGAAAACAGCAGACGGGGGAGGGAGGTATTGGACAAGTCAATGCTCAATACGCCTGCATTAAGAAATTACAAGGAGTGTTCAAAGACTGGAGTTGGTAGGCTGATGAAATAATATAGGTAGGTAAGACCTTGTCAGGGCAAGCGTATGTGAAGTGCGAAGGAAAGAAATCGAGGATGCAGATTTCCTTCCCCGAGAGAGGCGTGAACGGATCAAGGTGTGGGACGACGCATGGAAGAAACGTGACAGGGGGTCTTGAGTACTTGCTGCAGCTTAGATGAAATGGCCAATGATGATGAAGCTGTGAGAACCAAGCAGGAATTAGTGCCAAAAGAGGCACTGTACGTCCGGGCCTAGCCAAGAAAGCAGGAAAGCAGGGGGAAGCTTGAGAAGCAAGGCGGTGTGTCTGCCGAAGTACCTATACTTCGGCAACCGCCTAGATGACGTTTGTCCAAGCGTCGTCTGCGTGTCTCTTGAATCGGGCTTAGCTCAGGGCTAGGGGATGGCCCTTGCTGGAAAGTTTGATCCCCAGCACAAAACTGTAGTACGTACATCGTACGCCGCCAACCTGTTTCTTGCTGGTCTGGCCCGTGTCCCTCGGGGTAGCTGGGCAGCGTCCGAGGACCCAGCACAGTGCACATTCAGAAGTATAACAGTATGACGGGCACTGATTGGTCTCGATATTTGGGTATCAGGTTCGGTTCCAGACTATACCCCAAACACAAGGGCCAATATCGTTTGCGCGCCTTTCATCGAATGGTCTCTGGAGTTCGTCGCCTCCCGTACGGCCGGTAATTGCAAAGGGTAGCTGGCAGGTTGAGCTGTATCGTTGCAGGTCACAGAGGCGTTTGTAGTGGAATCAAATTTTGAGCTGCCAATTTGGACGGAGGTGGAACCATACAGCCTAAGCGACGGGATATATTTGGAGATAGTTGGCTGGTCATCGAGCGAGTCTGGTCGGTCACATGGTCGATTGCTGTGCTGACATTTCCAGACTGCATTCAGCGTGGACATCAACACGCGGTCCTGGCTAATTTCGAAACATTGAACACCATCGGCGGCGCTGTGAGAATAATTATCCCCGAATGCTCGTCTGCATGAATGAAGCCATGTACTGTAGGCTAGGTAGATGTGGCTAGTGCAATACCGAATGCACCGTAATTGGAGATCACTGCTCAATTGGTACCACCAACCCGAGCTTGGACAAGAGTTATGCGTTTCAATGAGATGGTGGTGTGCACAGTGCATCTATGAGTTGCTGACTGTTGTTGGCTCGGCTGGGCCAACCCCTGCGAGGAAAGGGCAGTACGTATTGTACTTGCGTGGTCGACAGAAAAGAGACTGGCGGTGGTGGATGCGGATAGGCCATGATCTCTCCGGTTTAGGGGGGTTTGGTGACGGCGCTAGACAACCGGCCCAAAGCCATGTCGCGATGTTCCAGAAGGCAGAAGTGCAGATACCAGTCAAACAGGATCTACTGGGGTACCGCCGTGGAGTACACCCCTCGTGCAGCCCCGGCGGTGGGACCCCTGGTCGCTGTGAAACACATGACTCCCCCCTGCAATTCCGTTGATGTTGCTCGAGTCCAAGCCCAGACAAGCTTGAGACTTCCCTGCGAATTTTCTCGAAGCGGGCGCCCGACCATGATCCAACGTACCCATTCGGGCCCTTGATAGGCAAAGCAAGGATTACAGTGGTCTGCAACCCACGGCAGCTCACACTTGAGGCTGAAAACTGCACCTATTGCCCGTGACCATGCAGACGGCTCTTAGCTCTAAAGCCGCTTGGCAGAGCTTGCCCCTGGGAAGAGAGACAGAGAAAGAGCATACCAGACCATCGGGACTCGAAGCAAGAAAAGACGAATTTGGGTTGACGTGTTAAATAACACAATGAAGTCGCATAAAAGCAGCTTTGAGCTTAAAGAATTATGCACTCACCGAGTCTCCGTGTTGCTCCTCCTTCACGTAAGGGCTCGGGGCCTGCCGGTGCTGAGCCATCTTCATAATCATTGCCGTGTTTTGTTATCTGCACGACGTCTGGAGAGAGATTAGCTATACAACGATGATCCACGGTGAATATTGAAGCCACTCTCCACATTGATCAGCGGTGGGATGATCATTGGCCACCACAATAATTCATTATAGAAAAATAGCCACCCATGCGTTCGCGCTCATCATCCACATGCGTGGCTGCCATAGCAAAGAGGAACAACAGAAGAAAGGCGCATTTGGAATTGCGTGCATTGTGGCAGCATCTTCCCCCGGCGCTAGGAAATGGGGGTCGACAACGTTATAAGGCAGAAGAAATGACACTTACTTGTGTGGTGCTTTGATAAGTCGCGCGTAAGACGAGGGCAAAGCTTCTTCAATCAATCGCGGGTTGCAATAAAGTCGCAATAAATTGATGAAGGGCACGGTAACAACTGTCATAACCAGGTCAGATAAACAATCATCGACAAAATAGGCACACGCGATGGTGCTAGTAGCCGGAACAGGAGGTTGGCAGAATAATTATAAATAGAAGTGGATATCGACAGGGTGAAGAGGTATTAAACGGGAAGTCTAAAAAAAAGGAACATGAGTGATTCTTTGCAAGCATTCACTCATGTGAGTGAGTACATTTTCAGCTGAAAGCTGCCGAAATTGCATTGTCACTGGCGCTAATGTGGGTCGGCCACCGCGTTTCGGCAGCAACACAGAGACGAGGCAAGGTAATAATGAAATACGACAATTGAACCACAATTGTTCTACAGAAACGAGGGCTTATTGTACATACCTTAAAAAATTATAGCACAGCCCGTGCTCCCTGCCTAATAGCGGTCTGCGTGCTGCGCAACGGTTACACGTTGTGAGCTGTAGTATATCCAGCTGCTTGTCGCATGTGCTGGTGGTGACAAATCCGCGTGGGGAGACAAGGAGGGGGCGGCGGGGACAATGCTTGCAGAACCCGACGGCTTCCTCGTGGTTGTGTCTTGTGCGCACTCCGTATTGCTAGATTAGGCTAGCTCCAAAAAGCAGTCCTAATTTATGCTGACGTGACTCCCGTCTCAGTCTTTTCGATTTCAGAATGAATTTTCGTCTTGTGTATGCAAAACCTCGTTGCGCGGGATGAAGTCTTTAGCGAAACCTAGTTGCTTGTTAACTCATGCGATCATACCAGATGAAAATCCACGACACCCAGGATTGGAAGGCTGAGGCAAGTTCAGAAGGATTTGTTGGTAAGGCGGGTATGCAGCTAGGCTACTAGGCCTAGGTAGAGGACGTGACGGGTGTGGAGTTTGGATTGTAGGCTAACGGTCACAGGAAATGCTAGGCCAATATTGGGGCACTATGCACACTCTGTTCGAATCAACCTCCGCGGCTACAAAGAATTGCACTGTAGTGTTGGGTGGGTGCAAGGGGACACAAATATAAACGTGGTTGGTCGCAAATAAGCAGATGGGCACGAGACCGAGACTGCATTCGTTCAGTCCTGCTTCATGTATAAAGCTAGCAGGATACATGAGTAACAGCTGGCCCAATGGAAACCGAGTCAAATGAGGCTTGATTCGGAAGGGAGCGGGTGTATCAGTGATAGATACGATAACTGAAGGGCTAAACATAGCAGGTACGGTTGCTCAAGTAGATCAATTCGAGACAATAGAGGTAGACAATAGGCATACACGTGGCTCGAGGAATGACACCTCAGGCTTCCGAGGCTAATGTGGAAATGAGATGGTCGTACCTTGAGTTTTATGCCGGCGACGCTGTACACACGGGTGACTCGTTACGAATCAGTACCAGTGCTGGTACTGGCCCTCCGCTACACTTCATAGTCTATTAGCTCAATGTTCACTATTGTCTGCAGTTATTCAAGAATTGAAGTGCGAGAGCAGACTCACAAGTGTGTTTAAATTCGACTGGAATCTATTCGCACCAAGACTTTTCCTCGACCGCCTGGCCTCTCTGTTGTTGCAACGCCAATCACCGGGTCTTCAATCAGCTGCTGGTCAGGGTAACTGTAGCGTGCAATGCCGAGCAGATCCAAGGTGTAGAAATAATATCCTGCAAAGACGTGGTTAAGTTAGCGGGTATCGGGTCACCGTCTAAAATCTATTGGATCTAATGACCCGGTGTGATCTTGTTGTCCAGATATATAAGTGCGTACCCGCGTATTGGTGATGCGAGTAGTGACATATACGAGGCCTTGTTGACTTCAACAGCACTAGGTATCGAGCTAAGCTACCACTCGACGGCACATGGGAGGATGCAAGCTAAATCCCAAAAGATTCGCAATGGGCGTTAGACGTGAATGAGAGCGGTGACCCCAACAGTGGTATCTAGCAGAATCGTTCGGATCAGTAACTGGTTTCTCAACCATAACGACTACAATTAAGGATAGTAAGCGATGCTACGTCCATCATTTGCTTCAATTGCAGGAATGCCATGCTGCACCATGCGGTTCAGGGATGGGATGGGATGGATCTTTAAGCGGCTGTTTTGCAAGGCCCAGGTATCCAGTTGCCAGTTATGCAGTGGTAGGTACGAAGTAGCCATTAACGCAAATGCTACTGCTGGTCCGGGGGTTCGTGCATATACAGGGACATGGGGCGGTCTAGGGAGGGCGGGTTCCCCTGCCTCGATAAGGTGGCTCCATTTTTGAAGAGAAGCGTCGCGTAGTAGGCGAGGTAGGAAATATGCAAAAGCTAACTAACGAGAAAAGAAAAACACCATCGAGAACCTGAGAAGAGGAAACTGGCCACTTACGGGTTATAAAATATGGTAGAAATCCACCAGAAAATGGCAAGAGATGTTAAGTAGAACACCGCAGACGGACCTAAGAAGAGTCCTAACAATATAGACCTGTGCAGTTCCAAGGGCGTAATCCAGTAATGGATGACCGATCTATCAATACTCAAATCAGTTCACCGCTGCCAAAGTAGAATACGGGGGGAGAGGATTCGTATCGATTTGAGACGATACAAAGCAACGGGCGCCAATGCCCCTTATTGCTCTACAATAGCCTCTGGATTCTCTGGGGAATGGGCCGGCAGGGAAAGAAAGGATTTCGGTAGGCCAGAGGCAACGACGCATGTGCGCGCAACGATACCAGGCATGGTAGAGCACGACGCACGCCAGCCAATAGCGAGACCAAAGAGTATAAATTCTCGTCGGGCATTAATAGCAATTGTGCTGAGTGAAGATAATACGCTAGCCAGCCAATATTGCATTTCGTATGACATCGAGGGGCCAACGAAAGCTGTCGATAAGAAGGGAAACGCGAAATAACGTGTTTATGCATCGAATGGGGAGAGAGACGATTACCTACCAATTGGGGATGACAAGGAGCCGCGACCTCCTCTCGAATTGGTCCTGGCACGGGAAGTGTGAAAGCGGATATTGCGACTGTGGAATGGATGCTGTTGGCAAGTCTAAGTAAACCTCTCGCGGCAACAGGTACAAGACTGTGTCAAAGTATGGTGGCGCAGAGAGCCGATCGTGTCAAGATTTTCGGGCTTGGGCGAGTTGAGCTATTGGTGTTTTGTCAGAGATGCGTAGGTAGATAACACCCAGGCGGGCGACAAGAGCCAAACGGGGTTTGCGGTTCTGAAGTTCGTGGTTCTCAGACAGAAACAACGCTGTCTTCGCGTAATCGATTGATCGAAGCCAGGTCGCAAGTCCACTACCAACTTCGCCAGTGAAATCCGGGCCGGTCTTGTCGAAGAGGTTGAAGGTCTCAGTCGCAATGCAGTGGAAGGATGTGGGAAGGAGTTTGATATCAAGGTACGTACCCAGCAGACGAAGCGTGCCCTTTTTCAACGGTTCGGACCAGGATGATAAAGATTGGTGACAAGGTGACAAGGTTAGCGGGCAAGGGAGTTGCAGGAGCTTTCGGGAGGAGAGTGGAGTAGTTCTTGGGTTGATGGTGAGTGACAGATCGTGGGACGGGAACGAACGACTGAAGAAGTCGGCGGGAGCAAGGGCCCAGCCTGTCCAGCGCTGACCAGGGAGGGCCTGCGCTCCACTATTATGTGCAGTACCTACCTCTCAACATCTACCTAGACTACTACGACTACTACCACATCGAATGGTGGTTTGGTACGAAATACTTTACGCGCTAGAACGAGGCAACTCATTCACTTTGGGCGAAGGAGCTCTCCAAGCTAGGAAAGTGAGGAAGTGAGAAAGTTACATATAAGTACGTAACATACCACTGCCCGGGAGGTAATAAGTAGCCGAGTACTGCAGAGCTTTTGCACATGCTGGGTTGTTTACTTCCAATAGGATTGATTGACAGAAGAAATAAGCACTGTCGGGTATGCCTGGTGGACAGGTACTACTACCGACATCCAAATAGTTAGATACATACGAGGTAAAAACATATAGCCATACACATGGTACTAGCCGGTATTTACATATTAAATCACCTACACTACATTAGTTACATGTACCTACATATATGAGAAGGTATGCGTATATATTAAGTACCTACGTCGTTACCTGGTAGTGTAGAGTAGGTACGAACTAGGATCCAAACCGAGCAAGCTGCAAGTTGTGGCTGGGAGGAGGATGGTAATGAAAGTAGATACAGTACATGTATAGAAACTACATACCTTACATGTAGGTACGTAGGTAGTAAGAGTGTCGATAGGTAAGCAGGACCTAAATACCTAAGGTACATATGTAAGCAGACGGGTAAGAAGTATTTACGATCAGACGTATACCACTCGTCTGTTCGCCACCTACAACGATTTACATATAACCTAGTGTACGAAGTAAGGTAGTGGCCGTTGCCTATTAGACAGATACCTATGTACGAAAGTAGGTATACTCGGCAATTCAAATCGTGTTTTCGTACGGTAGTGGTATGTGTATAAGTACTGTACATACTAGGGAGCGTAAGCAGTGTAGGATTACCTCGAGGTATTATCTGCCCTCAAAATGATGTACAAGTATGAAATGGAAACAACACCATAAGTAGGGTCCGGCTTGAGCGGAAGTAGCCCGTGTGGGCAGCTATTGATTGGCTGTTAGGTGCTTGGTAGCAATAAGTACCTATCTAGGTAGGTATTGCCCGCCACACTAACTACATGTAGGTAGATGAAAATTGCTGGAATACGAGTACCTCCACTAGGGGTCTGTACTGTAGGTAGACACAGTGCAGCCCAGCCATTCGCTCACACCCTTACCCACATTGGTCTCCATAAAACATTCCATCACTCATCTCATTACTTAGGTAAGCTTTAAACCATGATGTCGTTCCCAGGCAGGTAGGCATACGATCTAATCCTTACTTGGTATGCTCATGATATCTGCTTATGAGGACTGTTCTCAAAATCTTATGAGTCATGCCAACGACAGAGTGGTTGATAACACCGCTCACGACATGTGCGGCTGAACAGTAACCTTGGACGCATGTGTTACGAGATTACCTATCTACCTATTTATACAGATATATCATTACCCAACGTCTAAGCAATATTTGTTATATCGAGAGTCCAAGTAGGTACTTCGTACGAAGTGGGTGTAAGTACTATATGAACACCGATACGTTAATGTCAACCACCCATAGAGAGTGATCTATGCTTTCATGAGTAATACTTCCCTAGGCGGTGTCTAGGGGTAACAACTCTACAAGTACGTGCCATTCAACGCGCAGAAGACAGCCATAAATATTTACCTATCCAACCTAACCTACCTAGGTAGGTAGGTACAGGCTCAAGCAAGTACGCATCTAAGGCTTACCTACCCATCAATACATAGATATAGGGAGGTAGGCCTTCTTTCTACACATAGCCAGGCAATAGGTATACACTACAAACTTAGACCAACCAGATTTATATTACACTAGATGTAATCACAGCCACGTGAAGATGCCGTGTTGCAGCTGCCAGGGCAGTCAAGGAATCGAGAATCCGACAGGGAAAATGCAAACCCATCTCCAGGGGCTGTCTCTGCACCCTGTATCCACGAGCCACGGGCCACGGGTTGGCCGCTGACTAGTATAGTGTAGGCTGGCTAAATATGGGGATCTCTTCGCTAGGGAGGAGAATACCACTCTGCCCAGACGCGGCCCAGGATGTGCTGCATTGGAAGCTAGGTAGTGAGATCCAGCACCTCGGATTGGGACTTCTGCTTCAGCTTCACCCCTGTCAATTTCCATAACTTCAACCTCCCAGGTCCACTAGGTGAGATAGCGTGCTGTGGGTATTATAGGTACACTAGGACACCTACGAAGCATTTCGAAGTGTCATGATAAGGTATTTCTCGCACAAGCTCACACAACAGCGGTCCCGAGCAAAGCGGAGTTGAAAAAGGCCGGCATTGTAAAGTATAGGTAGTACGAGGTAAGAGGCAACACTGCTCCGCAAATGATGGAATACAAAGCCTTATCACTGTCGGCGTCAAATACACCATAAAGTCGTCAACACAGCTAATTAACTGTTGTGCCAAACGTCTTACAGTCAGCAAACGCAGCGCAGTACCTCGTAATAGGTTTCTTTATATCTACAAGTAGGACTAAACATATTCCCATGTCATATTGAGTGACGATAGCTGTTCCTGATGAATTACGGCTGTTTCTATTGTGTTCTGCTTTGGAGATAAGCATCCACGGGCGCAACGACAAGGCACCGAACTTACAGTATCAAGACTTGCTGCACGTTGTTCATAGTTAAGGTAACGGACCTGCATTTAATATATCTAGTTGTGTAGTTTGTTTCAGCACACTGGTACAACGAGTGCAATAAAGTTGTGCTGCTACAGTAGGTAGGTAAAATCGAATGCCCGCCTATGCCCACCTCATTACATGACACGGTGTCCGGCAAATTCCGGCGGATCGATGCTTGATCGCACACTGTACCTACCTGTTATAGGTAAACTGCAGGGTGGTATATCTTTTAAGATCGACTAGATTTTCGAGGTATATTCAGAAAAGTCTGTCTTTGTTTGACCTATGAAGTAACCTTAGGCCTAGTATCTGAGTTACCTAGTTATTGGATTTCTTACCTTCCGTCTGACTTGTTATTCCAACGGCTTAATAGACATTCGCCGACCTTCCAACCTCTTGATCGAGCTAATCCTATATTTCCTCCGGGATAATGCGCTACTTACTCATCGCTAATATGATTGGTGCACACCGCTCAAATTTCGGGCCCATGTCCTGTTCTCTTTAGCCCTGAAGGTATAGGTATGGTGCTCAAGGCTGGTGGCTAAACTATTCGCAATCATGAAGTACATACCGTCGGTACGAGGTATAAGTATAGAATATCGTCGACTTATCTAAACCACCTTCATAGGCACCTAGATACAGCCTTTAGGTAGGATCGGCGACAGATCTATAGATAGTATTAAAATAAGAGCAATTTTTCAACAGTTGTTCTAGGAGAGGAGCCCACGCCTGGTATAAGATATGATCGTGTGATATACACTACCTGTGAGAGGCATTATATGGTACACTAGACATGCTGTACACTACACTACAATATGTACCCATTTCCCCAAGATCTGGACGAACCTTGCTCGTTTCTTCCCTGGTGATCGAGCTGCAGCTAGCACTAGCAAGGCTACGCAGTTTGCGCAAGGTACCATCCATTATCCATGCCACTTCAACACTACCAATTGTAGGTATCACCCCAGGGGACCACCTGCACAGATCCTATTTACAGTACATCTAGGTACCTACTAGAAGTGAGAGTAAACTACGAGGGGAGTGTCCGAAGAGTGAGAGCTGCTCATGCGCTAGGTAGATTACAAACCCACTCTTGTAGGACGATATTGGACATGCAGCTTATAGCATGTAGTGTAGGTTGTATGCTGGAAGGAAGTGCAGCAGTTCCGCATACATTTCCCTCCAGCTCCCAATCGCGACCAACGCCGGTCCTACGGTAGGTCCAGGGTGGCGTAAAACTACAGCGCCTTACACACCCTGCTGTTTCGTGCTTTATCATACTAGATGATGATCCCAGACTTTCGGGACGAGCCTTCGACGGGAGTTGCTTCGAAGCCTCCTCCACAACGTCACCGTTCGTCAATACCTAGTCAACCATGCCCACCACAAGTCGTCAACTAGCCAGGCAGGGTAGGACACACAGTGAGCAGAATATCCAGTGGAGTAACACTAATCCATTCATCACGACTTGGTACACTACATTATACACACTAGTGTGCGAATACCCGGCCTTGAAATTTTGGGTAACTTACTGAGATACACTAGTGTCGAGCACATCAAGGATCATGACGAGTGTCTTGATCCACCACATGGCGTGAACAGTAGCGTGACTTACCTTCCGTGGCAGGACTCTCAATGGTTTGTGTAGGCAATCCGCGGAGGTGGTGTACATGGCGTAATAGCAGCCACCCCAGGTATTGAGTGAGGTGAGGCCAAAGCTTGGTCAGATTTTTGGAATTTACTATTACCTCTGGACAGCTCTGGAGTCGCCCATCTGCCGGAACGTGATTCCCGGCTTGGTGATACGTTTCAAATTGTATGACTGCATCCTTCGCATACAAGTAGGAATACAAAGAATCGCTAGCCTGCCGTGTCTACCAGTTAAGACGTGGTGACGCCCTATACTACACAGTATATATAGGTCATCGAGTATTTACGTTTGCGCCTAGGCAGATGTGTTTGTACTTGTACGCTACTGCCATGAAGCAGCGCCGAGTTCCACACCACCCTCGTTAGGGAGAGGCAAGAGACCTTGGAGAAACCTTGTCGGCCTAGGCAGACGGCACATGTAGTATACCTAGCAGATTTGAAGTTGCCCTACCCTTGCTGGTACGTCCCATGTCCTTGCTCGGTAGGCGAGGGACAAGTAACACTACCTATAACATCCATATCCTCGATTCGAGGGCCGATGCAAGATCCCGAAGTTGTACACTACACTAGGCAAAACTGGCATTGGGTATACGCGCTCCCACCGACATTCTGACAAATTGGGTAGAGAAGTGAGGTTACTAGACTGCTTCGGCTCTATAAACCCACACTTCAACGCTGCACATGTGTACTAATGAAAGGCAGAAGTGCCCGCTGGCCATTCCAGCCTCTGATATACAAGAGTTGTCATGGAAATATCCGAGGTATCCACAAGCACACCACCCAGACCGCAATTATAGTCTGGGTCGCGGCCGAGATCAATAATCGTGTTCTTGACATGCTGCTTGTGTACCTAGTGTATCACTCTTCCGGTCCGCTGACTGGGCCTAGGCGACTCTTCTTCGTAGCAGAGCAGGAACCAGACCACTAGTAACGCTCGCCCAAGTCCAGCGAAAACACTACTTGATAAGGTTTTCTGCCTCATGATGCGTATACGTACTTACACTGATGATGATATGATGACTACTTACTCCTCTCCTTCAAGATACGTACAGCCCTGTTCACTTAGAATATACCATGTCTGAGTTATGTGCATATAAAAAGAATCCATACGAAGGAGAGACAAAAGAAAGGAAGAAGCGGCACAAAGACGGTCAGTCTCCTGGGCGACTACATACGGCAACTTAACGACTACCGCACGAGGCGTTTCTTCAAATAATGCTAAATTCTTACCAAGATCCTTCAATTAAAAATAATTACAGGCTTGTATTCTACATCACATAGAGACGTACGAAGTAGTAGCAAGTTCCAATGAAAAGTCCCTTTGAGGCTCTCAACGCCAAATCTTGAGCTCTCTCGCCCTGACTGTGGGAGCCTTATTCTCCATCTCAGCTACGCTATGAAGTCGTACCTAGGTTAATGTAGTACAAATCCCAACCAAGGGGGTCGACTATAGTAGATGTCAGCCACAGACTGTTGATGTTGGCAGGGGGTCCATGACAGATGCTGTCAATCTCCCACCCAGACGCGGTTGTTGAAAGCTACAACATAGTGTTAAGTCCGCATAAGTGGAAACTGTCCTGGCATCTTCAAGAATTAGATTGAGTTGAATGGCCAGGCAGCTAGTTTTGTCTCCCAGTAACATTGACAACAACTAAATGCAGCCTGTTATGTTTACACAGTTGCTACATTGCAGTGTTTTGTTTGATGCTGCGGAGTCCGCCATTGCGCTGCATAGTCAATTAGATCTAAGCTGATATCGCTGTTTCATGAGGCTCAACTAGGGAACTTACATGTAGCTATCGCCCAGTTATCTACACTAAGATGTCTATAGAAATGCCTGAACGTCGCCCAGTGATGACAAATATCCGCCGTGTCTTTCCGCCTGCTGGCTTGGTAAAACCAGTCATGTCATACTATGTATAAAGCGGTTCGATAGACAAACATCCGACTTTCTATCCGGCTCATACACCAGCAAGATCAGTTAAAACAAATTACCTCGACTATAATAATTATCTTTGGCATCCAAAGTTTCAATAAAGCCAATTGTAAGCATTCTACTCATCTACGACTCGGTAAGCATTGCTTACATAGGAGTCCTTAAACCCCATAAAGACGTTTTCTCTCGCTGCTGATTAAATGGCCTGTCAACCTCATTACTCGATTTTAGTTGTTATACGGTTCTCCAAGCTCGGAAATTAATGCTAACTATTCCAAGACGAGTATTTAAAAGCTTCCAAAATAGAAACTTAGAGCCTGGCATACATGTATATAGTGGTCAAGCTGTAGGTAGACCCTAATAGGTATAAATTATTCTAGTTATAACGGTGCCTAGTTCGAGACTGTGTAGGTAGATGATCGTACTTGAAACTATCACTTACAGCGGCTTACGAATGATTTACACACTTCGACACATCTGTGAACCGTTTGCAAACGTACCACATTGCAAGTTAATCAGCTGATGTTACACTTTGAAAACATATTTTACGTGAGTTAATAGTCTCATAGGAGTGAGTGCATCAATAGAACTTGTATAACGGTGACCATACCTTCATTCAATATGACGAATCCCTCGGCAATAAATTGTCATAACGTAAGTCTCATAATTCGAAAACTAGGTACATGGCACCATTTCTCACAACAATAGAAAGCCAACAAGATTCGCCTAGGTAGTGATTACACCAACTCAACTTTCAGAGCTTTCACAAGACCTCGCCGATTAACATCCTTGGTCTTAATGAAGCGCACCCTTCCCCAATACCACCTTTCCTACCTCGTCCCAGCACTGGAACCCTGTTGCAGCGACCTCTCTGCCGTGAGATATACCTACTTTAATGCGTCTCATAACCCGACATAGAAGAGGAACCTACCTAAACTGATGTTTCTTGTTTATTAGCCGTGAGTATAAGCTTTACGTACTTCGTAGAATATCTACGCTTCACTCCTATGTGTACTCTCATACTCCTCGAACAGCCACATGAAAAACAAGCACTGGGACCACAAGCAGCGGCGAATAGTCCCAGTCGGGACCCTCTCACCGCCCCCCTGACCCTTGCAGATCGTCGCCAAGTGGGAAACTGGGTGAGTAATGTAGTGTACATAGGAAAGATGTTCCCTAGAGGAAATGCAACTGTCGTATCATTCGATTCCGCCGTACTCCTTTTGTCCCGACTCTCCGCCCCATTTATCGACCACCCCTGTCTCCCTCTCCCTCGCTTCGTGCTGTGCATTCATTATCCCTGGCCTGCATGGTACATCTGCTCACGCTGGGTGTATCATTGGACTCCCAGACTGTACGGAAGGGATATCCGGCAGAAGTACACTGCTATAACGGCAGTACACTAGCTGCCCTAGTCACAGTGACATTGAGTGCTAGCAAGATAGCCGGCACCAGATTTGCGTCAGTCCCATCCCTACCTATTCTTCACCACACATGAAAGAGGCTTGGCGCGCGACGGCCTAGCCGATCAAGTTTTGGCATATTCGGCGACGTAAGCCAAATCCGTGGCATCATTACGTGCGTTCGGGGTTTTCGTAGCTCACCTCTTCAAAAACGAGTACCATGGTTCGGTCCATTCTACACTAGATACCCAAGCTTGTTGCACTGAGATACACTAGGTAGATGTGATCACTCAGATCGGACCCTCTCTCTGGAAGGAGAGATTCCGAGACAGTTCCTTGGAAACAGATAAGCGAATGCTTCTCAGGAGATATCGTCAGAAACCACCACCAGTGTACCAACAGTACGAAGTACATGGCGTTACGAAACCATGCGTTCAACGGTCGCTATCTAGACTGACCGGATTGGTCAACGGTTGAAACCTTGCGCCATCATCACTTGTACAAATAATAATAATAATAAATAATAAACTACTGTATACTTGATGTGCGGAATTAAAACGTCAGCTGATGGTCAGATGCACAGTACTGTACAATATTCAATATTGATACCTATGTAGCAACTGCGCGCGTCTAGAACCTGGCCTCGAAATTGGACGCGCAGCTAGCGCAACACCTCCCGTCGTTGGGGTACCTACTGGCTGGGAAATTAGTATACTTGCTCGAAGAGGTAGGGATACCCGGAGGATTATTAGTGTACCAGCCGTCACCCTCACCCTTGACCCTTGACCAGGCACTGCCCTTGATTTACCCACTGGGCATGGGGTAGCATCCGAAGGCCCATGTAGGCACACTAAACGAGCTGGGAGTCAACGGTGTTTAAGTAGGTACACATAATCCGCATAGGTAGCTTGCAATATAGCGGCGTCTTGCTGCACATCCCAGGAGTTGTTTATTAAGCCTCAATGCAGACGTAAGTGAAGTTCCGGAATATGCGCCTATTGCTACTAGTTTAATACTACACCGCATCTGAACTGGTCGGTCCTTTTGTCATCACTGGTTAGGTAAATCTCCAACTCAAAACGTTGTAAATTAGACAGTACCGTATTCGGCGCACCTTCAAAAGAAAATGATCTGACAGTCATGATCGCCGGCACCTGATTCGTGAATTTACGCGATAAAAGCATTTGCTACGTGCTTCCATGTCACAGGCACGTACGAAACAGTAAGTGTTTTGATCAGAATGAGACGTCAATACGACCTTCTCTTGTTTGCTCATGCTCCTTTCATCTCCCTCATGCTAGAGCAGATTGGCTGAACTGGTTATTAAGCCCCTCTTGTGTCTCCCAGTAATTCCTCGGGATTCCCAGTGGTAAAACTGACCGAGAAACTTTATAACAGCTAATCGGAAAAAAGGTCACGCTCTCAATCAACTGGGCGCCCCGGTACCGACCGCCTGTTCATGCTAATATAGCTGCTTACAGCCAGGCGTGGTCCCGATCGTTCGGATTCCTTGATGCCTACACTAGATCTCTGTACACATGAGCAAGGGAAGCCCGCCACATCGCCGTTTGTGTGACAGGACACCTTTGGGGAACCGCAGAACGGGGGGTATACTGTGTCCTGATTGCTCTCTGTGAGCAAGCTCCTTCAGCTCTCCCTTGTCATTTCTACCGACATAAGGGTCCACGGAGGGAGAGCGAGGGGAAGCGCCAGGGAGGGGTGTTGGTATGTTGTGCTGCAGCACCAGGGTCGCAGGGAAGTTGAGGACAAGGTCCCATGGGGCCTGCGGGGGTTACATTGACCATAGTAGATCTGGGGCAAATAATTTACACCGTGCATTAAGTAAGAGTTTCTGCTTCTTGAATATATGTCACGATAGATACGACGTTCCTGCTCTTCATAACCTAGAATGAGCTGCAAAGTCTTAGATTTACTACTAAGTAAAGCATAGTCTGGTTCGAGTTTGAACATGTTAACGGGGGAGCTTGGATCTATGAGAGGCGTAGTGGCTGGTGGCTTGTTGCTGTACGTGTTATTGATCCGGGTTGTTTCAAAAAGGAAAATACAAATGTAAATATAATTAAAACATTGTTTAATATACCGTTATACTGTTCTCTTTTATATTTCATGTTATGTTAATGGTGTATAATTAAAAGCTAGAGTTAAGCTAGAAATTTTGTTTACACGTAAATGTTTAATGTTTTTCTTTATGCTGTTAGTTGACGAAATAAACTAAACAGTTAATAATACTCCAGAAAAGAAATTGATATAAATTTGAACCCTTTATAATTATAAGCGGATTTTTTAAACATAGCTGTTAGCATTACAAAATACGACTGCAGCATCATACTAATACAACGCTTAACCTGGTATTAAAACTAGGTCATTGTTACATTGGGTATTTGACAGCTCAAACCTGCTTACATAGTACCGTGATAACTAGTGGCAAGGGCTCGGTGGTTTCCTTTCATACCTAGCTAGCATAGCAATGGCCTCTCTAGTAGTTAAACAGAGGTTTACGATATAAAAATTTTAAGCTATGTTGTATGAGCAGTTGTATGGTTTATTTTCAGCTAATACTTGTGGTTAACTGTATTTTAAATTCCCAGGCTCTTTTTAACTTTAGCTGAGCCTAGACCTTATATGTTTGCAGCTGCAACCTTTCGAGCAAGAGAAATACCAAGTTCGACAGTTTTAAATTGTATGTGAGCCTCAAAATATTGCACTAGATTAGGCGATATAATCAACGTGTGGGGATCGCTACATACTATTTGAGATTCTATCACATTTACGTAGGGACATGTCGAGCATATATTTGCACACATACCTCTCCCCTGAGAGTCCTAGTATTAATTTTACCCCGTGAGAATCAGAGTTCTCTTCGATACCGGTCATAGCCCTATAATTTGCTGGTTGTAAGGCATTTTCCACCCTTTCTCGCAGGGCCTTGAGCCCGCAGAAGACCAGTCTTCTCTTTGTTTAAGCGCTCATCTATCTTTTTCGTTCATGAGTTTCAATATATCGGCCTCGGTTCTCGCCCATTGGACTGTAGTACGTGTTGTCGTAGTAAAACGACGCGCCGTCATCGTATCTTGCAGTCACAGCTCCTATATATTCGCGACGTCTCCATCCTTCAGGTGATATTTGAGACCCCAGAATTTACCATGGTTTATAGGAAAACACCTATAAGTGTGGGGTAGCTCTGGTATCATAATTATTTCTTGTGTTATGGATAATGTCAACTCCGCGGCGTGGAGTAAAGCCTTACGACAATACAACTGTATGAACAAGCCGTCAATTTCTGGAATGGTTTCCGTACATCTCTCATTATAAAAGTGATACACAATTACCCTCACACCATAAGCCTATCATGTGCTGACATCATGCTTTGCTATGAAGAAATTAGTCATACCTGATGGTTAGTATCCAGGCGCAGTCGCTGAAGATGAAAAGCCTACTAGTACCAGGAAAATGTCGTCTTAATTATCGAGAACAAACAAAATAATTACCAACAACTGCTCTGATAATTATTTCGTGGATACGACAACGTTTAATTATTGTAGAGGCTGTATGAGGCGACGGCAACTACACGTTGAGTATGCATAGACGCCTCCGTCCTTTTCAGTCAATAGGGATAGCGAACATCGTTAGTAGGGCAAACTACCCATCGGCATGAAGAAGCTACATGTATGAAGGTTGTGGTGCCGCAAGGCCAGCGAAGGGCCCGCCTCGGCATCTAATATTTATATTTCAGAGAAGTCTGCAAAGATCTGAAGCTCCGAGGCTCTTGAACATGCCTGATATAATAGGCGTAAATTCTCTGTATTGATTTATCCTTGATATTATTTTTTATGACTCTTTCTATTCTATGCTCTTTTTTGCGCGAAGAATCTCTAACGGGGCTAGATAAGGCCTCTTGTTTCCGAACCAGGTTATTATAATCTAAAAAATGGGTGTGGTGAAAATATAATTATACAGTCAGACTGGCGGATAGGGGGTCGTGCCGCGGAAAATCTGAATCTTGTTTCAGACCGACGATTAGCTTAGCGATAGCGAATTTATGCTCTTCGTAGAAGGGGGTAAAGAACCTGACATATTGGTATAATATGCCCGCACTGATAGCGAAATAATAACATATTGAGGTGCCTTTTCTCTCTCTGGTTCATGGTTGGGAATCTAGCGCCTATAGTTTTTATCTGACATGAGCATTTCCCTGTCAGCCCAGTTACCGGAAATATAATCGCGAGTTAGCTTCACAGCGCCACAGCGTGGATGCATCTCTCCTGTGGCCCGTCTATGATTGCTTACTTATTTAACCACACCACGCTAGGTAGGCATAGGGGGTCTCAATACGTTGTCGCCGGTAAAAGTCATTGCCCTACCTAGATTTAGGACTGAGGAAGGGTAAACGGGAGTACCAACGTTGATTACCGTTCTGGTATAGGCTAGATAGTGTAGTCTCTCTTCGGATTTACTTTCTGTATATGGGTGCACGGCACAAGGTCTAGGGTTGGAAAGCTGAAATCCGCCCTGTCCCAATCGGTGATGGTGGGCTAACGACCTAGCCTACCTTAGGTTTCTTGGCATCCATTCGGTATTTTATGGCCGTGAGATTCAGGAGTAAGCGACCGGGGTTAATGTGCCTGTGGCGTTTGCAGCGCGGAGAAGACCGCGTCTAATATTCTCTTAGGGCCCTTTTTTTGCATGACTAATAAAATCGACTACCCAATGACACCAACGAACTTCGTGATGTGACATGTATTCAGCACATCAGGGCCTTGACGAGTCTATAACTCTGAACGTAGCTCTCGCGAGATCTATATGGCCTACCGAGATTGGCCAATTTAACCAAGTTTGCCGCTTTTTGCTCCGCATCCATACTGGGGCCGGTTTGGCGTTGCTTGTTTCGGTTGTTTTGAGGGGCTGTTCGACCTTCCAGTGATGGAAATGCAGTCTTCGGCAGCCCGCTTGGAATCCGATGGGATCGCCGAGCACGGTCGGGTCCGGTATGCGAAGCCGTCGGAATGGACTGCCCAGAAAGACATCATTAGGAGGCTGTACTTGGATGAGAATAAGACCCTTGACGAGGTGAGGCGCATCATGGCCGACAAACACCAGTTCCATGCTACGTAAGCTCTATTCTCGTGAAGCCCTAGTACTAGTCGTCTGACTAACAGAGTACAGCCCTAGTATGGTGAGTTAATGCATTGAAACGAACCCCCCGAGTGCATCGTAGTGTCCGCACTCTTTCCCAGCATGACCACGTCGTTCATAAACTCTACTGAAGGCCTACGAACTAACCTAGGAGTCAGTACAAAAAGCGCATTAGGGTCTGGCACTTCTCAAAGAAGTTGGAAGAAGATGACGTCTTGGAAGTGCTTCAACAGAAACTAGAGAGAAAGGCGGCGGGCGAGACTTCGCATAATCTCGTGATTCGCGGACGGGTAGTGAGGAACCAACGCCTCAGACGTTTCCTAGAGCGTCGCCCAGAAGTTCTCAACCGACTCCAGGTCAATCCAGACCTGCTTGTGTCTATAGGCTCTCCTTCGTCATCTTACGGGGTACCAACAACAGTCCCGAGAGTACGTTCATTGTCGCCAGAATCTCGTAATATGGAGATGACCTTATCAGCAGGTAAGCAAGGTATCACGTCGAATTATGAAAATTACTGCAGGACTTTAACCTACAGGGATTCCATTTACGAATACGCATAAACCACGGAAGACTCCGGCTAGATTCGCTGACTGTAAGTTTCGCAGTACGCGACTATGTCCGAGAGTGCGCAGGCGGGCCCAACGCACCGTGGACCTGGGCCTCCGGAGCCTATACCTCCCGTAGGCGGGAAGCCATGGACTTGAGAAGTTCCAGGGCGGACATGTTTCAGGCCGTTGATGAGTTTTACTGCTTGCAGGCCTCCATTGACGGCGATAGGCCACCGAAGGAGGTCTTTCAGCTTTTGAACTCGACGTTAAACCGCCTCAGCGGCGCCATCAAAATGGAGTTACCTGACTTGGTCTTCCAGATGCTCGAGATCCTCCAGCACCCGTGGTCAAACCATCCCGAACTGTCACGAATATTCCGACGGCACGTGGCGGACCTTGGCGTTGTCCATCTCGGCATAAACCACCCTCTGTCGATCCTATGGATACATATGTTGAGGGAGCATGATCGCAATTCCGTCAGATTATCTCATGATATCTTGGAGTTGCTGCTCCAAGAATTGCTCATATCCATGGGCCCACATCACCATCTTACGTGCGTGGCGCTTGATTATGTACTCCGGTTTTTGATGCATACGCAAGATGCCCACGTATCGTGGAAACGATTCCATAGATGGTTGACTGCATACCCCGAATGGCAAGAACCACAGAAATGGGCGGAGTCCGTCCGGGCCAAGTTACAAGATTCGGGCGACGAGGATTCCGGTCGGTCGAAGGTCATACTAAACCACCGGGTCGGTGATGGCCGCCTTTTAATGTCGCCCGCTATGGAATACCAAAGAGGCGCTGCTTCGGAGGACCTGCATTCAAGACACCTATTGCCATATCTATCAGGGCGTATTGCTATCCGAAATGGCGACGCAGAGCGAGCCGAGGGCTGGTTCTTGATAGCCAAGGCGGCCGCAAAGGAAATCCGGCCACCTCACCTAATTATCTATTATCTCAACAGCTTCACCAATCTACATGTCCTGTATTCTGCCACGAACCAGGAAGAGAAGCTGGCAGGCATGCATAAAGAGCTACAGGTTTTCAAAGCAGAGCTACCCGTGGGATTCGAACTGATGCCCTCATTGCTGCCCCCTCGCTGTCCCGACTGTGCGGAGTTGCGGTAGCTTCCTGGCATCCCATCGGCACAATCTATAGTTGTTTATAAAGCAGCTCGACCCGATGCCTGAACAACATCCGAGCGACCTTCTTGCATCGTTGTATTCTGCTACGGATACGTGAGGACCCCTATCTTTTATTATTATACGTCCATGGGTGCTGTGGTTAGCTGTTACTGGCCAGGCTCACCCTAACAAGATAAACGGACGATCTTGTTGCCGAGACGGGCAGGATAACTCAGCGGGCGACGAAAAGGAGCTAGAGTCAGGAGAGGGAAGACCGGGGATCAAGTCAGACGTGATGAGTGTTGAGGGATTCTAATGCAAGTATACCTTAATCTTGATGGATGTCTCGCTTAAACTTCATCGTCGCTTACGAACTTAGGACGGAGCGTTATGCTGAAGTGCACTATCTCATGCGGTATTTACGCCGATGATCATTATTTCCCCTGTTCCTATGCGATGGAGACAGAAGACACTATCCCATATCCGAGGCCCTGGCCTGAGCTGGCGTGAAACACGCGAGATGGCAGACTCGATACGGCATCCTTTTCCTCCTAATCGAGGCAACCTGATCACAGTCTACTCGTCAATGATGCAATGCGCATCGTTATGATATATCCGGGACTGTACGCGCGGTGAAAAGAGCAACGCGAGTTTATATTATATGGGAGGTAGTCAATCGAGAGAGGCCGGACCCCTTCCCGCAGCAACATCATCAATGTGTAATGCATAATGCTTAATGCCCATGAGGGGTGTGTGTCACATTACCTAGGTAGCGAATATACGAAACAAAGTTGGGCTGCCAAGATCTTGTCAAAACATCAATCTCAGTCAGCACGAGGTTTCGCTGAAGAGCAATGTCTCAACACGAAGAAGGCAATCAAACTGGCCAGTTAAGAACCTCGCATCAGCGGCATGCATAAAGTAGGCAGGTATTATCGCATGACGTATTTCTAAATCATATCGGGTCACCAAGAGTTGATAGATTCTTTCGCCAGATAGATATACCCTCCCCTCCTGATAAAATTTACACGGTAAACAGGTCGGTCACATACGGAACGGCATCAGTCGTCGCGTCGTGGGTTAATCACTGAGGTAGCTTCTCATATCTCTCCCACCCAAGCCGTACATTTTCCCCGTCTAAACCTCGGTGTCTCACTATTGAACCCCCGGAAACATCCCGCATCCGAACTCACGCCAACGTGGCGTGGCGCCAGAGAGGCGGCGGCAGCCCACCCACTCGATCCAGAATTCTGATCTTCGTGCGCGTAATCGTGCGAAAGAGACCTCTATCTATTGCCCTAAGCTTTGAGGGATACGTACCTCGGCCTCGTATTGGGGGCGAATCCTTCGGAATCAAGTGAGAGGAAGCAAGACTCGGAATGATAAGAAGACGTAAATAACTGGCTCTCTCAATGGTCGGTGCCAGGAGCTAACTACTTACCTGCTTACTTAAAATACATATTTACACATGCACCGACGTACCAAGATCATGTCTTTTTTTATCCGCTCCAGCTCTCACACAACCCCCCTAGCCCATCTCATTCATAGCGTTCTAATGGTCGAAATAAACACCCACATAGATAGGGAAGAGCCAAGCAAGCCCAGCTGCGCCAAAGCCGTGTTCAAGACACCAACAACAAGCAATAATTTACAAATCGTGTGTAACCCCCGGTTTCGACAACACAGCCCTCCAAGACCTGCCCGACGTGCGAGAAGCCCCTGCGGCCAATCCTGCACCGCTACCAACCAACCAAGTATAGTATTATAGGATAGAATGGGCTTACCCATAGCACCCAGCACCCAGCACCCACCCAGAACGCCACCATACACCTTACCAAGCCCTATATGATATGCAGCGTGTTCGCATGTCATGATATATACTACAATACAAGCATCTTTAAGAAAACCTACGAACCTGCATACCATCTAGACTAGGTAGGTTAGCTAGGTTATACCGAGATCGTCGTCCCTCGGATGTGCGAACCGGCATGAAACCAGAAAGTCCAAAGTTCTTGCTCTCGTCCTTGCCCCTATATCAATACAACTGACTGACTAACTTGATTAAATAATATATATATATATATATATAAGTACACAAGGCCCGCCCAAGTTCCCAGTATACTGTAAGGTTAATCAATGACCGACAACTTCCGAGTCGGGTAAATAAGATATATACTTGATTTCCCACCTGTTTTCTGTATATAGATTCTCACCCACCCCCCCTGCCTGCCTAGCACATATGCACATATCTACTTGACTGCATGACGCGACGCCCTGCATACTAAGAAGTAAGCATCTATCTATTTATCTACTTCTTAGGTATCTATCTATCGATCGGCCTAACTAAATTTCGTCTCACCACCTCAGCGTGGTACCACAGTCTCGCCCCCATCGCCCGATCTCGATGACACAATGCAGCACAGACACGAGCACGAACGCAAGCGCAAGCGCAAACACAAAAAGAACAGATAGATGAATACATCTGATCTACAGCATCGCGTATATAACCTTGTTCCCTGGTTATCTAGCTTGAAGAAGAATCTAGGCAGACATCTATCTATCTGTCTCTCACAAGGGGTACAATGTATGGTTACCGACCCCATCTACTCTACTCTGCCTTACTCAAGCTGGTACATATTGAGGAGTAAGGTAAAAGGCAGGTAGCCTCGCACCAAAATGGCAAATACCTAGGCCCAAGAACAAGCAAGCAAGCAACCTCCTATATCTGAGGTGTCTGTCTATCTATCTATCTGTCTGTCTACAAAATACAGCACAGGATCGACATGATGATCAACGCCAGTTTTTCGAGTTAGGTTTACTACCTACTTAGACTAGGTGGGTTAAGATAAGCATGTAAGGCGGTCGGTCGGTGCCACCGTACCCATGGATCATCATGCAACACGTACAACACACGTATCTGCACGTACATGCGCACGCATAGGGATGATCGATAGATACCTGCCGAGTTCCTACCAAAAAAATTTCCTCGTGGCGAAATTCAGGCAGCGACCGACCGACCAACCGACCGGTATGGTATGTATGTATGTAAGTATGTATGCAAGTAATAGTACATACATAATGTCAGGTATGGATGTGGCACGGCGGCACGTCTACCCTGGTTTACCCTGCTCACCCCTCATAATCCCTTGTAAATAGGTATCGAGATGAAAACAAGAAGCAGAGCTAGGCGAGATTTTCTACGAACGAGTAAGTGGCTGGGGAGGATATAGTGTAGATCGAGATGCTTCCCCGCCGGCAGGCAGTTGGAAACCTCGTGGGTAACAATGGGTTCAATCAGTTCTCAATTATCGCAAATACTTCGTCACTTTTTGCTACGTCTAGCTAATAATGGACGACATGCTCGTTGCTCTCCCCATACTTTTGGCGAATTTTTCTAGTAATAGAAGAGGGGTAACAAAAGAAAATGGGGTTTGATATTTTGTCCTGAGCCCCTCATAACATGTTCTACATACTCATTAACACATATCTCCTCTACGAGTACATACGTCACACGTTCCGCCCCGCGGATGTATACATGATCAATAGCTTTTGTCGTACATGCTTTGGTATCTCTCTATAGGCATAATCCCGTAGCTTCGAGTCAAAGAGAAAAAGAGAGGGAAAAGCAAGAAGAAAAAAGATAATAGAAAACAACGCTGGAAACATAAGGGAGTAATAGGTAGTGCATCTGTGAAAGATGATGATTAGAGTTTCATCGCCGTTCTTTCGTGTTTAGGAGTCGTATTGGCGGTGGTGGTGGCCAGGGCCAGATTGGTACTCGATGGTTTTCGGCCGGCTCTCGCTGCCATCGTCGTATTTGTGTCGGCTGTGCCTATCGTCTTCTGTTCGTCCTCTCCGGACTTCTTCCTCTTCCCTCTCTTGGCGATGCCGATGACGTCTTTGTCGTTCCTCGTCCGAGCGGGTCTGCTCCTCGTCGGAGCGGTACTCGGTTTTGCCATCTTTTGCGACTTCATTCCTTCTCCTTTCTACTCACACGTTAGTATCGTAGCACCATGAACGAGTCGATTCATTCTACAACGACTCACCTCTTATTACCGCAGTGGCAGTTGCATAAGCTTGAATCTCATCTTTGTTGAGAACCCGTAACACGATGACAAAATCATCGCGAACCTCGAATCGCTCCTTTCCAATGGTAAGGGCCTGGGGGTTGACCTTCTTTCTACTAATTTTGGTCCATCGAGCCCCGGCAGGGACATCCTTTTTAGTCTTGTCATCTTTGTGCGGTGCTACGCCTTCGCGAATGGGATTTGAATCCTCCGGAAACCTGACGCTAGGCGCCTTGAGGATACCTTTGATCGGCTTCTGTTCAGCTTTCTCGCGTGGTGGCGAGACAACTCGAACCTGCTTTTCTTCCCGCGCTGGAACAATCTCACGGCCACGAGACTCAGTGGACGACTCGTCGCCCCTATCGGAGCCATTGGCCCCTGGGGCAGTCTTAGTGGAGGCTGTTTCTCTAGTCGATGGAACATCAACTTCATCAGCTTTTTCTACTTCTTTATTCTTGTGGTCAAGTGCCGCTAGCTCAGCTTTCAAGTCCATCAGCCCCTTGGTATCTGTTGGGTCGAAGGGTGATGAAGGTCTTTGGCGTCTTCGTCCAATGTTGGAGGCGTCGTCTGGCGAAGGCTGCGTCTTGTCGGAGGTCGATCCATTGAGCTTAGCTTCGGTGTCATGCTGTTGGCGCTCACGCTGGTCTCTTTCATCCTCACGGTCGCGTTCTCTTTCGCGCTCCCTCGCGCGCTCTCTGTGGCGCTCTTCCACGTATTCACGCTCTCTTGCGCGCTCGTCCACGTATTCACGGTCACGGTCATGGTCGTGGTCACGCTCGTGGTCACGCTCACGCTCACGCTCACGCTCGCGTCCTTGCTCCCGGTCTTTCGAGTCCGAGACTGACTCTGAACGGTCCCTCCGAGGTTCGCGTCGTTCTTCGTAAGCAATGGAATCATCCCTCGAGGATATCCGTTCCGCGGACTCTCTCTCTCTTGGTCTACTTGACTCGCGAACACGAGGGTTATACTCTTTCTCTTCATCCCTAGCTCGTCGCTTTGGTGAGACGTTTGTGTCATCCCGGCCTATGACTGGCATAAGCCCCACGGCCGCGGCAGCTCCCTTGAGACCGGCGGCCACTTTATCGCGTGTGCGGCTGACGCTTTCTCGTCGGTTGAGGCTGTCTTTTCGATCTCGACTGTCCTCAACGCGGGACCGATGACTGTCATGAGCATCTCGATCATGGGCGCGAGTACGGGTCAACGATTCGTCTGACCCGTGTCTCGATTCACGCTCAGCCGGCTCGTGGCGGGAGTGCCGCTCATCGTAGGTCTGGGCCGGAAGTGTGGATGTAAGACGGGCCCCAGATTGGTCGAGGGTATCAGTACGAATTCCAAATCCACGACTTGTCACATTGTCATCGCGATATGGGTCGTCCCGATCACGGCGGTCTTTCCCCACTCGCTCGTCGTCGCGGGAACGGTAAAGGTCGTCTACATGTAACGAACGGGTAGGACCATCCTGATAAAGCGACACAGGGCGCGGCCGTGCGTTCCTTGTCTCGCTCGAGGGGCTCCTTGGCGCCTCGAGCAGAGGACGGCGCGACGGGTCGATTGGTGGCGGTGGCGGAACGGCAGGCGGGGCTGGCATGGTGACCGACGGGCGATCATAGGTGCCCGCGGCTGCCCCACGGTTGTATCTCTCCAGTCCGGCCGCCGTTGGAGGCTTCCCACGGGTGCGAGGGTCATAGCGAGTAGTGTCGTGGCTTAGGACGTTAACATGAGGCCGATAATATGGGCGGTCAACGCTGTCGCGTCGACCTCGTCGGTCTCGGTCATGGTCCAGATCGTATTTCACCAATTCGCTTGGTTTCGTGTATTCATAGTAATCGTCGTCATAGTCGGCTATCGCGGAGGTGTTGCCGTACGCGGGAGCAGCGGTATGAGTAGCGTGGGTAGGACGGGCGGGGTGAGCCGAAATTGCGTAGAGATGAGGCCGGGGATTGCGGAAATTATCGGTGCTGGTTCTGCTCGGAGCCCAGAACTCGGTCTCCCCAATGGCTCTCGCACCCTCCGGTCCTCTCACACGCTCTCGTAATCGATGAAGCTCGTCTCCGAGGGGGGCGCCGTGGGTGTAGGTATAACTACTATGGCGATTATGGCTGCGCGAGCGCATGGACGAGGCGGGCTGTACGGCATAGTAGGTGCTGTCGCTGGGACGGTACGTCTCGCGAGAAGGGCTGACGGGTCTGGCGCTGCTGGAGGCGTGGCTCGAGGAGACGTGGGGTCGCGGGTGATTGGTAGTGACAATGATGGGGGGCTTCCCGGCGTGCGCATCGACGGTCGAAGAGCGATTCCGGTTGGACCGGCTCAGACTCCTCGACAGAGGGTCCTTGGTGACGTTATATGTGGTGACTGTGGTGGCGGGCGTGTTGGAGCCGGAGGCCGTCTTGGAGTCGTGTCGTCGGGGCACAGAGGGATCGTATCGGGCGGCGGGGACGGCGTGAAGCTCGCCGGTGTAGGGCAGGTTGTAGCCAATGTTGACGGGCATCGAGGCCCGGGCGGGGTTGAAGGTAGGGGACTTTCGGCCCGCATGGCGCGATCGGGAGTCGGCCATGGTGGTCGAGGTCGAGGTGTGTGATGGTAGATCTGCGGACTAGGCCGAGTCGCCGAAGGTAGCTGTGTGTCCGAGTATATATATAGATCTACAGATCCAAAAATAAGAAGAGAAGCAGGAGCAGGAGTAGTTCTTCGTAGCCACGATCGGTTGTCGGTATGTGGTCGACAGATATGATGCGTGGGTGAGCGAGGCCCCAGAAGATCAGGTCAGGTCGTAGAGATGGATAGATGGATAGATGGATGCCGGTGAGTCAGGACGGAGGGGTAGGTAGCGCCTACGTAGGTGGGAGAGGTGGGAGGTTAGGGTATAGATATGTAAGTGTAGGTAGGCTATGGATATGGATATGGATATGGATATGTGGTGGAGGTGAGGTCGGATAGAGATGTGTGGTATGTGTGGTGTAGGTCGGAGAGGGTGCAGGTGGTTTGGGTGGTCGAGGTAGGACGAGAATAAATTTGGGATTGGAATTTTGGGAATTTAGGAATCTGGGAATTTCGGATTTGGCTGCGCTAGGCGGAAGGTGGGACAGAGGAAGGGGTGGGGACCCGCTTTGACCTGACCTGGGTTATGTCCTGCAGCCCTCCACCAGGGTCATCACCTCTTCCAGGGTTGGTGGCTTCCAAGTAGGTAGTGTAATACCTATGATGGATTTGTTTTTTTGAATTTTTTTATTCAGGCTCCCCTCCCTTCCCTCCCTCCAGACGGGAGTCTTGCGATTGTTCCTGGCGCTGTTATTTGGGGAGTAGCTACCACCTAAGGGGGGAAATGCCCGGGGAAAAAAAGAGAAGAAAGAGCAAAGCAATGTCGGAGGCCGGGACTAATACCGCTGTTGCTGTGCCCGGGTACGGTACCGAATAAGTGTAAGTGCCTTAGAGGTATATAGCAGCGAGATAGGTCAACCACCGAGAATTGGTCGCATTTGCTCTTCCGCTAGTGGTATAATTCAGGTCTAAGTGAAGTCAGATACCATCCTCCCGCATGCTTTGAATATGGGTGTGGAGGGGTTGTGTGTGCTTGTGTGTGAGTGAAGAAAGATGTGAGTGACAATGTGATTATGTGGTGTGGGGTTGCGACGGCAATGATGTGTGTAACCTAAGTCATACCATCTCAGGAGGTACTTCTTAGTATCTTAGTAGTAATGTAGGTTAGGTAGGTGGGTGGTGTTGCTGGGTAAATGAGAGTCCATCGCTGGTGCACACAACCACATACCAATGATACCTATGAAGAAGAAGACAAAAAGACAGGTACGGGAAAAAATCGTAGCGATGCCTCTGCCCCTTTTTTAATCTATCTTATCCCCCTTCGCAGTCTCGAGACCAATCAGACCACAGCGTTAAACCCTGGCCCGCAGGGTGTACTATATATATATAAAGGGTGATTGATGATAGTGTGTATGTAGGGAGGTACTTGTAGATGGATGACCTGAAGGAATAGCCAGTGTGCGTGATGGTGGACGGACGGGAGTGGGTGGTGGGTAAGTGGACATAAAGTAGGTTAGATATGCGGCATATGCCCACATGCTTTCGGTGCTTCGTACCGTACCCTGCGTACAGGTAGGTAGGTATGAAATGTACCTACCTTACTCTATTATGCTAACGCGCTGCCGCTGGGTTCCAAAGATGATGCCAAGGTTGTGTGTGTATGGTTGGGCTGCAGACGAGGGGCCGTTGGGATGCTGCCCAGCCAAGAGCCACGAGGGGCAGCCTCCGTATTGAGGTTAGGGCCGTGGATGATGTGTGTCAGAAACACCCAAAGGGAGCGAATCTGACCGGTCCGAGATCGACAATGCCAGAGCTGCTGATCGTCAGTCAGCTACCTACACTTACACTACCTAACCTAGTTTTCTCGCCGCCGGAGTGGCTCGGTTCTGGCGCATGTGCGAAGTACATACTTACATACTTACACTACCCAGGTATATAACAAGATCGAGTATATACACTACCTACATGTAGGTGCCTAACCTGTGTGTACCTATCTGGTTACCTAAGTACCTATGTTATGGGCGGACCTCACCACAGGTACCTAAGGTAGGTTACGAAAGGTTGCTTGCTGTGCGGGAGAACGGCCGGGGTTTCTCTTCGAGTGGGGTCAAGGTGAAATGAATAATGCCCAACGACAATCCTCTTCAACAAGCGAGGAGAAGGAGGGTAGTAATAGGTCGCACGTATGGTAGTAGTGCTGGTGGTCTTGTGGTGCCCACGTCCAGGGGAAACCATCAATAATCGCGCATAAATTGGATACTTCTTACTGAAGTAGATCCATCAGCTCGACTGACTCCCGATTTGCTAACCTGTCTACTTCCGTACCTACTATGTAGGTACATGCCGCTAACGCTGCTGGGTAATCACATCTATATATATTCGCGAGATGAGGCCGGCGCGGTAATTCTGGGTGTAAGTGGGTTGTGATGTTGACGGGTACTTCGTTCGCGGTCGGTCTCCGGAAACTTCGCATCGCTTTTTTGCTGTCGCAAGAGCGAGAGAGATAGAGTGCTAGCAATGTGAGGGGGGGGTATCGATTTCGGTGAATAACTTGGTCGAGAAGCGACCGACGGACTGGACTCTGGAGTAGCGATCCGACTCGCGCGGTTTTCAAGTCACAAGAGAAGGGCACGGGAGCTCCCGGGTATGAAAGCCGCGAGAGGTAGTGGTGTCGTAGTGTCGGGTGTGGGTGTGTGGGTGTGGTCTGTCGCAAAATGCTGGCTCCTAATCTAGCGTTTATCGCAAACAAACCTCACCAGGCCGCGCTCCGGGTAATTGTCTCGCTTTTTCCCTTGCCTTTTTCAACAATTTTTTTTTTCTCTTCAACGCCAACAGTGGATCCGGTCATGCAGCATGTAGATTCTCTACCTTACCTATTTCGCACTCTATGACATATTGCTATCGCAGGGAACGTCTAGATAGGATTTACACCTTGTATTTAAACGACTGATTGCCTACCCATGTCTAACGGATGATTTCCGTACATAACAAGGAAGGGAAATCCACAGAAAACTTCGCATAAATTATAGCGTTTAATACACATTTAAATAAGTTATAAATAACTAGTGATATTTGGCAAGGCGAAATCCTTTATAGGACATCTTTACCTTGTGTGCACGAAAATCATCGGATGGATATGGCTAAGCAATCCTCAGCCTGTCTACATTACTTATACGAAGGTTGGGGCCAAATTCAAAGAGCGGGCTTGGCAGGGTCCATATAGTGTGAATAAAATATAAGCAACGCAGCTAACTGGGCGTGCGCAGTCCGAAACGGTCTGGCTCAATGTAAGCGGTCCGGTACGCTTTAATTAAAGCAGAGATGTTATGCGCATCGGGCCGTCAGAGCTTTTTACCAGATCGTCTCGGACTGCAGGGGTGTGTTTATAGTGTCGCTTTTATTTCATTCGCACTATGCATACCCTGCCAAACCCGCTCCGTGAATTTGGCCCCGACCTTCGTAGACTCGTATCCAACGGCGTTGCTAACCAGCTGCGCCGCCAAATTTGTAGATCACTGATGGGTCAGATCATGGGCACATTGAATACCTACCTATGTCAGGGAATCAAGGCCCCCAAATCCTAGGTGGCGAAGTCCCCTAGATATAGTGTCAACTCCCACGTCCTCTAACCTGGAAGCTTTGGCTGTAGTTCCACCTGCGATACAGACTGCAACACTCATAATAAATTTCTTCGATTTCCAGCAAAGCTTGCGGTAGGTCGTACACCTTTTAAACGCGCAACTGGATATCTGGACGATTCACATCCGCGGTGTCGATATGCACCCTACAAGCTAGTTCAGGCCCACAGGCAAATATATGCTTTGAGGACATTCGAAGCCATGCTGCCATGGACGACGATATGTCTGTTGTTGGCGCTCGCAGCTAATTCGTCAGCGGCACCCCTCGACCGATTGCAAGCGAGTGATGTTGTTGAATGTGATGACATAGGTAAATATACCTCAACAGTATGTGCCTACCTACACCGAACAAATCAAACTCGGCAGACTCTAAACTTATCGATTGTAGTGGTTTCTCGACAACACCAAAGACACTCGCCGAGGGCCGTTGTCCTCCACCGCATTATTCTACTCGCGCGGCATGTCCAGCGCCGCACGAGCATTAGCTAAGGAACTAGGGATGGTCACGATTTGGGACGTGTGGGATTGCCGATTATACAACCCGGATGACGTTCCCTCGAACCGGATGCGATGCATATTCCACGACGAAACCCAGCGGCAGTACCTGTTCGGGAACATGTCCCTAGCATTCGCGCAAAAGGCCCGCGATGGCGCCAGCGTTCTACATAGCGCTCGGTACTACAGCAATCCTCCGCTTGACGGCATCTGGGCCACAATCGAGCTACCCGAGCTCACAAGACACGATGGCGCCGTGCACTGGCTGCGAAAGTTACCAATGCCCATGAGATCCCCAGCTGCTACGGAGGCTTGGTCGCTCGTGGCGCAGCAACTCGTACTATCGGAGGCTGATCATGAGTGGTGGGTAACCGGAATTCCTCTGGAGTGGTTACAAGCACTGATCCCAAAATGGTCCGAAATATTTTGGAGAAGGCCAGGCCACGAGCATCGCACAGCTTCTACAGACACAAAACTTAGGCGGAGAGGGGATGATGGTGAAGTGAGCGGTGGTACGGCCTGCCTGAGTGGGGAAAAGCTGAGATTCTTCGACGACCTGGTTCTTTGGTAGTGCGTCTTGGTGCGGCTACTTCACAGCACCCGTCCAGCGCCACTCTCACTCAAATCTTGTATGATTCGTTGTACGATTAGGTGTTGTACGATTAGGTAAACTTCAAAAATATTACAAGGTTGAGCTGAGCTCCCTGGTAGCTGGTCTAACGCGCCAAAGATCCGAAAAACTCCTGCACGTCTCGGACCCAAAGCTCTGGTTCGTTAATGGCCGGAAAGTGGCCACCAGTCTCGTGCTTGGAAAAGTACACCAAGTTAACACTTCGCTGCAACCAATCCCGGGGCTAGTCATCATGTCAGTCAGTACCAGGTACCAGTAAGAGAGGAGTCTCGAGTTAGACTTACGACCGAGCCGAATTTTTCGATACCTTTGAAGAACCCATTGGGGCTACCCCATTCGCTAACGCCGGTCGGAACTTTGACGAAAGAGATTGTCGGGGTATCCTATTTCGAGATCAAGACATGTTAGCTCTGGCAAAGTAAAGGGGCACAACAGGATAGAGCCTCACCTTAGCCATCTCTTTGTATAGCCTGAGGTTTCCAAAAGTCCCTTGAATAAACTAGTGCAGTCCAAGTCAGTCGTTGGTACCTTCAGCATAATTGCGCGGAATTTAGAAACATTCTAGACACCATCCCGATCGGAAGAGAGAGTCCTTCACTCTTCGAGTCGGTTTATAGGGAGGAAACAACAACGAGGTATACTCACGAGCATCATGGCGTCAGTGATGAGTTCGTCAAAGCTATACTTGTGCCCATCGCTGACAGTGTGCACAAGATGCCACATCCAACCAGCGAAGCCCACAGGTGTGTCCGACATGGCTTGACCTATCGCCAAGGGCGCCTGCTGGTGTACCGTCGAGTAACTGGAGTGACTTCCAAACCACTCCGAGAAGGCGGAGATATATTGCGTCTCTTCCTCGGTCGTCTTGTTTTGCGCCAATCGTTCCAGATCCGTCGAGTTTGGCTGGGCAACCCAGAAATCGGAAAAATAACCGACGATGTTATCAGGCAGTGAGTCGGCCATGGTGAGCCCAACCTCCCAGCCTATATCGGTGCCAACAACGCCATACCGCTTGTATCCGAGCTGGCCCATGAGCTGGTGCAGCGCCTGACCCATGCGACGCGGGCCCAGGTTCGTGTACTTGGGCGCAGGACTGAAACCAAAGCCTGGAAGATCCGGGGCGACGACATGAAAGGCTTGGGCCCCATGGTCTCCCGGAGATACGAGTGGGCCAATGACCTTAGACCATTCGAGATGGGTTGACGGCCAACCATGTAATAGGATGAGTGGCAGGGCGTTCTTAGCCGCAGAGCGCTCATGAACAAAGTGGATCGGAATCTGGCTATTAGGCCCGCTGCCGCTCTGAATATTAACAGCAAAGTGCGAGAAATTTCTGTTGATCTCGTTCTGTATCTGGTGCCAGTCGTAACTCTTGCCCCAATACTTTGCGAGAGCAATCATGTCCTCGCGAGGTGGGCCTTCTAACCACCCGGCGTTACTCGTCTCGCCATCGAGAAGATCAATCGATGGCCGGTAGTGCTTTGCTTTATAGACGGTTTCCTTGACGAACTCAGGGTTCACTGATAGAGTATAGGGGACCGGGGTGGTTGCGTGGAAGGGGAAGTTAAAGTTGAGGTCTTGTGCATTTGCCAAAGATATGACCAAGAGAGCTATGCTCTTGGTGATCCAAGATGAAGCCGCCATGGGTTGGATGACTGTGTTCGTAGGCCTGAGATCTTAATTATTTTCGAGAGGACCTTCGAGAAGTGCCTGGGACGGAGATGAGCGCTGGTAGAAACGAACAAACAGCCACGAGAAGTGGCAGGAAGACGTCGAATTTATATTCATCACGACCCTCCGTCGTCCATCGTGTTTCCTAGAGCAAGCACATGGCACATGGCAATGCACAGGTGAACAATACGGGGTTGCCATCCACAGTAACGGCTCTGGCTCATTCCGAGCCATGACTAAAAATACAATTGAAGCATTCGCATTGCGAGTCGGCATGAATGAGACGTCCGAAGTCAACTTTGAGCGAGAGCTTCAAAGTGTTTAGCAATTCAAGTAGACATGGAAACTTTCAGCGACGGGCCTAGGTTAACGTTAGCTTGTTTACCTAGTCATATAGAAAATGCCCTACTGATGGATTCTTGGCGCTGCAACCTCTCTTCCTCTGGTCACCTCATGTAATTGAACTATGTTTCTAGAATTTGCGGTACGATCCTGTGAAATGCACTGCTGTCAATAGAGTAAATATCAGTTATAATGCAACGGTAAGGCTCTTGGGTATTAAAATGCAAAAGTTCTCTTGAAGCGATCTGTATAGTTTGAATGCATAACTACATGGTAAGCATGGTGAAGTTACTAATTTAACACTATTGTATCTTAGTGGTGTAGTCCGAAGTACGAACCGGACAGTTCTAGTGTAAATGTAGAAACGATTAAGAGCTAACGCCAAGATATCAAAGAAAAGAAAATTAGAAAACACATGAGAACTTTGAAATGTCCCACGCTACGTCATGTACTTAGTTGCTCCCTAGGTAGCCAGTAATTGAAGCCTACCTCATCTTGGTAAAGTAGCCCATATCTTCTTTAGCGTATGAATAAAATAGGTAGCACACCATAAGGTGGTCGCCGGCGTAAGGTGGTTGCATCAATGACCAAGATACTTCGTAGGACACGTTCAGCTAACCCGACCTATTCTTTAGGTTGTCTTGGTTAGGCTAGTGCAGGTTAGGGCTTTGGCGGGCGGACGGCGATATCAAAGTGGGACTCGGCGTAACTAAGGTAGGAGGTAGGTACAGTACTTTGTACCAACATTCAATCGGTAGGTCACTCCCCCTTTTCGGCAATCATTGTCACCAGAAAGCCGGAAACAAATCATGGAACCAATGGGCCACATGACCACCACTGTCGACGACTTGTCAACCGTTTTTGCCTAACGGGCGAATGATCAGACACGAAAAAGACGACCACACACAAACAATAATCAGGCCAGTTGGTCACTGGTGCGCCCTCCTCCCCGCTTCCCTCCCCCCCTTTCCGCTCATTTCACCCCTCTTCCGCCCACACCCTTTCTTTCCCAGAAATCGGTAGATATCTTGGCTGTCGGATTTCTCTCTGGGATAGGGGGAATACGACGCGAGAGCTCTGTGCCTTGGTTTCATCAGCATTCGTGCGCCGTTCTCGTGAGATGGACGGAACGCGCCCGATGGTACGGGTGCTCCCTCCAGCCACCAGCAGCGACGCCACCCGCGTTAACGCGAGCCTGTAAGCCTGCCAATGACGAGGCTTGATCTGTTGTTCGCCATCTCTTGGTTACTACCTGATGCGACAGTTGTAGTATATCCCGTGACTGGCTGGTCTTCTCGACTCATCTTTGAGCCATCGTCCACCATAGCCGCACAGCCTCCAGGGTCCAAGCCTTGTTGCTTTAAGGAGCATAGCGTGGGCTTGGTGTTGGCGTCGATGTTGGCATTGCTATGCCCTGCATATCATCCACGCGCCAGTACGTAATCCTCCCTTTTCCCCATTGTCTAGCCAGGCCAATAGGTAGAGATTGGACAGATGAAAGGTGGGAGGCTCAAATCGAGGTGGCTCCCCGCTAGCAGCATCTGCCGTGCCTATCAGATCGTGCGAATATACTAAATGTCCCCAATGCTTGCGGTGAGTCGGTGACCAATGATGATGTTCTTACTCACCTCTCCGCCCCCGCCGCCTTTCACTAGATGAGTATCGGGTGGGAGTCGAGGCTGCGTATGTGCCAAGGATAGATTATCAAGCAACGGACCCGTCGCCATGTCACCGGCGCTAAGATAATTCTCCAACCCGGCATACATCGGGCTGCAAGGCTCACTAGGTAGTTGATGGGAACCCAAACTTCGCCTGCCGACTCCCCTGTCTGTCATAGCGAACCGTTACCATTCATCAAGCACGCATGTTAGCTACCGCAAACGCACAAGTCTCACAGCGCACACGAAAGCGCCCCCTGCCTTGAGAGACTAGATCGGAACTACTGCTATGACCCTCTGCTCGAGGCTTGTCCACAGCATCCGCACAGGTCCGGGCCCGCCCGCTCGGGTTCGCGCCGCACCTATATCCATCCATCTGGTATTTGCCAATGTGTTTGTGCTTTTGAAGACTTCTGGTGGCCAATCCAAGCGAAGCATCGTCTTTCGAAGAGCGCGCTTCTCTATTCTACACGTCTCACCATCTGAAAAGCGCTTCCTGGTCGTTGGTTTCCATTCGCTTTATCCACCTGTCCAGGGACACTGCCGCGATCATCTCCGCAAAGGAACAGGACTAACGTCCGAGTTCTGCCCAGTCACCATACGTAGAGAGGTTTGCCAACGAGCCAGCAATGATTTGCGGCGGTGATGCCTGAGCGCATGCGCCTGGAGTTTGTGGAACTGCCTAGGCATCCTCAATCGCTTGCATGGCCAGCCCTAGGTGACATGTTTTCATGCTCGCCTATCAACAGAGTAATTCCTAGACTACCTATTCCGCTTGTGAATCGCCCTTGTATCCGTCAATATCAGTAAGTTAGAACTGATACCTCGAGGAACTTTCCTACTCAATTACCAAGGGTCGTATCATATCGTCTCGTCTCATCCGGTCTCATCTCATGTCATCTCATGTCAGCTCAAGGAGGTCCTAGGCACAAAGTATCTAGAGCCGGCGAAGACATACGGGAGCCAATTGCGATTGTGAATTAAAGAGGAAAAAACAACCCAGTGTACACATGAGGATGACACGTACGGCCGAGAGGCGAGCTACGAGATCACATGCTTACTTTTCAGTCAAGTTTCCATCTTGCCTGCCCTCTACCCCTTTATTCGCGGCTCCCATTTCTCGCCCGATATTACTTCGCCCGACTTGTATGATGAATTTGCGAGCCTTTTATTCACGGACCTATCAAATGATGACAATTATATCAAACAGAGAAAACCCGCTACAGGATTTACTGCCTGTCTGCCTGTGCCCCCCCGCCTTACCCTCACCGACTCATTCGTCTTCATACTCAAGTGTCGTAGAATGACCTCGTTTGCGACAACAAACACCGTCCTTCCCCGCCCAACTTCATATCGTCTGACCTCCCTCTCCTCGTCCCAGAAAACCTATCTCCGCCAGATTCTCCGCTGCGCTACCACGAGAGCCCCCATCCATCGAAGAGCGAGTCGAGTCGCACGGCAGCTCCCTCGAGGCAGGCTGCGAACCGCCGCGTCCCTCGACGATCCGAAGGAAATAATCCGCGACATGCACGTAAGCGACACTTGACACCTGCACGCCCCAATAGCGTTTGAAACGGGGCCGTCGAACGCAATAGATAACGTCATATACACCGCTGACGTAGCCTACCTTAGGTAAGTCCTACGGGAAAGGGGAGTTTTGTGTCACCTCGTTACGCGATATCACTAAACGACTTCTTAATCTTCTAGTGAGATGACATATCCTGTAGTCATTATGAATCGCAACGTAACCGCTATCGGCCCCCGCCTGTAGAGGTACGATGTTATCGAGGACATGAGTTAACCAAGCACCTTTCGTCAACTAATTATTGCCTGCGTGGTTTTTCATTTAAAAGTGCATATCCTCGTACAATATAATTGCTGATAATGATTGTTAAGGATGGTTGTTGAAGAGGATTGTGGAGGAGAGCCATAACTCTCACCCAGAGGGAATATAATAAAATTGACCATATACTTATACAAACATGTCGCTGTTCGCTAGTGATATCGTATCCCGGATAAATAGATAGTAGAAGTCGTAGCGAAATTTCTCGTGATAGTGATATACGTCTGGGAAACTGGACAGGAGTTCATCGACGTCTTATCCAGTCTCTAATATGCTGGTATAGCTATTCGCGTTTTGTTGAGGCTCACTTCTGCCATGTAGTAGCTTGTTCTTACTTCCCTCGCCTTCAAAAGCCCCCGTGATGCTTAGAGTGGACGTTAAGGGACGTTAAGTTCAGTGTGTATAACCTATAAATCTAGAGGCCTCTCATCTCGTTCAGTTCTCGACGGGTAAAGTTTAGTGCAATGCCCTTTTTTATGTCAAGTATCAAATGAAATTATTCCCGCGTCTCTTTTGCAGCACTTGTCTATTCCAAGCTCTGCCTAGTTATTTTGTCGTCCGTCAGTTTACTCAATGCCGAAACCAGCGCAAGCTCAGCTCGACGTCAGAGTTCAAACTCAAGGAGTGTCATGGAGGACATATGAGTGAGAAACGAACAGTAGCCCAGCTGTAATATCAAGCAATTGGGTTTGTAAGATATATCTATATAACTCAGAGAGCTTCTGGTCCTCGGTTCCTCGGTAGTCGCGTTCGGCAAGGAAATACATAGCATACCACTCAGAGTTAGTTCCTGCCTTACCAGGTGCCTTGACGTACCGCCATGCTGCTCCAGAAAAGTTATCGGATCTACCAGAGTAACGTAGAGTGTTCTGTCATCACCTGGAATAATGCGCAATGAACTTTTACCAATGCAATCCTGTCGTGTGTTGAACAAGCATCTACAGCACGCCTCTCATTTAAGTAATCGGTATTGACATTGCTCTCTTTTCATGATATATATCTCTCGATGATAGGTGCTGCGTCATGACTGTCGCGCCGAATCCTTGATCGCAGTAATCAGGATATTGCAGCAGCTCACTCACCCACTTACTCACCACAGGCCTTGCCTAAAGTGAGTATCGTAAGGGCCGAATAGGGCTCTACTAATACTTAGAAGTAGACCATGAGCCGCGACCATCTAGCAAAACAGGGGGGGTAGCTTCGAAATCGAAACGCTCGTGCTTGACGAGCTGAGCTCTACATCAAAGAGATAGTGTACAGATTTCTGAATCCACATCAAGCCATAATTACATTGAGATTATAACCTGCTTCGGAACCGTGAATATACCCTTCAATCCTTTGAAGCTGTTAAATGTCAGCTCCATAAACTTTCCTACTAATTAGATCTAGTCCCCTACAACATCAATTCGATATCGTCAATCGGGGGTTCTCATTTATGGTATTTTAGGGCTGGCATTCTGGTTTGTATTTGTGACTGCCTGGAACGAAAACAGAAGACGGAACCAAGACTCCTTTCTATGGGACGATGTCACCGACTGGGTATTCGGTGAGCCTTGCTTCCACAAGTCGCCAGCCGCATTACTGGCATATTTGAATTGTCCACACGCCCAATTTGACATCGTTAGAGATATGAACTTGACGCGCGTCATCGTCACAGGCAGGTCCAACACCACACCCAAGAGAATAGCCGATACGCAATATAGATAACAAACTGGATTGCAGCGGGATGGGATGAATATCATACGCCTGTGCTGGGGGATCCAGTCGCGCCTACCATTAGGATATGATGAAGTAATAAATACGGTCGTAGAGTGAGAACTGGGGTGGCGTTAACAAAAAAAGCACAATTACGACATCTACAAGTTCTTTCCCTCCCTCACATCCCTCTTTCAACTTGCTAAATATTATCCCGGAACACCGACAAGGCGAATAAATGCAGCTTTCAAGACCTGAAATATATGCCCTAGGGCTCCTAACTAAGGAAACTAAACTATCAAAATTGTGATCATGAAATCGTAAACCGTACAAGTTATCTCACATACACCAGTCCGTTCGCCCCTGAGCGCCACACCCCCAACCACGAAACCCCTACGTAAGTTGCTACCTAATGATGCTCTATCGCCAACCGCGGTTTCGCATAGGCTATAGCTCGATACGTGACCCATCTAAGCCAACGCGCCCATAGGATCCCAGAGTGGGAGAACGATCGGCTCCTTCTTGAGGACGTCCCTGACCTCCTTGCTCAAGATCCGTGGGTCGACGACGGCTTGGTACACGAACTGGTCCATCCACTCGTCGCTCATGACGAACCAGCCCTTATCTCCGGAATCCGTGCCCCAGGAGTTCTGCACGCGCCAACGCACGCACTTCCCGGTCTTCTCGTCGATGTGGACGGCCGTGAGAACCATTGCGTGTGTCATAGCCGACTCACCTACCCTGAGTCTGCCCGCCTTGCCCATGGCCCTCGCGGCGTACATGTCGATGTTGAACCCGAGGCCGTAATCGATTAGCCCAAGATCCATGATACCAGCAAGCCGATCGCTGAACTTGCCGACGTCGGATCCGAAGAATACGGGCAAACCGGCCTTGAGCATGTGGACGCAAGCGTGCCGGAGGACGCTCATATCGACGTTGATGTACGTGATGCCGCGCCCCCCCACGATATTACCCAGTCGGTCGACAGTCATGAGTGACAGGGGCTCGTGTCGCGGGTCGTGCACTAGCGACACCATATCTTTGATGGCGTCGTTTGAGATGCGGTAGCCGCTGGATGGCACGGTAGCGCCGATGTCCTGCGCAAACTCGAGTGGTGTCTTACGGACTGTGTGCGCCCGGCCATGCTTGTCTAGGAATTGCCACTCAAAGGTCTGGTTGTTCGCAGGGGGCGGGCCCAGCGTTAGGGTGAGGATCGCATGGATCTCGCGCATCATCCTCTCCTTCGTCGCTTTCAGAATCGCCACTGTCCTAGCGGAGCCTTGCTTGTTTTGTATGATGTTTCGCAGGACAAGCGCGTATTCGCGCAGCTTGCCCACGACGACGTAGTTGATCGTGCTGCTGGACATGGCATTCCAACTGTCGGGGTAGAGCGCTTGCGGAACAAGGCCGTACTTCTCGACCAGATTATAAACCATGTCCCATTGGCCGCCATCACTAACGGGATCAGCCAGAAGGCGCTGCACAAGGCGGCCGTCGAGGTCTTCGCCGGCCGTGTCGATGATATTCTCGAGGAAGTAATTCGCCTTCTCCAACTTGTCCCAGAAGAACAGGTAGGCCTGCGACAGCTCAAACGAGTCGAGGTTATACTGCTGCATAAGCGCCACGCGGAACACGTTGGTGCTCGCGAAGAGCCAACACCGTCCGGAAGATCGCTGGTTGGTGATCGGCGCACCTTCGAAGGGAATGCGGACGTTGAACACGTGCTGGTCCGCAATCTTGGCGGCTCGCGACATCAGGACTTCCTTGGGGTTTGCGGCACTGAGGGCCGACAACGCCAGTCTGTAGCCACACAATCCATTAGCCATAAGTACTCACTCACTCACTCAGAGAGTCCATAGATCAAAATACGCAGCCCAGTCTTGGGCCTCCGTAGTCAACACACCTGTTCTTTGGGTCCTCAAGCAGTTGCGTCTGCCAGTCGTGCGTCAACTGTAGACCCAACTGCTCCGGGCTGCGGTGAAGTTTGCCATCAAAGGCGGCTTTCTCGCCGTCAACATGGACGAAGTCATCTCCAGATTCGTCGTGATCCTCCAGCCTCAGCGAAGAGAGGCCCTCAAGGAGAGCCTTCTCGTTATCCGACACAACTTTGGAATGCTCGGCTCCCATGATGGCCAAAGGTGATGTCAAGGTACTTAATCAGGTTGATTTGATAGATAAAATGAAAGCGAGAGATGCTTCCACGGCAGAGCGGGGTCGCGGCGAGATGAGGTTGAGAGACGGGGGGTGAGAATCGGTAGTCTAGCAAGATCACCAAACGTGCGTGCGTGCGAGAAAGTATACCTTTTCAGACAGGAACAGGATATGAAGCAGTGGAAGACGAGACGCCGGGGTTGGGGGGAGGCGTGATAAATAAATACTGTATGTAAGTTTAGAAGGTTGTTTTGCATGCTTTATCTTCCCTCATGACGTGACATGGCCGAAAGCTTGAGGGACGAGATGAAGTATGAGAGGTACATGTAAGTGGCCCTTCTTTGGTACACTGATAACGGCCATTGGAGGGGCTGGCAGCGATGTGATTGGAGCAACGCGAGGCCAGCTTCCTCCGACGCAGTCCTAGGTCGCTCTGATTGGACAAATGCTAGACACCTTGATGGCCACTGGAAAGCTTATTGTACCGAGCATGTACCGCCAGTGAAAGATATTGGAGGATGGCACTAAGTACCAACTTAGTACGTGGTATCTCCATGGGTGATGTACTTACTTACGTACTTTACCTACTACCACCCCATACAGCTGTAATCGGCAGATAAGACACAGGAGTCGAAGACCGAAGCAGTCGAGGCGGTGCTCAAAATAAATGTCATACCCCACCTACACCTATGTAAGGAAAGTCTGCCGTTTTTTTTGGACACCGCCTCGGCAGTGAAAATGGAAGAGTCGGCAGTCACATCACGTGCAAGTCACTAACTCCAAGGAAACATTCCGTGATACCCAACATAGTATTACCGACGATATACAGAGCAATCTACTTGATATGCTGTCATGAGACCATCCCCCTTTACATATACACTTCTATGTAAGAAGCGCCAGTTTCCACCTGTATCGCACAACCGTACTAGCCAAGACTTGCTGCCAGGAACACCCGAGGCGAAGCAGTCCTATTGAATCCATACATCATTAAAAAGTGATAAACAGAATGGGGTGCGATTACAAGCGAGAGCCGTGGACGACCTTGACGTCAACGACCAGCTCGGAGCCGTGGTCGTTGAGGACAAGGACGCGGACACTGCCGTGACCCTTCTGGAAGGCAGACGTCAGGCGGGAGAAGAGACCAGACTGGTCAATGACGGGCAGGCCGGTCTTGACATCACCCGACTCGGTCATGGCGGTGACCTGGCCATCCTGGATGTCGAGCACGCGGTACTGCTTGAAGACGGGGCCGAGCATGGTCTGGACGACGACGCTGGGGGCGGGGTTGGAGACGAAAGAAGACTCCTCATTCAGCTGCTTGGTGAACAAGTCAACACCGAGGTAGCGGTGCTGACCAGTAGCGGCCGAGGTGGAGATGCGGATGACCTGGCAGGGACGGCCCTGGAGCATCAGGATATCACCCAGGCGGATGTGGTGGCAAGGGATGGTGACGGTGTTGGGGATGGCACCGCTGCTAGTGCGGGGAGCAGGGGCCGGAGAGGAGGAGTAAGACTCGCGATGAACCTCAACGCGGTCGGCCTCAGGGTGGAGAACGCGGTCAGCCATCTTGTGTAAACCGTGGCGGAAAGAGTGATAGTGTCCTATACAAGATCATGTCAGTGAAAATGTCAACAGGAATGCCGGTGCGTCTACTGACCGTCTTCGTCGTAATATCCCATTCTTGACTTTTGGAAAGCGGAGCTGTGGCTGTGGCGAGGATACTCTACGGTCTCCTTGGTGATCTTGACGTCCTTGTGATAGGACTGAGTGGTCTTGGGACGAGCGTCGACGGTTTCCTCTGTGAAGGAAACTTTGTCGGCGTAGTGGGGGATGTGAGCGGGAAGGTCAACAGTGGCACCGGTTACAGGGACGTGATCGTCAAACTGAGGTCGGTGGACAGGAGTGTCAACGGTGGCGCCGGTAACGCGGATGTCCTCTCTGAAGATAGAGGGCTGGACAGGGGTGTCAACGGTAGCACCGGTAACACGGATATCCTCACGGTAGACGGAGGGTTGGACACGAGCACGGTATTCTTGCTCGATGCGGTCAATGGCAGAGTAGTGAGGCTTGTGGTTGCGGTCAAACTTGACGGAAGACTCAGAGTAGGATGATTCAGCGTATTCAGGGCTGGGTGTCTGAGGCTGGTGACGGGCTTCGTGGAAGACGTTTACGTTGTTAGGTCTGTGGCTAAAGCAGGAGGGTTAGAAGAGATGGTTCGCAGGAAACTCATGAGTTGACTTGATCAACACGCGCTAGGGCCACTCTCGCCAAGCGAGGTGATGGATCACAACAAAAGGAAATTGAACGACAGGGGTCCTGATGGGGCGCGCTATACGACGATTCGTGGTCTGGCAAACAGTGCGAGATGACCTTCCCCATCGCCAGACCAGGCCCCCCATCTTGGCTCTGTACCACGCGTCTCGGAGCTCCTTGAGCTCCCCAGGCGAACAAATCAAGCCCCTTCTTTCCTGGTCGGGGTACCCCGATTGACGCGAGCATGGAAATCACCATGGCTACCACGTACAAACGAAGTACTGGGGAGCGGTACAGAAGTGATATATGGAGAGAACGGTTCGACGTAATGAGAGCGGCTATACTTACATGCGCTCCTCGTAATACTCGCGGTGGGCACCGGGACGGCGGTAACGTTCTTCTTCACGCGTGATATGGACCTCTTCTTCACTGTAACGCTCCTCACGACGCGGAGGGAGCTGAGCAGAGGCGGAGATAGAAGAGTATTGACCTTCCCGTCCGGCTTTCTCGGGTTTGGCGGGAAGTCTGATCTCAAGCTCTTCGTGAGTCTTTGTGACTTTGGTCTCAGCCTCGGGGGCTTCCTTGTAGGTGCGAGGGAAGATGCTGAAGGGCACGGGAACGCGGGCTTCAAAGTCCAGGTTGACGACCGTTAACGGCGCAAGGATCCTCTTCCCGATAACCTTTCGAACTCAACGAACGAAAGGAAAATCAAGAAGATTCCTCTTGCTCTTCTTTCTGAATGATCTGAAAGAAAAGAAGGGAGATGAAGAAGCAGCGGTACAGATCGCTCACTTCTAGACTCGATTCTTTCTGGCAGACGCGACTGAAATAGAAGAGCGGATACGAGGTTGGGTTGGGGAGAGATGGTTGGGCTAGTTGAAAAGATCGAGTAGGAGAAAAGGAGGTGAAGGGGCAGAGGCGGCTATTGGCGAGCAAGAAATAGGGAACGGAGCAGCTGGGCGGCCGTGCAGGATGCTGGCGCGGACGGGGCTGGTGGCAGGGGAGTTGTTATGAGGGAGATGGCGTGTCAGCCGATTTGCAGGGGTCGAGTGGTGCCGTCTTGTTTACACGGGTGGGCCGGGCCTGGCGGTCTATTTGTTTCGGTGCCAAAGCGGCTAGAACATGGCATGGCGCCGACGGCCGGGCGGGTCCCCTTTTCTTCATACGGTACTGTTAGCGTCAGGGAGCCACTATTGCCAATCAGCGCGAACCCCTGAGCACCCAGCCCTGGGTGTACCTTTACTTGCGGTAGTGGACCTACCATGGAAATAGAAGATGGCTGGGGCAGGGGGGTGTCTTCTCCACTTCGTGAACCACCCAACCACCGCTCTGTCACCACTCACGCTTTTCGCTACCTAGAACGTTACTTTTCCCGGCCGCCTCTGGCCAGATTCAGTCCACGAGGCAACGCCTGTGTCTGTATTTCGTCTCTCCCGTCCCAAGAGTGGTACACTAATGTACGTGGGTATTTCCCTTATGCCGTCGGGTATATCCTCTTGGCTTATTCCTTTATTAGTAGTGTACCTACAAGTATGCCAGTGCCGAACAGGCTGTAAGTGTAAGTAGAGGCATTCGTCGCCGCGCCGTTTGTGATAGCGAGCTCTCGTCACATTTCCGCCACTGGTCCAACCTCCCCGGTGTCCACAACATCAGCTCCTCCACTCTGTTTCCTAGCTTGCTAGATTCCCCGATATGGCACGGGTACCTACTAATCTTGGTACCTAGTGTAGTCTGCTAGCTCTCACGCGTCGATCAGTACCCAGTGTAGGGAGGTCTGCCAGATACTCCATCCGCCGCAAACAAATTTCCATTAGCGCCAACGGACCTCTTCTTTTCTGTCTTCTAATTTGTCACTTGACACATTTACTGTAGCCTTGGTAGGTACCTAGTTGCTTCTATCGATGCTCTACATGTACAGTACAGTGTCCTACCTACGAAGCATTTCCAATGGCGGTCAGACGTTGTTTCGTGTGAAGACACAGACTATCGGAACAGAATCGGGACTCGGGTACGTCCGGAGATCTCCATCATTAGTTAGGTCCAGATACAGTCCTCGTGTAGTCTGTAGTGTACTGTATCTACTTTCTCACTATATATAGGGTGGCTGGTATATCACCACGGCTACCAACCACCCTCTACTATACAGGCAAGCAGGCTGGAGTCGCATCGAGATGGCTGGGAAACATGCAGAGCATCAGGATCCTGAGACGTTGCTGACGCCCTGCAGCTTGTCACTGAAAGCATCTTCCTGGGACAGGCGGCACCGTGGTGTGCTATCATTGGGCTGCGTACCACACAATCTTATGCAAGCCCACATATGCATGCACGTCTAGTCGTAAGCTGAACTCTTCGGTTTTGCTAGACACTGTGCGTGTGTGGGATTCTACCTACTTTACTTTCTCGCCATTAGGTATACTGCTACCTAGCCTGATAGCTGGTGTGTTACCGCCTGTGCAGGAGTACCGATCTGATCTGTGTGTGCTTGAGTAACGTACATCGAATGTGTAGGTACGTTAGGTACTAATAATTAGAATGATACCGACCTATCAATTCAATTGAACTTCAATTAGACTTTTCGCGGACTCACTCATTGTGCGATTCCATTCTGTTGTTTAGCCAACCTCAACGACCTCGGCTCACCCTAAGCTCTAGCTCACGCTAGCTCTTCGCCAGATGCGATCCCAAGAAACTAACCCCTGTAGTTGGAGCTTCCAGCTCCCCCCTGATCATCCCGTTGCCATGACAACCTTTGTCAGGAGACCCGCTCCTCCTTGCGCCCCATTGCGGAGAAATCGCGTTTCGCAAATCGGTACTGCTGAATGGCCGCGGCAAAAATAGGCGGCATTACGAACTGCCTATGTTGCAAACAAGATTTGCCATGGTAACACGTAGATCACTCGGGTCGCAAGAATTGGTGCAGAAGCAGGGAGAACGACAGACAGGGATAGGTATCTCGGGATGTCAGTTCTACTGTACACTACACTACCTTGCCTTTGGTACCGGACGATACTGGAGAACGTAATGATAAGCACGCTTCTCATGTCAAGTAGGTATCATCAACAGCTTGTTCGAGCGTCTCAAAGAGACCGCTTATCACATGATGTTGGATTAATTTGAGTCCAGCCGAGGTAGTAGATTCACTAGCAATGTTGTCAATTGCCAATAAACGAGCCGTCTTGTGTGTCCTACGTGACTGCTTTCTGGGTCTGCAAATAATTACGAACGAACCCAGGCTGCCTGCACTTTTTGCCCGGAGATGATCATCTCGCTTAGTAGTTGTGATATATCAGACAAAATCATTGACGTATCTCTACCATTATTGAGGCAATTCTTGAGCTCTTGGGTTCGTGTCTTTGGTCCTGACTAATTAACTACCTATATCCTCAAAGCCCGCTCCCTGAATCTAGCCCCGACCTTCACACCATATCCGCCTGAACCCAGGGTAACGAAAAGGCTATAGAACAATCATACGGACCCAACGCTAGAGAGATGATTGCAAACATGGTAAGAAGAAACTAAGATGAGATGATCATTATCAATTTAAGAACCACCAGTTCGGGGTGAGATGAAACCAGAGATCCGATCCCTCGGCGGCAGATTTTCGTACCTTGAATCTATTCGTATGTCAGCTACAGAACCGTTGAGAAAAAGTACCGAGGATACAGTGATCTTGACAATTGGCCGCCATAGTATTCCGGAGCCAGGAAACAGAAATGGCGATCGGCGCCTGACCGAGGCCGATGATCATTCGTCAGAGTACGAGGTTATTCTTAAGACTTATGATGCAACTGCCACCATGTTTGAGATCTCCACGATAACGGTGTTTTCAGATACTGCTCTGCTTTTATCCGCCTGTTGGGCGACTCGTAATTATAACTCGCTCTTTGTCTTCCCAGCTCGGGACAAGAGTAAGAAATCTTCAAATTCATTGCCGTCATCATATCACAGCATAGCTACCTACTCTAGGTATTAATGACCCCAACAACTCTTATCTACGAGGTAAATAAACGAATGTAGTGTAAGGCTTTGAAGGGGTATACACGTCTTGAAGAATTTGATCGGTATATCTTAGATGCCTAGATACTTTATCGATAGTTATAAGACATTCTTCCTGTAGTTTAAGTATTTTGATTTTTGAATACTTCGTACCTAGGTGAAATAGGAGTGAGTCCGGGGTATTCGGAGTGGACTTGGTAACATTGGTATGAATCACTCGGCGAATAGAAGGTTCTTGTCTGATGACGTCAGCCATCCAGTCTCCATTCTAGATCGTAACGTCCAATCATACTTCGCATACCCCACCATCTCTGATAGACATCCCACTTTCTGCCGGTACCAGCAACCAGTAACCCCACGTCGTCTTCGTCGCCAGCAAAAGACAGCTACGCTATTCTAGACATTGAAGAAGAGTTGTGCCATATTCTCGAGCGACGAATCCGCTGGGCGACAGAGAACGCATCATGAAGCAGAGATTCTCTTCCCTCGATGTCAAGGTACGGATGCGGCCACCCCGGCAAGCGGCAGATTCCCATGATGAGCCTGCCCGTCCCTTTCCCACGTGCCTCACCTTGGCTCAGACAATGAGAGCATCGGGACCCGATCACCGGGACTGACCATTGTCTGCAGGTCATCGCTCATGAGCTCTCGGCGAGTCTCGTCTCTCTGCGCCTATACAACATCTACGACCTGTCCTCCAAGATCCTTCTCCTCAAGTTCGCCAAGCCCGACAACAAGAAACAGCTCCTCATAGACTCCGGCTTCCGCTGCCATCTGACCGACTTCACACGCACCACTGCCGCCTCGCCCTCCATCTTTGTGCAGAAATTGCGCAAGGTCCTCAAGACCCGCCGTCTCACCGCCGTCTCGCAGATAGGAACCGATCGAATAATAGAGTTTCAATTCAGCGATGGGCTGTATCGGATATACCTCGAGTTCTTCGCTGGCGGCAACGTCATCCTGACCGACAATGAGCTCAAGATTCTGACTCTGATGCGCCATGTGCCCGAGGGCGATGGTCAGGAACCGCAGCGCCCGGGCCTGGTCTACTCTCTGGAGAATAGGCAGAACTATGGCGGTGTTCCACCTTTGACGAAGGACCGCCTACGAGAATCTCTCCAGACCATCATCGAGAAGAATGCCGTGTCCGCTGGGACTGCAAAAAAGATCAAGAAGAAGCCGGGAGATGAGTTGAGGAAAGGGCTGGCTATTACCATAAACGAGTTGCCACCCATATTGCTGGATCATGCGATGAAAGTGGCCTCCTTCAGCTCGAATACGCAACCAGCAGCTATCCTCGAGGATGAAGCACTGCTCAATCATCTCCTCCAGTCGCTGCAAGGAGGCCGCAATCTAGTCGAGGACATCACCAGCTCAGAAACGTGCAAAGGCTTTATATTTGCGAAGACACGTCCCAGAGCGGATAGATTACCCGACGAACCCGGGAAAGGCGACCAACAACCAAGCAAAAGCTTACTGTATGAAGACTTCCACCCGTTCCTACCTCGTCAGTTAGCAGAGGATCCCACATACACCGTTCTTGAGTTCGACAGCTTCGGCAAGACGGTGGATGAGTTTTTCTCTTCCATCGAGGGACAGAAGCTCGAGTCGCGCCTAACTGAGCGGGAAGCCGCTGCGAGACGAAAATTAGACGCCGCCAAAGCCGATCAAGAAAAGCGGATCGAGGGTTTGAAAGCAGTCCAGACACTGAACGTCCGCAAGGCAAATGCCATAGAAGCGAATGTCGAAAGAGTCCAGGAGGCTATAGATGCCGTCAATGGGCTGATATCACAGGGTATGGACTGGGAAGATATTGGAAAGTTAATCGATAGAGAAAGACGACTGAACAACCCTGTGGCGTCTATTATTTCGCTCCCGCTGAAGCTTCATGAAAACACCATCACAGTCTTACTCGGGGAAGCTGTGGACGAGGAAGAGGAGGACGATTATGAGGCCTACGAGACGGATTCTGATGATGACCTTGATAGCGGCCTTGGCGAAAGCGTAACCTCGAGCATGAAGGAGCAGAATGGGCAGCTGTCTATAGATATCAACCTAGGGATATCTCCATGGAGCAATGCGCGAGAATATTATGAAGAGAGGAAGGTAGCAGCTGTCAAGGAGATGAAAACCAAACAACAGTCCGACATGGCTCTCAAAAGCGCTGGGCAAAAGATCGAGGCGGAGCTGAGGAAGGGGCTCAAGCAAGAAAAGCCGGTTCTTCAACCTATTCGCCGGCAAATGTGGTTCGAGAAATTTAGCTGGTTCTTGTCTACCGACGGCTATTTGGTACTTGGCGGGAAAGACGCTCAGCAAAACGAGCTACTGTACAGGCGGTACTTGAAAAAGGGTGACGTTTATATACATGCCGATCTTCACGGTGCTCCGAGCGTTATCATCAAGAATAACCCAAGTACACCTGATGCTCCAATACCCCCGTCAACGCTCTCACAAGCTGGGTCCCTATCGGTCTGCTCTTCTTCTGCCTGGGATTCAAAGGCCGCCATGTCCGCCTGGTGGGTTACAGCTGACCAAGTATCGAAATCCGCACCGACGGGGGAATTTCTCCCTACGGGATCTTTTATGGTTCGTGGAAAGAAGAACTTCCTACCTGCGTCTCAACTCATCATGGGCTTCGCTTTGATGTTTAAGGTTAGCGAGGAGAGCAAGGCGAGACACGTCAGGCATCGCCTTTACGATACGCCCGTGAAGACCGGAACACTACCAGAAGCGCCGGCTTCGTCTACTAATACTACACATCCTAATGCTACACCTACTCAAGAAAATGAGGCAGAGAGCGATTCTGATGAAGATGGCGCCAATGAGGAAGATTCCAAGCCGAGAGAAAATCCTCTCCAATCTTTCAGGGGAAATGGAGAAGACGAGGAGGGTTCGGACATTATAGACGAGGCGGGACCATCAGAGCAGATGGATCAGCTCGCCATTGCCGACGAACCCACGGACTCTAAGACATTCGAGGAAGACGAGGATGCTGAACAGGACGAGCAAGCTCCAGATGACAATGATGTCGTGAAAGAAGCATATACAATACCGGAAAGCAGCAATAGCCAAAGCTTGCCCTCCGCCCTCAAACAGCCGTCGCAACCAAACAAGAAGGTGCAGCAGACAAAGCGAGGACAGCGCGCCAAGGCGAAGAAAATCGCCGCCAAGTACAAGGATCAAGACGAGGAAGATCGCGCAGCTATAGAAGCCCTCATCGGATCAGCGGCTGGGAGGCAACGGGCAGAAGCCGAGGCGAAAGCCAAAGCGGAACGCGAGGCCGCCCTAGAAGCGGCGCGCGAACGCCGCCGCGCCATGCACCAGCGGCAGCAGCGCGAGACGGCGGAGCACGAAGAAGTGCGCAAACTCATGCTCGACGAGGGTATTGAGACGCTAGACCCAGACGAGGTGGCGAACCTCTCGCCACTAGACGCGCTCGTCGGCGCGCCCCTGCCGGGCGACGAGATCCTCGAGGTAGTGGCGCTATGTGCGCCGTACGCCGCGCTCGGGCGCTGCAAGTACAAAGTCAAACTACAGCCCGGGGCGCAGAAGAAGGGGAAGGCGGTCAAGGAGATATTGGAGGCGTGGAAGGCCGCTTCGAACAAGAAGGGCGTTGTCGACGAGAAGAGCACGGACAAGGAGCGCATGTGGCCGCGCGAGGTCGAGCTTATCAAGGCTATCAAACCCGAGGACGTCATCAACGCTGTGCCTATGAAGAGCCTGAAGGTCATGTCCAGCGGCGGGGCTAGTGGGAACGGAGGGGGCGGTGGCGGCGGTGGTGGCCAGGGGAAGGGGAAGGGAGGTGGGAAGGGGGGGAAGAAGAAATGAGCTTGCTGTCGATCTATCTATCTGTCTGTCTATCTCTTGTTCATCTTGAGTTCATGAAGCAATTACATACATACATACCCTGTATTAGGCTGTCGAGCATAGTATATCGTACATAGAAGACATGTTTCGGAATTAGGAAGAATTTCACTCACGCTTGATACAGCGGTTTCCAGGGCCGGTTCCTTTTTATTGATGTAAATGTAGATATTGGGGCTATCTGTATATATGCCCAAGGGAACTCAAAGTTATACTATATATGAGATGTTTATATACGAACTTATACTTTGTATAGGAGACAGGAAAAACGTGAGAGACAAAAAAAGAAATATTTCGCTACCCGGTGGTACTAGTTCCGTGTGTACTAGGTAGTTACGTGTGTACTAGTTACGTGTGTACTAGTTACATGTAGACAGAGAGGACCTGCCAGAGCGTAGGAGGTGCTCGCTCGTCTCGATCGATATCAGTCTGATCTACTCGTTCGCTGCGTCTCGCTCCTGATCTTCTTTTTCTTCCTTTTTTTTTTTCTATTTTTCTTTTTTCTTCCCTTTTTTTCTGCTCGTTTTCTTTCTTTCTTTGGATCAACTCACTCACCCCCCTCCACCAAATCTTGATTAAATCCACGTCATGTTAAGCCCCCCAACCATGACGTCGCGCTCGCGACACGAGGGGCACTTCTCGCCCTTGCCGTCGTCCTCGCAGTAGCACGACTGCACGGCACAGCTATATCTACGCTTGGGCACGCTCACGGAGACGAGGACGGAGCCGGAGGGCGGGGAGCGCGAAAAAGTAGCGGAACGACACTCGGCCCGGATGTACATCTCGGACGGCAGGCCGCGCTCTTTGAAAAAACAGCCGCGACAGGCCTGGCACTGGTCTTGGAAGTACTCGGCCTTTTCGTCTCCCTTACCTCTTGCGTCTTCTCCGGCGCACGGGCCATCGTGGTCGTGGTGATGACCGTGGGGACACGCGGAGACGGGCGGGATGAGAACGCCGTCGAGGCGTCGCGGAGGGGGAACGGCGACGCTTTCCCGCGACGGCGAATTACGCACGCGCGCCGAGGATCCCGTGGGCGAGTTGGCGTCTGGCTGCGTCATGACGAAGTACGTCGATGGTGACTCGGCCATGCTCTCGGCCGCGTCCGACCCGGCCCGGCCCCGCCCGGGGATCAGAGAGGCTGGGACGTCGTCGGCTGCGATTGCGATATCGATTGCGCTGGTCCGTGCCGACGACGGCGGGGGGCCGGGTGAGAAGGTCATTGGCGATGAGCGTAGGGATGAAAGCGAGGATAAAGATGGCAGCGGAGATGGCGGCGGCGACGGAGCTGGCGAGGACATCCTCTGCTTTCCCTTACCTCTCCCCTTATCTTTGCTCCTTGGCGGAGTCTCTATGCGTGGTACGTACATGCCGTCGTACTCGAAGTATTCGATGTTGGGGACATCCATTTCCTTCGCAGCTGTCGTGAGCTTCTCCACGAGGCTCCCGATATGGGCTTTGTGGGCAACAGAGACTCCTTGCTGCCTCTTCGCTACCGGCTGCGCGAGTTCTATGGATGTGGAACTGCTGTTGTGGGAAGACGAATGCCGTCCCTGCGCTAGATACGCGAGCTCTGGGACCACGGATACGTTGAGCGGAAGGGACCCCGTACTGTACTTGGCTTGTGGCGAGAGTGTTGACGGATAGGGGTTCCCCTTGTCGTTCTCCTGATCTGCGTATTCGCAGTCGTCGTCGTCGCTGTCATCCCCAACTGCGAATAGACTCGGATCAGCGGGTAGAGGCTTGTCTATGTTGGGCACATGCGAGGGTGTTGAAATGTGTTCATGAACCGCTGGCATCATGGGTTGGTGAGGTTGGAATGGCTGTCCTTGCCCACGCCCCCTTCCCACCCCTTGCACACCGGCTGGGGCGGCCTGACGATTGAGCAGAAGGGCCCGCGGAACGGTTCTGGGATCGATGGCAGTCGTTCCCCAGCCCATGCTCTCCTTATAGTCGAGGAAGTGCTGGATGAACTTCAGGTATTGGTCCTTACCGTAAGTTTCATGGAAATAGTGAAGACAATCCCTACACACACGGTCGGTCCGGTATTTGCGATGCTGAGCGTTGCAGCTCGGAACACAAGAAGCCAAGCATGATCCTTGCTCGCGGAGTTGGTAGGCGAGGCAACGCTCGAAAAGTCTCTCCTTGTGCCGGCATTGGGCCAGAACCGTTTCGCTCTTACAGCCGCACATCGCACGTCAAGAGCGGGAGAGCTGGTAGATGGTACTTACTAGATGGGCAGGACGAAGGGAATTTCTTGGAGGCAGAAAAGGCGAAGAAGATGTAAATGAAAGCCTAGAATATTGGAAGTAGACGAGGCCTTTTTCTCTTAAGTCAGGTACTTACTTACTCTATGCCGTACCCGGTCAAGGCAGAGGATCATGTTTATTATATACGCCGTGGGATCAGACTACGGTATTGTTCAGGGCGAACAATCAGACGGCATGGAAGAGCTGCCTTCCTTATATTGCGGAGCATGGGCGCGAACATTCCTTTTGATTCTTGGCCCGCGAGGCGGTTGGTGGTCTTTGTTGCCAAACAATTCCTTTCACATCTTGAATCAGTTCTCTTACGGCGGGATAACAACGGCGTTGTGTGAAACAAAGCATCCATGATGATTTTGGCCAAGCCTAGCAGTAGAGGAAGCCTGCTTGGATACAGAGGCGCCGATCACAGACCAACCTCGTCGGATTTCAACACACCGACGCTACTCAACTTGCGGTGCCGAGTACTGGCAGTCAAGTACTACTCGCCTAGTGATTTGCGAATCTAGATGGAGACTGGCCTCGAATTTATCACCTGAGGTAGGCAGTAAGCATAATTGAGAGTAGATTTAGACGGAGGAAACAGGAACGAATACTTCTAGAAGGCTTTTTACTCTGTCGTACGTCTCACCTTTGAAAGGAGACGACGATATGACCTGACTCTACCTACTTCGAACAAGGTCATTTGTCAGTCCGTGGTCAGGCTCTCAGTAGTAGCAAGAAGACACAACTAGAATTCGTGGGCTTCGCCGAATGATCGCCATAGCCTCCTAATCTTGTCCTTACCGGCGTCGTATTATTAATGTAAGAATAAGATCCATGTTGCGTTAGGTTAGGTAGGTAGTTGACATTTCAGTTGCCACTGTAGTCTACAGGATGAAAAAGACGGCCAATGACTCACAATGAGAAAGAAAGACTCACACACACTAAGTACTGTCTATACTCATAATCGCTTTTTATATCATGGTTATTAGGATACGCTAGACTCAGATGCCCCACCAACAGCTGTGTACCTCCGTAGGTGGGGCAGGTCTTTCGTCATACCTCAGATGTACATTTATAGCGAACTTCCTCTCTGTAAATGCTCAAGCAGAGAGTGGAAGTAAGTAGTCGGTGGTCGATAAGTCAAGACTTGAACTTATGTAAGGCACAGCAACAACTCAATACTTAGCCTACCGAAAAACTCAGCCTTGAATCCAGGGTTGGGAAATGGCGCCGGTCATTGAAAAGAAGACCGAAGACATCTTCAAGCGGCCACTCTACGGTACTATACTTATCTATCACTTCGCATGCTGGCAGAAAAGGTGATCGCTAATGCTCAACCAACCCCGCCATCGCAGTTTACGATCTGCCCTACGAAGTCCTCTCTACCCTCACCCTCAAAGCCGACGCCGACGCCGACACCGAGCCGCCCTCTACACCTCTGTCGCAAGTTTCTCCGACCGGCGCACCGGCTGAGAACCTCGTCGGATCCCAAGCATGCTCGCTCTGCGGCCTGTCCTTCGCGACCGTCGAGGACCAGCGGCGTCACCAGAAGTCCGACTGGCACCACTACAATCTGAAGCAGAAGCTACGAGCAAGCAAGCCCGTCTCCGAAGCCGAGTTCGAGAAGCTCGTCGGCGACTTGGACGAGAGTCTGTCGGGTTCTGACTCGTCTGAATCCGACGACGAAAACGACGACGGCTACGACGACCACCGGACCAACAAGGAGAGCGTCCTGACGGCCTTGCTCAAGAAGCAGGCCACGCTGGCAGATAGAAACGCAAGGACCGACAGCGACAACGCCGGCGACGGCGAGGGAGGCGATGATCTCGCAAGGAGGCGGCAGAGAGGAGGCGGCAAACCACCTCTACTGTGGTTTACTTCGCCCCTGTTACCGGCAAACAACTACGTGGGCATATACCGAACAATATTCTCGCCGGAGGAACTGAAAGACGAATCAAACATAGCCGAGGTGATCAAGAAGAAGCAGCTGGACCCAATATCGATACCCAAACCCAAGGCCGATGGAAGTCTCGTGCCCGAGACTTACAAGGGGCCGCACATCTTTCTGTGCATGATTGGTGGCGGCCACTTCGCAGCCATGGTGGTTTCGCTGGCGCCGCGACAAACCAAGCATGGTTCAACAGGGCCTATGAACAGGGAGGCTACTGTCCTCGCACACAAGACCTTTCATCGGTATACCACAAGAAGGAAACAAGGTGGCTCACAATCGGCAAACGACAACGCCAAGGGAAACGCGCACTCCGCGGGTTCTAGCATCCGTCGATACAACGAACAAGCCCTCACAGATGAAGTTCGCCTCCTTTTGCAGGACTGGAAGGGCCTCCTCGATACCTCTGAGCTGCTATTCATTCGGGCAACCGGCAACACGAATCGGCGGACACTTTTTGGTCCCTACGAGGGCCAGATTTTACGAGCGAATGACCCGCGGATACGAGGGTTTCCCTTTAGCACGCGGCGGGCAACTCAGAACGAACTGATGCGTTCCTTCATCGAGCTTACCAGGTTGAAGGTCAGAGAGATCGACTTGACACAGGCGACAAAGCCCGTGCAGGCGCCCTCAACAAAAACAGCTCCAGCAAAACCCGCCAAGCCGGCAGCCCCAAAGCTAACGGAGGAAGAAGAGACGGCGCAACTACACACAACACAGCTCCAAGCCTTCATCCGGCGCTCGAAACTACCCGCCCTCCTCAGTTACCTCAAGAGTAACGACCTGCCAGCAGACTTCCGCTTCCAGCCCGCCGACTCGCAGCAAAACTACCACGCGCCGACGCCTCTGCATCTGGCAGCAAGCCAGAACTCGGCGCCGCTCGTCTCAGGCCTGCTCGTCAAAGCAGGCGCAGACCCCACGGTGCAAAGCAGCGAGGGCAAGACGCCCTTCGACCTCGCCGGCGACCGCGCGGCGCGGGACGCGTTCCGCGTAGCGCGCGACGAGCTGGGAGAGTCGGCGTGGGACTGGGAGGCCGCGCACGTCCCCGCGGCCCTCAAGCGTGCGGACGCGGAGCGGCGCGAGGCGCGCGAGCGCGCCGAGGCCGAGCGCAAGGAAACCGAACGCCGCGCCGCCGAGGAGATGCGCCTGCGCCGCGAGGGGCCCAAGGTGGGAGACGGAGACGGCAAGCCGGGAGGGAAGGGCCGCAGCTTTCTCGACGCCGGCGCGCCTCGCTCTGCGCAGGACAAGCGCGAGGAAGAGGCCCGCGGACTCACGCCCGAGCAGCGCGCGAAGCTGGATCGCGAGCGCAGGGCGCGCGCGGCCGAGGAGCGGCTGAAGAGGATGCAGCAGGGCGCTGGCGGCTAAAATGTTTGTTCGGTTTCGAATGGAATGGCGGATTAAATGTAACTATTATTATTGTCATCGTTTAAGGTATTAGACTCATTGGTGTATGGTGGAACTGTCCCTGCACGCACTGGGTTACCCGCCCTACTGCCGTGTAGATCTGTGGTGTAGTGTACCTTAGTGTAGGTAGTGTACCGAGATCTAGGTATTACACTACACAGACTACCTCCACAAGATGATATGAGCTGAGATAGACCAAAAAGGATCTTTATTTTTATCTCTTAACCGCCGAATGGAAGAGTCTGTGATATTTACTTTAGTGTACGGGTAGGGAAATGTCGATCTCGCTCTTAGCGCCCCACAGACGGGATGGGGAGGTTAGGTAACTTTTGTATGGCTCGGGCGCTTAATGCTAGTATGTGCCTTTGAGACAAGAGGTCCCATGTCCCCGACGGCGCTTACATGATCAGCGTGTTGTTGCTGTTTGCGCCCGCGTTTATTTCATGTACTTACTCGGTAAGTCCCTACCTAAGTCATAGGTAGGTCTCAGGTGCGCGGTTGAATAGCGGTGTCGCGACGCATGGCGGTATGTGTTGGCACTGTTTCTTATACTTTGATACCACCGCGGGTGCGGTTGGCTACGTATGTGTAGGTATACTTTAGGTATATCCGTCATGATGGGATTAAGAGAAGTATTCAATAGGTATGTCAATAGGTATGTATAGATTTAAATGCCCCTACAAGGTTACCGTCGGCTGCACTGTTGTCCGCGCTGCCGCGGCTAGGGTGTCCCGGTTACCTAATACCGCTGCTATAGAAGTAGGCAAGGACCTATTCTAGGTTACGTATGGAGAATGGGATTCAATCATCTGGAGAGTCCAAGGATAACCCGTGTTCAGTACTGTAGAAGAAAGAAGAGGTAAAGAGATATGATAAATAGAGATACGGTAGGTATATTAAATCTTTTCCCTCGTCATACCGATGTGGAATTAAACTTCCCGGGCCCGCAGCGCCGACCTGACGGCGCGGCTTGGGTTACCTGGCAGTTAATCCGGTGCCAACCATCAGGCAGGTAGGAGGTACTGGTAGATGTCGGTAACACAGGAAATCCCAAATAATGTGCACAACCTACGAAGTAGCTGGGTAGGTAGATAGATGCTATGACTTCCACGTGGTCTGGTATTTGTCTCCGGGTCACTACTAGGTAATATTCATCGCTTTCCGTCTTGGTTAGTCACCGGCCCCCAGGGGCTCAGGAGGTTTCAGGCAGGGGAAAGTGAGCCGGCATTTAGCAGATGGTTTGGTTGGTAGGCAGGGAGTGTACCTACCTGTGCTGCTGTCGCTGGCATTGCCAAGGACGAGCTATACAGAGTACCTTACGTTCCCCTATTTGTACCTAGTGCCGTGCAAACGCGTGAGAAGAAGTTCCGGTCCCCATCGCTTGTAAAGAAACCTAGGAGCAGAATTATAGGCGCAAGGTTTGATGTTATATGGAGAGTGTATTACTCACGTACACGAAGTAGGTAGAGTGTTGTTTGGTATCGCACCCCTTTTCTCTGAACCTGGTTGATACTGTGCTGCCTGTTATTAACAAATTGAAGCGAAATAAATCGCTTCCCGTGCATATATGCCCTTGCCTAGTATATTTGAGACGCGTATAATATCACGTACAAAGTAGACCCCTCTGTAAACCACAGCGTTATACCTATACTACTAGGTAGGTAGTAGTATAATATCTAGGTAATGCACAACAGGATTTGTGGAAATGTTGATCCGGGTGAAAGCGATGCCGGTTGTTAGCTGAAAATCTCCGACGAGAACCCCGGCTCATAGTGATTGGATAACTGGCGGCCTACCAATTCCAAGGTAAAGGCCTTCATTCTTCAAGCAGAAAGCGTCTTCACCGTGTCTGCAAAAAACAACTTGGGTTCTTTGGTGGTGTATTTTATTACTCCGATATGACTTAGGCTGGTGGAGCTACGAGGTTCCATTCGCCAGGGGCAAGTCTCAGGCGGTAATGCGTGGGGTTGTTTCTTTGAGACAGGGAATAATGTTGCTACTTATTTATCTACCTAGGTAGTGAAAGGGAATTAAGAATAAGGTAAGAAATGATCAATTTTGTCTAGGTACTTGACATGGCTTTCTATCCACTTGTAACGAGGCATCATATCGACTTTATATGTAGACTGTAGGTACACTAGAATGCTGAGCATCATGTCCAGTTCAACGAATTTCCGAAGTATTTTCTCATACCTACATCAACAGCTGTAGTGAAACCAGAGCGCAAAGTGCTTTTTGGCGGCCGAGACATGAAACAGGGAAGATGGCTCGATTGGAACGGTAAGCACTCCTGATCTACCTAATCTAGGCAAAGCCATCTAGGCGCAAAGATGTCTGGGAGAAGCCACCCCCAGCACGGACTATAATCCCTGCATCGCATCTCCCAATGTGGAAGCCAACATCGTCAATCAATTCAGTAACGCCAAATGTATCGGCCGGGAGTTACGCCTGATAGATATACCTAGACCGGGCCCTTGTCATAGGCAGTTATGATAGATACTTGATTTCAAGATGTTGACGTTGAGAGCCATTGCTTTCTACGTAGAGTCTATGCTTGTAGTATTGAATGACTAAAGTATCTAGAGTTAGCTATAGCGTTTCCTTTTCCCTCTGCATGTTTTACCGGCCGTCAGGGCTGACAACTAGTCCCAAATTGCTGGTGAATGAAGCGACGCCAAAGATAGTTTATTGGGTCGATCGTCTGCTCGCGAGTCGAAAGCCGAAGTGACCCAACGAGACGGGGCGACGGATGATGATGATGGCTTGGGATGAACCGACCACAACGTGGCGTCCTTGGAATGACTCGTAGAAATATCTACACTATGCGTTCGTAGGATCGATTAACGTGTAAACAGACCCCAGAGTCGGTCCCTCGATGCAACGGTGACGGACGACGGTGGGCGGGAGAGACGGTACCTGCATCAGGGATTGCGGTGGCTGTGCACGTTTCGGATTCAATGGCCCTCAACTGAAACGGCGAACAACTCGTATTGCTCTTTGTGAGGGAACTGTCTAGATCTACCTAGGTACTAGTATACGCTAGATGAATAATGAGGGCGAATCTAGGTCGTTACCTAACTCACCTGGCTGGCGCCCTACACTAGTGTAGGTAATCTGGGCCAAGTCGAGTTCTTTTGGCTCCGGGAGGCTCAAAATGTCCGAGGTCATCTCAAACTGCCAACCTGTCTAGGAGAGGATCCGGCTGTGACTTGACACATGAGGAAGCGAACTAAGGTTAAACAGATCTCTGCTTACCATCGAGGGCCAATTCTTCCGCTGCTCCTGTACTGGTACATATGCTAGTGCAGTGTAGGCATGTACTTCGTGGTACCTACTCATTCGTGGGCGGCAAAAGAAGCGTGCCTGGTACCTGTCCCTTGCTGTACCATCAGAGCCAATCCACCTGCGTCAAGGTGAGCTTCGAGTGTGGATCACCTACCATTCATGGCCGAATCGCATGGCCCTGACGTCTCTTATTGGTGGAGAAGATGAAGTAATTATCACACTAGACAACGCTGCGACCCGCTTTATTATGCTACACTACACTACCACGAGCGGATAGGTCGCATTCGGGGGCCCACGAGCTTTTGTTCTTAGCTTATCCGAGCTCCCCCTGGCCCGTACCCATTGCCCATCGACACAGTCCAGATCTGACCGCCTGACAGCTCTACACTCTACACTACCTACTACAGTAAGTACAACTTCACTGGGTAGCCAGGGAGCCGCGCGCTCTCTGTTCTTAGTGTGCCCAGCCTGGGTCGTGAACAGTCCTCGTCCAGTCGTATCTCGCGTGGCCGCATCGTATCCACTGATCTCCCGCCGGGCATCTGTAAGTGGAGGTGCTGAAGAGAGACACTGTAGCCACACGATGCTGCTCTGGCGTCGTTCTGCCGTCAGGTTCGGCTGGCCAAGACAAAGTTCAAGGGGCCGAACATGGAGAGACATCGGTTCTGAACCCCGGTCTGTAAGTGCAGGGTCTCTCCCGGAGTTTGATCTCCAGCCTGACCCTCGTCAGACGAAAGGCGAGCGTTGATCGATCATGGGATGCTATATATGGCTTCGTCCCCTTCTTCCTGCTAGCCATCGTTGTTCTGTCCATCGTCTCCAAGTTGTTTCTTTCTGTCGTGGTTCTCGTTTCCTTGAGGGCATAGTCAATTGTTTCCTTTTTCTCTCTCTCTCTTAAATTAAAAGTCAAGATCATTCGCTTCCTTGACTTCGACTTCGACTTCAACTTCCATTCCTCTTCCATACGGTCTTTCCTGCTTAATATACAAGATAGTAGACAACACTCGTTCTTGAAGGACATTTACGACGGACAGCATCTACCAGCTTAGACCTGATTTCGATTTTATTTTCATCGTTCAATATGAAGAACACTTTGGCCCTCGTTGCCCTGGCTGCTGGTCTCAGCCAGGTCGCTGCAACTGTAAGACCCCCCACCATCTTATACAACTCGTGCAACTTCATGAACTAATGATGACCAGGGGTTTCACAATGCTCCTTCATACACCTCTCCCGACAACACGGACAACCACTGCACACCAGATATGTCGCATGGCTTTGACTGGAGTGATCTGAACTTTGGTGACTTTGGGAGCTACAAGGGTTTCACATATTCCGGTTACAAGTGCTCGCAGAAGTTTGGCAAGCGGGACGAGCTTACGGGACGAAGCTTTCAGTCAAAGTGCATCACAGGCAAGGCTACGAAGGACAGGGACAACAGCCCCAAGATCAGCTGTGATAAGAGCAAGGGGGTAGAGAAGACCTCGATCCGCGAATTTCAGGTCACGCCCGAATTCGACTGTGACCTCGAGTTCCACTACACCATGCCCGATGGATCGAACTGCAAGCACCGCTCGCCTTGCAAGTCTTCCGGTACCATTGTCAAGAACACCCAGTGCGGTGGCGCTACCGACGTGACAATCGTCTATCCTCACCAGCCTGAGAAGCCCAAGGATTCTTGCGACTATGGCATTCATCACGTTAGCTTCGACTGCGAGGGACCCAAGCCCACGAAGCAGCACTCTTATCCCGTGAACACGCCTACCTATCCTGTCAACACGCCTTCGTACCCTGCCAGCACACCCTCGTCTCCTGCTAGCACTCCCTCGACTCCTGCCAGCTCTGCTTCTTCGGCGAGCTCTTCTTCGTCTTCTTCTCCCGCTAGCTCCTCGGAGAGTACGCCAGCCAGCACCCCTTCGTATTCTACCACCAGCAGCCAGCCATTCACGTATCCATCATATTCTGCTACCACCCCGGCTGGGACACCCTCGACTCCTGCCGGATCGACTCCCGCCGAATCTACTCCTGCTGAGTCTACTCCTGCCGAGAGCACACCTGCTGAGAGCACCCCTGCCGAGTCTACGCCAGCTGGGACGCCATCGACGACTGAGAGCATCACGAGCGGAAGCTCGAGCACCGCTCCTGTATCAACTCCCTCCGTAACTCCTCCTTCCTCAGTGCCTATCCCAGGTTCCTATCCTGTCTATACTCCTAGCACCACTACTGGTGTTCCCGCTGAGTCCACACCTGCTGAATCCACTCCCGCCGAGTCCACTCCCGCTGGGTCAACCCCGGCTGAGTCTACTCCTGCCGAATCTACCCCAGCTGAATCAACACCTGCTGAGTCTACACCAGCTGAGAGCACGCCTGCTGAGTCTACTCCTGCCGAGTCGACGCCTGTTGGTAGCAGCTCGACTTCCCCAGTGACTTCGACTCCCGTCTATTCGGTAACTAGCTACATTACGACTTCCACTATTTTCACCACCTCAGTCCATACCATCACCAGCTGCGGCCCCGAGGTCCCTAATTGTCCTGCCGGTTCTACCGCGGTCACCACAGTCACCATCCCCGTCTCTACTACCGTCTGTCCGGTCACTGAGACCATCACCCAGCCAACCGGGACTGCTACTTCCACTCTCCCAATTGAGACCGGCTCTTCCACTGTGACATACCCTGCCTCCTCGCCGGCCGAGTCGACTCCGGCCCAGACTGGCTCTTCTAGCGTCACATATCCTGGCTCGACGCCGGCTGAGTCGACGCCCATCGGCTCCTCTACCACGTCCCCGGCCTCCTCCACCTCGAGTGGTCCTTCATACCCCGTTGAGACGCTGCCTTGCCCTGGTGTCGTCCCATCGTGCTTGAACACCTGGATGTTTTCTGTTGGCTGCAAGGACAACACCGATTCTTCCTGCTACTGCCCTGACAACGCTTTTGTGAACAACATCTTTGCCTGCCTGTACGCCCACGGAGAATCAGACGAGGTCATCTCCAATGCTGTTAGCTACTTCCAGGGTATCTGCGCACCATTCGTCCCGTCGAACCCCGGCATTGCTACTGGCGCTGAGACAATCACGACTGTGCTCACTGTTACCCCCACCTCGATTGCCTCTTACACCACTATTCAGGTCATTGCCACCACTGTCGTTCCTTGCACCGACAATGTCGGCGAGGTCATCCCTAGCTCTAGCAGCACCGTCGTCGTCAGCACCGCCATGACTGTCCCTCAGGTCGTCTTCACAACCATCCCTGCCACGGGTACTGACTCTAGCTCTGTTGCTGTCATCCCTGGCACATACACCTACCCTGTTGCCACTCCCGCTCCAACGTCCAGTGGTCTCACACCACCTTACCCTACAAGCGGTGCCATCACGACCTTCACCACGGCGCCTTCCGCTGGCGCTAGCTATCCCGTAAGCACACCTGCCGCGACCTCCACCATCGCAACAGCTGGTGCTTCGCGCATGGGCGCTGGCCTAGGTTTCCTGGGTGCAGTAGTCATGGCCGTCGCTGCTTTATAGTCAGCGCATTTGTCAATCAACGACAAGACATTTTTTCTTATCTACTAGAAGCATTCTCGTACAAGGTACAGAACTACCCGGGCCTGGGTTCCATATGGGCAGGAAAGGAGGACACATTATCGTCTGATTCTTACGATCCTTACGAAACGAAACTTTACACTCCTGCATTATTTTCGGAGGCGGCGTCTTTTTATAAGGTAACAAAACGCAGGCGAAGAGACACGAGAGAAAGAAGGGAAGGAAGGTAGTGAGTGGTATGAGGAATACCCCCCGAGAACTGAACATACGTGCAGAGAGGAGAAATTGTAGTAATAGTTAATAATACCCCACCGGCGAGTACTGGAAAATAAAAATAAAACAAACTACTGGGCTTGATGCTCATAGGTTTGAATTTCGAGAGCAAGACATGTCTGAACAACGCGCTTAAATTGTGTGAGCACCTTTTCGTCCTCGGTGCAGTTCCCTACCTGAAAGCAATACTCGAAACATTCCCCGATTGAGTCTGCCCAATGCCAGCACTACTACTCCTACACCTACTAATCCACGATCTCCGAATCCTCGTGCGTGACCTTTGCTCCTAATGCCACCAGGCCTCAGCCCACCTACCCTCCTCCTATCTGACGGGGCTCGAATACCGGCGCTCCCAAGCAGACCCTAAAACCGCGTCTTAGACGGAGGAACAATTTCACCTCGGTACCTGTGTCCGCGTCGTCCCCGGCTCGAGCTATCTATCGTCTCTATCATCCCCTCCCCTTCCCCTTCCTCCCCCTCTTCTCCCTCTTCCTCTCATTTCGACCCGTGTTATCACGCCTGTAGTCCCCAAGCCCTCCCCGCAGCGCAGGATCGTGTCCAGAATCAGGGGGCTGGACATGTGCATTTGCGTTCGCATTCGCATTGGCATTCGCATTCGCATCGGTATTCGCATTGGCATTTGCATCGGTATTCGCATTTGCATCGGCTTCGACATTAGCATTGGCATTCCCCACGGGATCAGGAACGCCGGGTGGATTCCCAACCCCATAATATCCATACATAGGATAGGGCTGCGAGACACCGGCCTCGGCCTCGGCGCCGGCGCCGGCACCTGGGTCCCCGCCCCCGTGAGCCGCATCGGGGTCCGGATACTGGTACCTGTCGGAGAGGCCCCAGACGTAGTTCGGCTTGTGGCCGCGCGGCGTGTGGTCGTAGCACGCCTCGGGAAGCCGCGTGCGGAACCGGCCCATCTTCTCCGGGAACGAGGACGTGTCGACGCAGCGCTGGAAGCATAGGGCGTAGTGCTCTGGGTTTTTCTGCGTCGCGGGATGGGTGACGGATTTGATTAGCTCTCTCTCTCTATCTCTCCTTTTCTCTTCTTCTTATAACCCCCTTTCTTCCCTCCAAGAAATCCATCATTTCGTTTGTTTATTCACATCATCCTCATCGCCTCGAAGCCAAGGACGGACAGACAGATGGGGGCGGGAGAGAGAGAACTCACGCAGCCTTTCACCCTGACGAAGCCCCTGACGCCGCCTCCCCAGCCGCCGTTCGAGGAGAAGGCGCTGTGAAGGTCGAGCCGCCCGCGATGGTGCCGGCAGCGCGTGGCCGGGCCGCCGAACAGGTACTGGCAGATGCGCCGGACGCCGTTGGGCTCGTGGCACGCCGCGCAGGCCGTGCGGATGTCGTATGTGAGGTATCGCCGAGGCCAGCCCACGTCCACGGCCTGCGACGCTTCCGAGTCGACGACGTCCCAGCGGTGGAGCTTGAAAGGCATGATCTCGGGATGCCTCTTGTTCTTGGGCTATGACGGAGTAGAGAGCTGGTGTCGTAGTAGTATGATGAAGCTGACGATGAGATGGCTGGGCGATGGGTTGATGCTCATGAGTAGGCACAATCGTGTCTGGAACTTAGCGAGAAGACGAAAGACAATGATAAGCAGAAGCAGGGAATACGCTGTCGAGAAAAGAGTATAAGAGCCATGCGTACGTAGTCTCCCGCACGCGCACGCACACCGAGTGCCCACCTGACCTTGGGCATCGTCCATGTCGTCCCATGCTCGCCTTCACCCTTCCCTTCTATCGACCAACAAGGAAGCACAAATTAAAGTGGCCTCGATCGTTGTATCTGGCCGGAGCTGGAACTGGAACAGGACAGGTTAAGGGTTGTATCTATCGATGGGGCGACGCGGCATGCGGTAGGACGGAAGCCATGAATGATGAGAGGGACAACAACGACAGGAGAAATGAAGCTGACGAGGGAGGCATCTTTGGACGAAGCGGCGACCCTGACTGACTGACTGACTGACCGGCTGACCGACTGACTGTAAGCGTAAACGACGACGCCTATGCTTGATGAGCTGACCTAGACGACACACGACGAGGGAGACGACATCTATTCTACACCACACACCTCACTTCACAAACCTCTGGCAGCGCGAGGGACTTATTTGCGTAGCTTGGGGATCAAGTGTCGAGCTGCCACATGGCATTCGTTGCGCAGGTGACCTCACCGAGTTGCGGGACTCTTGTGGACTTTGCCGGAGTCATACAAGCTTCTTTATTTGTATGTGTACGTGTATATGTAGTATGTGTATGTGTAAGTGTAAGTGTGAGTGTGAGTGTGAGTGTGAGTGTGAGTATGAGCTAGGAATATACAAGCATACACACTCAGCTTGCTCAGACTCGGTCCTGATCCCCGTCTCTGGCTGGACAGGATGTGAGCGAGCACTATACTCTAGAGGAATGATCAATATAACATGATATACATGAAATCAACAAAGCGCACAGCGAAACAAACCACTACAGTCGTATCACGATCCACGTAAAACATTCCGTCATCTAAGATTACGACAACCCTCACTCTTCCCTCCTCTTCCTGGCCTAGACACTCATTCTGCCACAAGCTATCTACTCACATCTATCTCTTTACACAAGGCCTACTACAAGGAATGTACATCCGACACAATTATTTTCATATGTACACCGCCAATATCGATGCGGAGCGATGCACGTTACGCGCGCACATGCACATACACATGCACAAAAGCCCCTTACTCACTCACCATGGCAACGGCAGCAGCAAGCCGTCCCGTCCCGTCCCGTCCTATCCTCTAGAAACAAGATTCAAGGGTCCTCCTCCTCCTCCTCGCCCCCTCCGTACAACTCATCTCGTGCGAGATGCCGGTCTAATTACCGCACTAATTATCTGAGACTGCAAGTACTTACTTAAAGTACTTACACCGCGCAGTACAAACAAGGCATACCACCGAAGCTGGCATCGTATAGTGGTTAGTACAGCTCGTTGTGGCCGAGCAAACGCATGTTCGATTCATGCTGTCAGCATAACCGAACACTTCAAATCAATTCCGCCTTCAAAAGCGGGTTCCACATCTTTTTTTTTTCACCTTCGCTTATAATTTTTTTCCCTTGGCACCCACTGTTAGTGGAGTGTTCTGTATAGCAACTTTAACATGCTTTTATGTATATGGTATACAAGACCAACAGATATAAACAGACAATCGGAAAGAATGCCCGAGGTGCAAAGATATTCAAGACCTATCATATCGTATTGTGTCGTGCCGTATGGTATAGAACTTCCATTTCAATTCCATATCTCATGCTAATGTGCTTATCTTTTCCTTCGTTATTCATGCCGGCTCCATTCCGTTCCGTTCCAGTCCGCGCCACAAGCCAGAGCCGCGCTGACTCTTCGGAGAAGAAGAAGAAAAAAACATGTAATGTATATACGTACAGACAATGCGCCGGTCCCCGTCATGAATATACCAATCAATAAAGTTTGCTCCCCGTCCCCGTCTCCGCCTCAGCCTCCGTTTCCGTTTCCCCCTCCTTTCCTTTCCCGACTACCGCGGTTAGGTAAATAGGTAGGTAGGTAGCCAGCTTTACAAGAAGCCCTTCGTCAGACTCGGCGCACGCCCAAGGCTGCTCTTCCGCTTCGGCAATTCGATACCCGACCCGCCGCCGCCGCTAGCCATATCCTCTCCTCCCTCGTTGACATTGTACACGCTGTTCCGTATCGAGCTCATCCGCGTCGTCGCGCCCCCATCTCCTAGTCCGGGCGTCCCGAACCTTACGCCCACGCCTCCGGCGTTGACGCCGCCCTTTTCCATCCGCAGGTGCTTCCACCCTTCCATCTCGCGCTCGAGGCGCAGCGCCTTCTCCTTCTCCTGCCGCAGCTCGCGCTCGGCCCGTCGCGCCGCGAGCTGGTTCGTGCTCTCGCTGGCCTGGAGCTCGTCGATCGTCTTGAGCAGCTTCTCGACCCTCTCCCGCAGCCTGGAGACGTCGTCGTTCAGCTGCGTGGTCTGCTTGTCCTTGCGCTCGATCTGCGACTGTAGGTCCTTCACGGTTCGGTCTACGTTGCGGGTCGACCGTTGCGATTTGGACCACTCGCTCTCCCGGGTTTCCAGTTGGGTCTCGAGCTGTAGTTGAAAAAAAAGTATTAGCGTTGGGTCTTGTGAGCTTGCGAAACAGTAGTGGAAGGGGAGCTGTGGGGGACTGTTGTGGAAACGTGGTGCTTGTCATCTTGGTGATGGGGTTCCGCAGGTAACTCACCTCTTGGATGCGCTTGTGCAAGAATTTGATGTCTTGGCTGCCACTCGAGTAGCCCTTGGTCTCCAAATCGACCAGCCGAACTTGGGTTTCGCTGAGGCTCTTCTCAAGGGCTGCTTTCTGCTTGTGGAGATCAGCGTTCACCTCGCGCTCCGCCGTTATGTCCTTTTGCATTTCCGTCGCTAGAGACTCGGCTCGCCGCATCTTCTCGATGGCTGCTGCTGCGATGTCTTCCTGCTGGGCAAGGCTAGACTTCAGATCGAGAATCTCCTTATCGGTGCTGGCAGCATTCCGTAGAGCCGGACTTTCGCTCTTCGAGAGGTCGTCTAAGCCGGCTTTGGCCTCCTCTAGTCGGGTCTCGATACTGCGTTTCTCCCGAATCAGGGCATCACGCTCCGACGTTATATCGTCGACGGACGTTCGGAGACTTCTGACTTGAGATAGAAGCGACACCACCTTGCCCTGTGCTTCATTATGAGCGCCGACGGCCTCGTCCCGAGAGGCCATCACATCAGCGAGCGTGGCCTCGAGCCGAGATTTCTCCTTCGACCAGGTGGTGCTGTTGAGAACTTCGTCATCCCACTTGGAACGCAGGTCCTCGAGTTCTTCTCGTAGTCGGGTCATCTCGGCCTGTTTATACAGTTTCTCCTCGCGTGCCAAATCCAGTTCCTTGGTCAAGCCGGCAAACTCAGCCTGGTACTTCTTGCGCGTCTGTTCCATGCTCAACTCTTTGTCTTCTAGGTCGATCGCTCTTTGGCTCCTGTAGTCTTCGAGCTCGTGCTGCAGACGCTTCTTGGCCTGGGTGGCTGCCTCAAGGTCTGTCGAGATATCCTCGAGCTTCTCCTCGAGTCGTTGGTTTTGCCGTTGAAGATCTTCCATGCTGCCATCTGACTTGTTCCGCTGAGACATGATCTCAGCATAAGCTTCTTCGGCCTCCTTGGCTTGGGCCTTGGCGAACTGCTCAGCCCGGTTTGCCTTCAAGACAGCGATCTCGGCCTGTTCTAGTTTACTGAAATACTCGTCGGCGCGACCCTTGTACAGCTCGAGGCTGGATGTGACATCTGCCAACCTAGAGGTCTCAGTATCTAGCCGTATTTGTAGGTCGGTGTACTCCTGTAGGAGCTGACTTCGGCTAGAGGCTTCTTGCTCCCTGGCTGCCGTCATTTCTTGCAAATCTGATCTCACGTCTCGAAGTTCGACCTCGATACTGGCACGACCGTGTCGCATCTTCTCGAACTGTTCTTTGAGGTCCGCGAGCTCGCCAATAGCATCGTTATGGCTATGTAGCAGAGATCGCCGAGAGTCTTCTTGGCTGTTGACGAGTTCTAGGATCTCTTCGTGAGATCTGGTTTGGATGTCGCGTAAAGAAAGCTCACCGCTGCGCATCGATTTCTCTAGATAGGATACTTTCTTCGCTGAATCATCGAGCATCTCGTGTAATCGACTGTTTGCCTTTTCTAGCTTTTGCACGCGGCGGACGGAAGGGCTGTCTTCCGAGGCGAAGTCGCGCAAAGTGCTTGAACGTTCAAGCTGGCTCTGGAGATGCCGGTTCTGCATCTGAGCTAGCTGGAGTTGGTTCTGCAGCTCCTCCACCTCAGTCTTCAGATCCTGGCGATTGTTAAAGCTGAGAATGTCGGCGGTCCGGTCGGATCTACCAGAATCCGGAACCGCGTTATTCTCATTGCCAAACTGACGGACTGGGGTGGACGTATTTGAATAGTGCCTTGCATGGGGCTTGGAACGTTTCTGTGTTGGCGAGCCGTTGAAAGGGGCCTCGTTAGGGTGCATCTCTTCTAATTTTGGCCTCGTGGGAGACTCCCCGCGGTTGTTACGGGCTTCTGCCAACTGTGCCTCCGCATTGGCTCGAGCAGTCGTCTGAACTCGCAAGTTCTGCTGTAGCTCCTCAATCTTCCTAATCATATCGAAATTTTTGCTCATGATCTTATCATGAGGTCCATCGATGGGAGGCGGAACTGAAATTTCTGGATCTACAGCCTTCAGCACTCTGAGCATTTGGGCACGAAGCTCATTGATCTCCTTGCCGCGTGCATCAAGCGTCGCCTGCGTAGTACGGACCGTCGATTGGGCCTGATTCCTCAAATGTCGCTCAGAATCAATGGTCCGATTAGCTTCTGCCAACTGGGCCGTAAAATTAGATGAGGCTTTCTCCGCGTTGCGATTCGATTTGACTTCACGAGCGACCTCATGATTCAGATCTTCTAGATTAAGCAGCAGCTTCTCGACTTTCTTTTCCAGACCAGCGATAGTTAACGAGGAATCGCCGAGCTGTTTGTTGAGTTTCGAGTTTGATTCTTCGATCCTCGCCTTCTCACGCTGAAGCGTAATGATTTGTCCTCTGGAGGCTTCCGTGGCCCGGGAGGTAGAGCGAGCGATTTCCAATCCTTTTTGCTGCAGTTTATTGAGCAGAGCACGGTTGTCGTTCTCGGACGCAACCAAGCGGCCTTTCACGGTAACAAGCTCCCGTTCAAGTCGCTCTTTTTCTTGGTCGTTCTTGAGGCCGAATTCGCCCGACTCGATCATGAATTTGTTCATGTCATCCACTTGGCGATTGAGCGTCTCACATTCTGCCTCATAATGTTTGAGACGCTCTTGCGTCACCTCTAGGTCTTTTTCTAATCTCGCTTCTCGCTCACGTGCTATGCGTGTTGCTTGACGATCGGCTGCTTCTTCGGCGCTCAACCGTGCCTCTTCGGCCTGGGTCTTTGCAATACGTAACCTTCGAATCTCATCACGAGCTTCGTCACGTTCTTTCTCGGCCGTGGCGCGGGCTTCCATCGTCCGCCGCATGGCGTCTTGTTGGAGGTAAAGCTCCTTCTCTATAGTAATTTTTGCCTCCTTCAGCTGCTCATGTTCTTGCTGTAGCTCCTTGTACTTGTGCTCAGCAAGCAGTGCCACGTCATCTCTCGACTGTCGTTCTCTGCTTAGATCTGTTTGTACCGTATACAATTGATCTTTGAGGTCTTTGATTTGTGTCTCGAGCAGTTCGCGATTCTGATTCGCCTGCACATCTTCAGAAAGTCGAGTCTGGAGTATTTGTTTTGCATCATCAGCCTCACGCTGGAGCTGTGATTGTTGAGAGCGCATGGCCTCCATTTCGGCCTGCACTTCTCGCAAGCGCGCTGCCGTTGTCTCTCTCTCAGATAACAAAGTTTTCTTCTGCTCCTCCAAGTTTCGCTGGTCGATTTGGAATTTCTTGTTGTCAACTCGTAAAATAGCGAGCTCACTCTCTTTCTTTCTAACAAGCTCTTCATACTCGGTGGACGTTTTGGACAATTGCGACAATTGTTGTTGAATCTCCTGATTATCGCGGGAAAGAGTTTTTTCGCGTGTCTTCAGCGAATGCACTTCTTTCTGCGCAGCTGCGAGCTTGATATCTGTGTCCTGCTCCTTGCTCAACAGTTTCCCTTCCAAGTCTCGAACCTTTCGATCCTTCAGAGAAAGTTGACTCTGGAGCATCTTTACATCGTCTTCGAGAGCTGATTCTTGAGCGCTCCGGTCCGCTTGCTTTCTTGATATCTCGGCTAACTCTACCTCAAGACTCCTAGCCCGAGAATCGAGTTCCGACTTTTCTTCCTCGAGCCGCGTGATAAGCCCGGCAGCCTGCTCAAGCTGCGATCTGTACTGTTCGACGTCATGCTCGGCTTTCTTCTTTGCTTCAAGGAGGTCGTCTAGCTGATCTTCGAGTTTCTCTTGATCTTCTATAGCGCCTTTTAGTTCCTCCTCTAGTTCGGCTTCCCGGAACTGAAGTCGTTTGAAGATCTCTTCCTTATCAAGGGCCAGTGCTCGCTCACTCTCGAGGATCTGCTGCGTCCTCATCAGCTCGGCGTGACAGTTGCGGCGTTCTTCTTCAAGCCGCATCCTCGTCTCGACATCTTGGCGCATCTTGTCATGAAGTTCCCGTATTTTCTCGTCGCGCCGCTTAACTTCGACGGATATGCGGGTGGCCCCCAACAATGGCTTCATCTTCATAAGAAGTTGCCACCACGGATTGTCGCAGAGATCCAGGTAGACGTTGAAATTGCGCTGTATGACTTGAGCCGCCTCGGTGCGATACAGTCTCTTGTAAGCAATTCGGCGCTGTGTATAGCCGCGAGCGACAGATTGGAATCTAGACATTATCTCCGTAATCAAAGCGTCACGTCGCTCCTCCAACTCTGCGAGAACACCAGCTCGGAAGAAGACTTTGGTAAGACCGACACGGAAGAGAGACTTATCAATTCCCAGCTTGTCAAGCATCAGCGAAGCGGCTGCCTGCCCTTCTGGGTATCCTATGGGCACGTCTCTGCAGAGCACCTCGTACCGTTGCCGGAATTCCTTAAACTGAAGCCGGTTGGGAAACCCTGTTCGAGCGATTCTTATTCCCTCGAGCACACCGTTACACCTAAGCTGGTCCAGTACGAGTGGTGCATGAAACTGTTTTGGCCGCTTCTTATGATTCGGAAGAATGCATCGAACGAAATGTGGATGAGTTGAGTGAAGCTGGGTCATGAGACTCGACAACTGCTCCTTGTGCCTTTGGGCAACGGTGCGAAAGAGTCCTTTCTTCACCCGGTTTCGAGTGTTTCCGGCATCTTCATCGGTATCGGCGCAGTCGGCGAAAAGATTGGCAATATGTGGATGCGTAGACGCGGCAAGAAGGCGGGTGATGTTGTCATTCAGCGGGTCCTTGTTCTTCTCCAACCAGCCGTCTGTCGAATATTCGACTTCGGCCGCGTAGTGGGTGAGGATGAAGCCATGACGAGGACCAGGTCGAGAAGGGCGGTACTTTGTAGACTTCTTGTCCCACAACGAGTTTAACTTCTCCGTGAAGGACCTGTCTGTAGCTTTAGGCATAACACTGTCTTCGTCTAAGCATGAAAAGATGCCAATGGGGTTGGAGAGCTCAATCAAATCGATTGTGGGCTGGAGATCTCGGCCAAAGTCGATAAATCTCCATTCGATTTGCTCGCGCGCGTATTCCTCTTGCTCCAAGACAAACATATGATGGTTGAAGAACTGCTGCAGCTTCTCATTCGTATAGTTGATGCACAATTGCTCGAAGCTGTTTTCTTCAAAGATCTCAAAACCTGCGATATCGAGGACACCGATAAAAGAGGAATCGTCCAGACCCATTCTATTTCGGTCGAGCTGGCGGTTGATCCTAGTGACGAGATCCCCAAAACCGCGCTCATAGATGCCTTTTGCCAGCGCACTGATTCCCAGGTGCACCTGTTCCGGCGTCTGTACCTTTTCTACCCACTCCCGACCTGCCTTGACTTTGGGGTGTAGAAGACCTTGAAGGAACGGTTCCAGAGGGATTCCCAGCAAGGCGCAAACGCGAGCAGCCACCTCTTTAGCGTCGGGCGCCAGACGAGCTTGGTCGGCCATACGACTTTCCTTGACGACCGAGATATTTCCTAGGTGAAGGACTGCAGCGACAGTGCGCAGTATGGCGTCTTGGTCTCCCTCGGAAAATCCCATGACGTGAAAGGCCTCTAGCAACGAGTTCCACTCATCGATATCCGAGACGCCGACGATGGTATCATGGCCGTCGCGGGTGTAGAGGAAATCGCCGATGCCGAACCCATTGAGCATGTATTCCCGCCGCATTCGGTCGTCTGCGCCGGCGAGCAGCTGATAGAAGATGTGGTAATTACGCTCCTGAGAATTAATTCGCACGACCCTCGACTTCTCTAGCAGGTACCAGTCAATGAAAGCACCTGCTATTGATCCGCTCGAGGTGAATTCGATGCGAATGAATTTGCCGAAGCGCGAAGAATTATTGTTTCGAACCGTCTGGGCGTTGCCAAACGCCTCCAATATGGGGTTTGCACGTAAAATCTGCTGCGAGAGACTTGAATGATGATGCCCTCTGCTCTTAAGGGGTGTCTCGGAGTGAGCCACGGCAGCGAGATACTGGATGACCTTCTTCGTATTTTCCGTCTTGCCGGCGCCCGATTCACCGGTCACCAGGATGCTCTGATTCTCGCCCTCGTCGACGAGATTGCGGAAGGCCTCGTCGGCCATGGCGAAGATGTGCGGCTTCGTATCCTCCCTGCTGCGGCCCTTGTACATGTTGACATACTCGTTGGTGTAGATGGGCAGGGGACAATACGGATTGACGGTGACCAAGAAGAGGCCCGAGTAGGTATAGATGAGGTCTGCTTGATATCGCATATGGAGATTATGGACGACGGAGGCCTCGTTGAGGTGTGTGAGCTCGGCCATGTCGCTTGCCTTGTCGAACTTGGCAGGGTTGACCTTATCTACGCTTTCACCATCGACCTCCCGTTGCTGAAGCCGAGCGTTAGCAATGAGCAAAGAGCCGTGGCGCGGCCTCTCCTCGGGATGCCTTCCTCACTTACGCTGCCATCGTCGCACTGCACGAGAAGCCTGCCCCCTTCCAGTTCCTCCACGACCCAGCCCTTCACAAAGGCGGTTTGCGGATCCTTCAGCCAGACATATCTCTTCCCGGAGAAGTCATTCTCGCCCTCAATCCCCTTAACGATATCTATGCTCCGCCTCAGGTCTTCGGTCTTGATGAAGGAGGGCGCAAAAGTGGTGGAGCCGGGCGGGTTGCTCTTCGAATCGGCACGTTGCTGTCGCGGCGGCGCATGCCCATTGATAGCAGGCAGGGGCGTGACGGGCGCCAGTGCGGTATAGGAGTGGGTGCGACTATGTAGAGACGGGGATGCGGACGGGGGCGTCGTGGCGCTCGACAAGGACGACTGAGACGAGAACAGAGCCGACTTGGGCCGGCCTGGGGCGCCGCCGTTGGGGCCCGTCGACGAGGACGGCGAGCCCATGCGCGCGAATGGATTGTTGCGTACGGACATGATCTAGGTGGGTAACTATGACGAGACGTGAAGTGGGAGGCGGATACTACATTCGAGCTGCTTCAACGGCGGCGTACGGTCTTCATCGGTACTGTACTGGGCAGACGTGCGAAGTGAAAGGTTAGACACTGTTGAGGATCGAAGACGCAGCGTAGCATAGCTTGCGTAGTACCGGCTTACCTATGCTGTAGTATCCCTTGCAGAGGCGTAGTTGCCACGAGGCAGATCAGATCAATGATGACGAAGAGGATATAAGTACCATCACGGAATACGCATCACGCGTGTGTCTTGCGAGTGCAAACAGAGAAGCAGCAGAATGAAAATCGTAAAATCGTATCAAGACAGAGATGAGATGAGAGATGGACCTTGGCAATGGGCGGGTGACACTTTTACACCAATGCGGACGGAGTGGGTAGATAGATGGTCGATTGTTCTTCTTCAGCGAACGAGCTTAGAGGTCGATTGTTGATACCAGATTGGCGCCTTAGCAACGGGGGTGCAGAGGTAAACATTTCAATGCTTGGCACACCTCACTGCGGTGAATGGTGGGCTGCGGGCTGGGGGTATCTTATCTCCTAGCCTAAGTTAGGTACCAGGTTACTTCATACGCTTTAGGTACATCATTCAACACTTTAGGTATACCGTGTGGAACAGTGTATATAAGGCCGTGTGGGTTGAGTCACACGCATCCGTCGTAGAACTGCTGTGCAACTGTGTCCAGCTGGCGAAATAGGAGCCAATCAACACGCGGCCATCTTCTGCCCGTACAACCACTCGTGTACTTCGTACGACTTCGGTACCTGGTAGGTACTTGGGTACCCTACTTGGGTGCTGATCAGCGTGCCACACGATTACTTGGAGTCGAATACCTCCCGAGCCTCCTAGGATAGGTCAAGTTGGCGTTTCTCTCAGAAGCGAATTTCCATCTCCCATCATCACCACCACCACCACCACCACCACCACCATTCTCCCCCATCCAAAAAAACATCCACCGCCGTCGTCTACACACACTACCAACCGCACTTCGCATACCCACAGCGAAGCCTGTGATACCATCCTCGCCGTATCTTCGCTTAGTAGTCTCTATCTGTTGCGTTGTGTAAATCAATAAAGCAGCGCTTCCCGTCTGTCTTTCATCTGCCTTTCATCCATCGTCGGCCGCCATCTCGTTCCATTCATTCTCTTGATCAGCTCTCTTTCGCTTCGATCTCTCTTTCTCCGTCCTCTGCCCTCCGAGGCTAGGTTACTCTACCTGGTATCCAATCGCCACCTCTGCTTCTTTGGCTTTGGTAACGCCCATCACACATGTAATTTCGATTCGCTGCCCGTCTTGTCTACCTCACCTAACTGAGCAGATCAGCCACTTTGCTACTGTCTCTACCGTCCAGGATACCATACTCGACTTCATCTTCCATCTCTCTGTCATGAGCCCCCTCGGAAGAGCAATCTTTTCTGTGCCGTCTCAAGGACAATCGGGTCGCATCCGCTTCCTCTAGTAGCAACATTGTTTGTTGCTGCTGGTGTTAGCATTTTATACAACGCACTGCATCGCAAATCGCAAGTTGCACTTCACAACTTCACACTTCTCACTCGCGCCTCCTGTCACCCTTCCTGCTTTGATCAACCCCAGGATACCACCATCTACGCCACTGGCACTTGCCATACCTTATTCGTCCCCTTTTCACCTGCTCCGAGTCTTTCGCAATGGCCGAGCCTCCCAACGGCTATGGCCACTATCCTGGCCACTATCCTCCCGCCACCTCGTTCCCCCCAATGCCTGGTCCGATGCCTGGCTCGATGCCCACTCCGATGCCCGGTCTGATGCATGCCCCCCTGAGCGCCCAACCGCCATACTATCATCCTTCAACGCCTCAGGCCGGCGCCATACCACCCGCAAATTACGCCGCGTCTCAGAGCGCATACGACCACAATGCAATTATGATACCCGGATTAGGACTTGGCCCCCGGCCACCCGTTCCGGCGAGTACCCCTTACTTACCGAGTGCTCTACCTAATGCTCCCCAGGCGTGGCCAATCCAAACCCGCAACCCACAGACAAATCATTACTTTCAGAGCCAACAAAAGCCACCCGCTTCTCGTGCGCAGCAGCCAAACATCTCGCACCGACCATCGAGCAATAATCTCGAAGAGGGCGAGCTGAGCGAAGGCGAATTTGAGGATCTTTACGAGCCCGGCGCCTTGAGCAACGCGCGAGCCCCGCTCAAGAATAAACCTGTTCCCTCTGGTCAAAACGCCAGTGCTGGGGGTGCTGATGAATCTTCTCTCTATGACCCGAACGACCCTCGGGCTGCTCCTGTGGAGAGCGCTGGTCAGACCACAGCAAATAGTTTGGTCGGTACAGACCACGAAGCCCATCCCGATGACGAATGGGAACCATCATATCTGGAGCGCGAACGATCTGGGTCATACTCGCCGTATCTGTCCCCCAGGGAGGTTCACCGCAAGGTCTCTATCACGAAAGTCGTATCTCGTGACATCAAGAGTACGTATAATTGAGGCTCCAGATAATAAATCGAATCTAATATCCTTACCTGCAGACCGAGTCGAAGCTTCTCAAGCCCCCAATCCGACAGGTAAACCATTGCCCACAACATCTAGCACATCGTCCCCGATGAACAGTATTACACCGGCTTTTCATAAAACGAATGGCAACACTACTCCAAACCTAACGGCCAAGCAAGAGCATCGTCCAAATGGTTCATCGTCTTATCGGTCTCCTTTAGAAGCAAAGAAAAAGGCCCAAGAAGCGATTCTAGGACTGTGGCCATTAAAGGTTCGATACCAAGATTATATCGACGAAGGGATCGACGCGAATGTAGTCAAATCGCTTTTCAAGGACATAGGGTTGGATATCCCGGTTTCTAAAGCCACGCCAGCTCTTGTTCAGGCTACAAGCGACGCCCAGCCAACACCTCCGAAAGCAATCACACCGACAGGCGGATCACTTCAGTCACAGAGTGCATCAACGCCAAAGACACCAACGCATTCGTCACATGCCAACCCAGATAAGAAAGATGATGAAAATAAAACCAGCGAGATCAAGGTAGTAGAGAAATCAGCCGCTGAGGAGCGCAAGGATAAGATTGCACGGAAGCTGGCGGCTATAGCGCAGAAGACAACGGCGGCACAACCCCCGGCGCCAAGCGCATCAACGCCTACGTCTGGACTTGCGCCTACTGCCACAGCCGTGCCTGTTTCCGCTTCTGCTCCGTCACCCGCTCCTGTTTCAGTCCCGGCTCCTGCGGCTACCCCAGCAGGAACAAAATCGGATGCCGCGACCACGCCAACGGCCGCCGCCAAGACCAGGGCCGAAAATAATGCAATACTGCAGCAGAAGCTTGCTGCGCTGAAGAAGCAGCAGGCTCGATTAGCAGCCGACAAAGTGCGAGTGGCTTCGAATGCAGGCACTGGCACTCCATCTTCGATGACGGGAGATCCTATCCCTGTTCAGACAAGCCACCACAGCGATCCAACACCGAAGCCAAGATCTGCTATTGAACAGAGTTCGAAGCAACCAAACTCGTCGGCTCAACAACAGGCTGATTCTAAGAATGAGGGCATTCCTGGGTTGTCTTTCTCATCGGCAGCCTCGTCTGAATCAACACAAGGACCAAATCGAGGGGTCAAACGGCCGGTCGCCTCGGATTTCGATAATTACACCACCCGACACGAGCCACCGAAACGTACTCGAACGGAAGAGAGACTGGTTATCAATGTGAGCGACGACGAAGATGTGGAAATGGAGATAGGATCTCCCACAGACGATCTTCCGCCATCAGCAGATTCCAGCACAGTTCCTGCTCGCCAGGCACTGGGCGCATTCCCACCACTCGCCGATGGCCCAACTGGACGACCACGAGAAAGCCCAGTCTCAAGCTCAGCCCCTACGCCACCCGTACAGGGGGCCCGAATTGACCTGTTGCGCAAGCGAATTGAAGAGACAAAACGACTGATTGCTGAAGCTGAGGCGAAGAAGGCTGCCAAGAAAGCAACAACTCAGTTATCATCCAGGCCTTCGAGCCCGGTTGTATCACCGGATACCTTGTCTAAGCTTGATGAGGGCAACGTAGCAGATAAGAGAGTCATGAGCAATAGGCGCGATAGGATCGCGAGCTACGAACTACCCCGTATTACTGCTACGCTCAAGGAAAAGCAAGATAGGCTCAAATTACTTCTTGCTGAGACTACGCGACTCGAACTTGAGGTTCAGGCGAGCTTAGATGAGCAACGGAAACTTACAACGGAGATGGATTGTCTTGTCGAACCTGGTGATACAACCCCTACGGATCGGGATCAGCAATCTCCGTTGGGGAATGGTAAGTATCCTGAGCTGGAGGTGCCATTACAGGCAGAATCCGTTCAACCGCAGGCGGTTTCACCTCAAACAGAACAAGCCCCAGCCGCCAACAATCGAGAAGATCCGGACGAAGAACGCTCAGGCGAGCCACAGTTATCGCCTAGTCAAGAATCGCCCTCACCCAGCTCCGACGGAGGCACGAATAACCCGCTAAATATTGATGAGGCGCTACAGGCCGCTATTTTAACAGATAATACCCACAGCATGGATCTGCAGATGACTGATGCAGGCATGCCTGCTCCCACTTACGACACTACGCCGGCTATCAGCAAGACCCCTACCGCTGATGTAGCACCCGGCTCTCCAAAAACTTGTGACCCGGCGCAACCTTCCGTGACTGAGATGGAAAGAGATGAGGAACAGAGCCTTAAGGGGACTTCCACTAATGCAGATAGCGAGGCTTCCTCGATGCTTGAGTCAGCGCCTCTTGCCACCAGCGTTCCGCCGAGTGAGTCGGATGGTGACTCGAGCGACTCCGATGTCTCGATGCAGCAATCGGCTCCCGAGCTATCCCAGAGCGATGATGAATCGTATGAACCCACACCGGCTCAGATTTCCGATTCCCATGGTGCTGGGAAGGAAGAGCAGACCAGCACTGAAGTAATGAAGCTCTCGCCCTTTCCCAGTGACTATCCACTCACCAAATACCAGGTTGTTGATGATGTTTTGGAAGAGCCGAGCCCGAACCACACATTCCCAGATCGGAAGCATCAAGAGCCCGAAAATACAAGCAATGAAGTAAAAAACCGCTCCTATGAAGAGCCTCTCCTACTGACCATCGCGCAGGAAGTTCAGGACTACACGCCACCTCTGGAGGATTTGCTCTCTTACAAGAGCCCACTTTCCTATTTTCGTGCCTATAGGTTCCACCCGAAATACTTTGAAGAGGTCCCCGGTGGCCTGAAGTCTATGACCTTTAGTGCTAGGATTGACCCGATGCGGGAAGTGTGCTCCCATGTGCTTGCTGGGGAGCCCTGTCCCAAGGGTCCCAGCTGCGAGTATCAACATTTTGATTCTATGGTTCTTCCGGGTGAGTTGATGGACGCCACCTTTTTTCCTTTGCTATAACAACTAGCTCCCCACCTCTTCCCAAATCAACCCCTCGTTGGATCACTGACTTTATGGCACGGTGCCCCAGATGCCGAGATCATCACACAGCTCGGCTCTTCAGACATGTTTGTCGGAGAGACGAAGACCAAGTTTATCGAGGGCCTCAAGAAGGTGCTTAACGATCTCAAAGCCAATAAGGTCAAGGACTTTGATCGAGTCGCCCAGGCTATCGTCAAACACAGACAGGAATTCCTCGGTGACAAAATCAAGGTGCTTGCCTTGGATTCCAGCGACACACAGGTAAACTCGTAGTATGCTCACATACAGTTTTATTGGTCATGCGCACGCTTCGACCCTGTTCTACTTTGTAGTAATCTTCTCCTTTTCGCATACTTGACAGCGATGGCCCCATATGCTGTGGCTCTTATGCTGCAAGCAGTAGCCCGCTAGCTCAAGGCGGTTTTTGCATGGCCCTCTACGAGACTAGGGCGTGGCTATCTACAGTGTCGCGGAGAAGGCTTTAATGAAACAGCGGCCGACGGAATCGGCGTCTTGCTTTACCTGGAATGTACGATATAATACCCCATTACTCTATTCGCATTTGATGTCACATCGGACCAGACCACAGGCCACATCGTTGGAGTCAGACCGACGTGTGCTGGCGGTGGTGCTGGAGAGCAGGCTGCCTGCCTTTATTTGCAGGAGAAGAGGAGGAAAAGAAGTAATATGCATATGGGAAGGAGAAAGCAAGCAAGCGTAGCCTCCCCACGAATCCCCCCCTGCGATATACCTACACCTTGAGGCGAACCTGCTCTAGAAGAATAAGCAGTGTGCTCGCGCACTTCTTCGTATGGCGACGAGAGACGGAAAGAGAGGAGAAGAGAACCTGGACTCCCGGCACTTATAGATGCTAGTGAGCTAGCTGGTCGTAGCACAATGCCAAAGACTTCTTTTTTGTTTCATTCGATGATCGGCCTCCCTTGCTTGTGTGCTTGATTCTGAGTTCCTGACTTAGTAGGTGTCGACTTTGTAAGTGTTGTTTGTTATATCTAAGAGATAACTACTTGACGCTTTTAAGGTTTTTCCTATAAGTGAACTCGCTATTTTATATGTTGTGAATGCTAGCAAACTTCGGATTGAGCGAGAATGTTAAAACGCTAATTTCAGTATTTCGTACTTTATCCATAGGTTGTCTTGGGGCACTTAAATCGCTGCAAAAGGGGTTACAGCTTCCAAGTTATTCACTCAGATAAAAAGTACTACATAGGTCATCCAGCATAACACGGCTCGTACTCAGCCCGTGATTTGAAAATATCAAGGCCCCTCGCTGGCTTTTCGCGTTAGGTGATAATTATGGTCGGCCGGTTCTGAAGTAGAAACTGGCTGGTGATCCTCTCGTCGGGAGATTACTTCTGTAGATTCGGTCCTTTGGTTCCTCCTGTTTGTAGTAAATGACCACCATCCGCCGTGATGCGTCGACAGCATGCTCCATATCACCTTAGTTGAAGAGAATCGCCAATATTTACCCCATTTCCGCCAACTTGGTCCAATAACTCCCCAGTACGACGTAGGACAGCAGCAGATTATAGTAATAAGTGGTCCTAGGATAGAAAGTAGTCCAAGGTAGCCTCTATCGTAAGAAAAGTCCTGGCTGTTTACCCGGTTCAAGGATGCGATGCGCAGAGCAGTTATAATGAATACCCTACCCTGAGCATTAGTGGCTGGATGAAAACCGTCTTTGTAAGGGTGTAGGAAAAACACACACAGAACCCAAAGAGAGAAGGATCGAAACCCCCAACCTTCTCACCAATGACATATGGAGTTTCATGATTACAGGTAAGGGGGCGATAACTATCGCTAAGTCAATGACTAAGGATATAAGTTCCAGACAAATATATGCTAGAATTTCGTTGCCACATGTGCCCTTAACTGTTGGGTCCCAGCCCTTGCTTATTGGTTGGCATATGGCCAGCGATATGGCGACCACGACGACGAGATATGCTATCGATACAACCAGTAGGATGATTGTAAGTCCATGAAAGCTGATTAAGGAATCTTTACTGATTGCGCAAAGTTTCCGAATGAAGCGAATGGCTGCTATTCGCAAGAACGTATTGACGATGGACCATAGAATCTCGTTGATTAGAAGTGACTAGCAGTAACAACGCTTTTAGAAAGAGAGCTATTCACGCGATTTATGAATGAATACTCACTTTGGCTATGCGTTCAATCTGCGAGCGAGATTCGGCTGACTGGTGTCGACCCTGTCCTTCTACCAAGACTGCCCATGTTGTTAAACACATCAAGGCAAGCGCCAGGATGAACGACAAGTAGAGCAAAATGTCATCAAATGACTCGATGACTGACATGTCCCTGACTGTTTTCGACCACATGTAGAGGATCACCGACAACAACGCGAGTGCTGTTAACACCCAGCCGAGTATTATAGTCAGCTGTCCGATACTTGTAGTGTCAAAAGGGCCGTGCATTGTTCTGCAAATCTTGCATGACAGTATAAAATGGGCTATGATGAAGCATAAAGCGATCGATTTAGAAAACGAAGTTGTATTATCTCCTCCATTATATAATTCTTCCACGCCTGGTTGGCGAACGCGGAGTGTCAAGGCTCGCTACGAGGCGCATTTGGAGTCGTATTTGGAGTCTCTTTCAGTAACAGAGGGTTAAAGTTTGCGATGTTCTGCTAGAGTCTCTTGCATATGATACGCCATACATGTCGTTCCGGCTTGCTGAAATGCGACCTGGTCCGGTGCTTTTTGGGCGCAGCTCACACAGCCTCATGTAGGGCTAATTTACTGACCGAAATTCTGACGACACAGCTGTTGATTCATAATGCACCTAAGGCTTATGCACCCCGTAAAAATAATATGACCATTTCTGGGTTACTAAGAAGAGAGGGAAGAAAACATATTATTGGGAAGCGAGGTGGATATTGATGTTGTAAAAGAGATGGAGTTCTAGTACATAGCATCCAGCGTGAGGGGTTACAAGAGGCAGAAAGCCGTAAAACATTCAACACAACATTTACAATATAACTACCTTAAGAAGTCCTAGCGGGCGGGTCCAGCAGGAAGTCATGCTCGTCGCCTATATACATATGTATCGCTCCTAAGGGGATTATAAGAAAGGACAAAACGAAGACTCTAAATCCCCCAGCCCCAACAGCGGCATTACTAACAGCATGGGGTCAGCCACCCTCCTTCCGGGCCCCGAATCGCCTGATCTGCACCTTAGCCAGCCCACTCCGGAAGAGTGCACTCAGATCTGGTCGACCACCGCAGCCTCATGGAAGGACTCGCTGACCGTACCCCTCTACATCGCCGAAGCCCAGTACCTTGCGACGGTCCCGCTTGCTCGGGATGAAGGCGTGACAAGGTGGGTTCTCGTTGACAAAACCCTGCCGCCCAACCAGCGGTAGATCTTCTGCTCGTGCGAGAGCTTCCGGAAGCGGTGCCTCGCCAGCGACGAGAGGGGAAACGTCGAGGAGGGCGTCGTTCACGGGATCGCTAGCGTCTTCTGCCCACCCGAATACCGCGGCCGCGGCTACGGAACCCGGCACATGAGGGAGCTGGCCGAGGTGCTGCGCGGATGGCAGTCTGAGAGGTACGGCAAGAGCACTGCGAGCGTGCTGTACTCGGATGTCGGCAAGGAATACTACGCCAGGGTGGGCTGGTTGCCGACTTCTAGAAACGGGCACTTCGTCTTCCCGTGTGTCCGTGTCGGGATGGAGAAGCCGGCGCTGGCGCGGCTGGTCTCTGAATCGGAGCTTGGGATACTCTGCAGCAGGGACGAGGCCATAGTCCGCTCGGCCATGGCGACGCCCGGCACGGTCCGGAAGCGCGTGGTCATCCTGCCGGACCTCGATCACATGCTATGGCATATCCGGAAAGAGGACTTCGCCGTCGACTACATTTTCGGCGGGAAGAAAGCGGAGGCGAAGGGGGCCATCGCCGGAAGCCCGGGCAAGCAGGTCTGGGCCGTCTGGGTGCGTCGCTACTACGGGCACCCGGACCGTTCCGACGAAGAGGGAGAGGAGGAGGGCGGGAACGGGAACGGGAACGGGAACGTCCTCTACATCCTTCGGCTGGTGGTGGAGGGCGATGACACCGCCAATCGGCCGCACGAGAGCCGCCAGTTGCCGCCCGCCGCGACAGACGCGTACGTGGACCAGGCGGCGGCGCTGAAGGCCGTGATCCAGGCTGCCCAGGCAGAGGCCGCAAAGTGGCGCCTGGGCCAGGTGAAGCTGTGGGAGCCGTCTCCGTTGGTGCAGAGCCTTCTCGAGCAGAGCGACCTCGGTGCTACCCGAGTTGAGCGGCAGGAGTCCAGCATCGCGAGTGTGCTGTGGTTTAGGGAAGACGGCGTTGGCGATGACGAAGACGAGGACGAGGCGCCGGTCTGGGTTAACAACGAGTACTATGCGTGGTGCTAGGGCGGTAATTAATTACTGAGAAGTAGGCCGCTTTTTGACATCTGCGTCACGCAGGGTAGTAAGTCAAGACGACCTCTTCGTATGTTTGCGCCTCTGTCCCTCCATCGACGTAGATTGGTAGGGATATCGTTTCTCCGACAGGGAATCCGGTTTTCTCGTAGAAAAGAGCCGCCTCGACAGTACTCTCCCAGTACAGGGGCGAGCCACTAGCCTTGGACTGTTGAATTCCTCGGCAGCTTTGGCAATCCAGGCTCCTAGGGTGTTGAGATCGGTGCCCTCTGGCCATACCCATGGCGGCTCGGCGTAGTCTTCGCCGGGAAGGACGGGGTGCGACCACTTAGCAAATGCGACGACAGTGCTGACGCCCCTCCTCGGGTCTAGTGGCATGGCAGGGTCAGTAGTAGCTCACTCTTTGCGGGATACTCTGAGTCTCGGGTATGTCTGCGGCGAATCGTGATTGAAGCAGAAGGCGGTAGAGTATCTGCTGACAACCCTATGACAAGATTCATGGAAGCATGGCACTCGGGCAGAAACCAGTCCTTATCGTTGGAATTCGTCACCACGACCAGCACAGTCGTCTTTGGGCCATCGATTTTGGCGAGGACCTTATCTGCGATGCAGCTCTGCAGCTTCTTGCGGATAGCCGGGGCCAAAGGCTGCCATGTGAATAGCCGCCGATCCGGGGGGCGTCTTCACTTGTTGCAACACGCATTATGAAATTGCTTCAAAACTGCAACCATCTTTGTAATGTTTTTTTTTTTTTTTTGCTCTTTTTCGGGAATCTTGGGCTCGTTCGATAATGGGAACTGAATAGTGGGATGGCTGCGAAGTGGTTAGATCTCGATGATGCAAAAGCAGGCTACACAATCGCGATCAATATCTCCTTCACCCCGCATTTCACCCCGACAACGCCCGTCTCATTAATCTAACCTAGAGCTTCCTCTCACTTCCGTGAACTCAAGACTAAATCTTTTCCCGTCTCTAGACCAAGTGACCATGACTACCTCAACAGCGAGTACCGGCGTTACTACATGGGCCGTAGGTAGCCAGCCTCCATCGGCCGTGGTATTCGAACCAGTCGACTTGCCTCCGTCCAATCAACGACAACTTGGAGCACCGCACCCTGGGGGGACAACGATTCCCCTAGCCCTACGGCCATTTCAGCATGGGGTAGACGATATCAATCTCGATGATGTTATTGAAGCCGTCAAGAGGTTACAGGCGCAAAACAAACTCCTAACGAAGCAGCTAGCCCTGCACGGCACACTTCTGTTCCGAGGCTTGCCAATCCACAACGCCGATGACTTCAGTAGATTCGCCCACGCATTCGGGTTCAAACCGCACGAGATCATCGGAATCGTGGTAAACAGACCGGTCCTGGCCCCTAATATATCTCCTGCCAGCGAAGCGCCCAAAGAAGTGCTCATCCACAGCCACAACGAGTCGCCGCAAGTGCCACACGCGCCCGAGTACATATTCTTCTACGGGCACAAAGTGGCGCAACGCGGCGGAGAGACACCAATGTCGTCGTCCCTTGAGCTGTTCCACAGGGCTCGAGCCGAGATGCCAGAGTTCATTGCCCAGTTAACAGAAAAAGGCCTCCTAAGCCGGGTAACGTACAGGAAGGATCGGCAATACAGCGGCGGATCGACGTTGAAGGAGGCATTCGGCAAGGAAATCGTGGATGGAGATGATCTGGCAACGCGCCGGTCCAAGATCGAGGCTCAGATCGCACGCTACGGACGCGGTGCTCACACCACCTGGGAGTGGCTAGACAACGACGAGGGAATCATAGTCACGCATCGCTTGCCCGCTATCCGCACGCAACCGGGCACGGACCTGCCTACCCTATTTACGGGACTTGCGACTCTCTACAAAGATGCGACGGAAGATAATGCGGTGAGCGCGGCACGCAAGAGGATTACTGAGCAGCGATACGGCGACGGCACACCGATCCCGGAAAAGTATCTCAAGCACCTCGTGGCCATCACCAACGAGATTCGGGTTCTGCACCGCTGGGAGCGGGGCGACGTGCTCGTGTATGACAATATCATCGCGCAGCATGGAAGGCAGCCTTGGGAGGGGGAGCAGACCGACCGAGTTGTGATGGCAAGCCTGTTCGACGGTGACGAGGTTCCCGGAGCGTATGGGGGAGCAGATTGGGCACAGGTCGTTCAAGCTCTCGAGGGATGAGAGCCTATATTGCCGGCAATAATCAGTGACTGTTAATCAGATTTGTGATTTTGGTTAGGTATGATATAACATTATTGAACTTTGGCAATATTCTTTCCCCAAATCGGGAGTATCCATCGCCTGGTTGCCACTACCCTCTCACCAAGGATGGCTCTGTTCATGAATCGTCAGCACCAGGGACTCACGCCGAAAGATTGGCCTGCTTACCCTTCCATCCCAACACCAGAAGGTACCACTATCGGCTTTCTCTTTCTCCGCTATCACCTTTAACATCCCCGAGACGCTTTCCGATGGGCTGATAGATCCCTTTACCTCCCAGTCGAGTTCGATATCGGCCATGTCGCTATTGATATAGTCAGTCGGGACCCTTCCCACCTGCGAGAACTTACGTTTCTACTTCTCCGGGATGAAGTGCCAAAATCACGGTTTCGCCCTTTTTCTGATCTGATCGTCTCAGTTCGACCGCCATATGCCGTAACATTTGGTTAAGCGCGGCCTTGCTTGCAGCGTAGGCCCCGAAGCCATCCTCGAAGTCCAGGAAGCGGGTCGTCGAGCCTGAATCAGACGAGATGAACACGATCTTGGGGGGCGGAGAATCAGGACTTAGGTTGAGCAGCTTCTGTGCGCAGATGATGGGCCCGATGGTGTTGGTGTGGATATGAAGAGCAAAGTCCGAGAACGATCTGAGATAGTCGCCGTGTCTGGATCAGCCATTTGGCATTGGCTTTGCGGTAGTTGCACGTACATCTCGGTGGCCCGGTTAGGATACTTCAACACTCCCGCATTGAGCACGACGTTTCCGAGCTTCATCCCGTTGTCCACAGCGCCCTGCATTTTATAGATGAAGTTCTACCTCGTGATATTAGTCTCACACTATATTAGATTGTGTTCCGTATAACTTGAATCGGCTCACGGTGATGCCTTCATCGCTTGAAATGTCACACTGTTCGACAGTGCATCTGTCTTCCGCCTTTTGCGAAGCAATCAGGTGGGATAGGTTGGGAGCTTTGGATACATTGCGCACCGCCGCAACCACCCGGTGGCCAGCTTCGAGCAACTGCTTGACAAGCTCCAGGCCGATTCCTCGGGAAGCGCCGACGATGACCCAAGTCGAGGTAGCATCCATTTTTTGTTAATTTTAACCCAGTGCTCTGCAACACTCTGCATCCCCGGAGCAGAAATACAACTAGTTACCTGAGTCGAGGCCCCTTTAATTACCCCTCATGAAAGATCCCAACGTCTGCTGCCCCGCTACGGGTTGTACCGCATCTCCCTTGATCGTGCACTAGGGCCTTTTTATACCAATTACAATACTTTAACGAACTAGGGATCTGGGTAGCTGATGCTCGCGGAAGCGGTTCAATGCAACTAAACCAAGGTGGATCATACGGGAGAACCTAAGCCTTGTAATTGGACGCCTCAAGATTTCCGAAGGATGTTGTGTATGTGTAGAATATGACCAAGTTTTGAAGTTCGGCACGTTGATGGTGCTTAAATCGAACGGATGCTCACTATAGGTTAGGATATGCTCTATCTTCGGTATGGGGCAAAACCTTTGTACCGCCCAGCAGTTGCCTCTCGAATAGAAAGCTTTACTAGCGAAGACTCTCTATTCTAAGTACGTTGTTATCTTCGATAAATCTAGCGACCTGCCAACCTATCGATCCTTCGCACTTATCTAATTAAGTGCCTACTCGGCACCAGTACTTGAAAGTGAACCAGGATATCTTTATACACCCAATAGAATGATAATATCATTTTCGGAAAATAGTTCCATTGGTCTACGTACACCTTGCTATTCCAGTTTTATTCCACTTTTAAGTACTGGTGCCGAGTAGGCACTTAATTAGATACGTTAGGTACGTCTAGTTATTGGTAAGTTAGATGAAGCCATCAGTACCAAGCTTACATCGTTAAATAAAGTTGTAGACTAATAGCCAATGGGAGAGCCAGAAGCACAATTCCAGCCAATCATAAGCAGGCAGGCAAAGCTTATGTTCTTTAAAAGCGGGGAGGTACTCCGTACTTGGTAAAGCGCGACTTATACATGTCAGGTACCTCGTAGTGCTTCGAGTGAATACGTCATCGCTGCTTCATCACACCTGGAACTCGAGACTTGACCGGAGCGTCGTCCGTCAGACAACACCACTTTCCATGACGAATGACGAGCGCATCGCACTCTAACCTAAGTACCTGGAAACAATAAGCTCCATGACTCTCCGCGACTCTAGTACGCAAGACGCAAGCAACGTCGTCTCGTTGTCTCGTCGTTTCATACCCCAGTCCTGCTCTCCATTCTTCTCCGCCTCACTGTCTCGCGAGGACACATGATAAATGAGACCGTTCTGCCACCATACACGCTACAACGTCAGGCACAAACAGGCACGGGCACTCATACCTCTAGGTACTAAGTATTACTTAAGTAGCTCAGTTGGCAGCTCCATCAAGTAGCAAGCTCCTCATACGCGTCCATCACACGTCTACAGATCCGCCGTGATGTTTTCGTCATGCTTCGGTCTGAGGAAGGGGAATGCAGACCCCGAGCAGCAGCCACTGCTTCCACAGTATGAGCAGGACACTCACTTGCAGCGGCAGCTCAGCCGAAAGCTTCACAGCTACCAGATGTGCCGTGCCTTGCTGAAGGGGTACATGCCCAGCAATGAGCAGCTCATCATCCTTCTCCGGACTCTCCTGGCGAGCCAGGTGCTGAACCCAGACAATCCCGACCTGTCTGTCTCTGGCCGGCGACTTGCGCGCCTAACCAAGCAATGGCTTCAGCAGTTTATCGTTCTGCTGAATAATAAGAACAACAAGGACCAGATTCAAGATCTCATATGGTTCCTTTCCAAGAGCAGGATATCCGTTGATCTCGACGATCTCGGCGCGCGGGCAAGCCGTGCCAAGACGAAAGCCGATGCTGCCGCTGCTTACGAAAGCTTGCGAACCGTCGGCTCTCTGCTCCTCACGAATCCTGAGTTTCGTACTTTCCTCGGTGACCTTGTTGTGGTCGGCAGGGAAGTGTTCCGAGATTCGGCATATGCCTTACGCGACGCCGCTGATCAAGCCGGGAAGCAAGTCGAACCGTCATCTGAACAGCAGGATAAACTCACAGGCCATGACGCCAACGGCAAGCCGCCCTCCGTTGAGGAGCTCGAAAACGGGGTTCAGAATGTTGCCAAAGTCGTTGCGGAGAGTGGCGGTGACGTCGCGAATGCCGCTGTCGAGAGTGCGAAAGACAAAATCTCCGGAGACGAGGGCCAGGTACTATTGCGACGTCTCCAAACGGCCGTTCTGAATCTGAGAAAGCGCAAGGATTATTCCGATTCAGTATCAATACTGGCACTCCTTCTTAAGAGATACGCGCTCGTATATTCGCGCGCCATGGAAGAAGTCGTGGAGACTATTCAGAGTGACGTTAGTGAAAATCGGGAGACCGATCGAGCATTCATCAACCTGTGGGAGTTTGTCAGGAGCTTTGGCGACAAGGAGGAATGGGATAAGTGCGAGAAGCTTCTCCAAAAAGTCGTGGCCCATAAGGATAAAGACCCCGAGTTCGAGAAGCTGGTGCAGCAGATTGGAGATAGTCTACAAAAGCTGCTCACAGATCCCGAATTCTTCAGCAATGCCGAAGAGAAGATCAAAGAACTCAGAGAGGAGAGCAAGAAAATCGGACCAGAGAGCAGCCTACGCAACGACGTTGACGAGCTTTTGCACCAATTATCCATCACGCTGCAGAGTGTTCTCAGAGATGCCGACGTCCACAGCCTCGTGACGACTACACTTCGCATTTTCGACGTTCTATCTCCTCCTCACTCCGTCAGTAACCCAGACCTCGTCCAGGATTCCCTCAATGTCTTCGTGCCCCTCCTCATCGCCGCCATCCAATACATCCCCATTCCCCGCCTGGAAGTTAGCACACCCGCCATCGACCTGCTCCTAGAGAACCTCATCATCGAGCCGGGTAAGACGGTGAACAACACGTCATTCCTGCCCTACCGCCTCAAGGTCGAAGCCTACAATGACGTCGAGATCCGCAAGGGCCGCTTCCGAACCACGACGAGCAGCAAGCATCTGATGCTCATTAAGATCGATGGCCTCTCAGTACGCGCCGACGAAGTCGGCTTCTGGCTCCGCGCGCACAGCGGGCTCTTCCGCCTGGCAGACGAAGGCATCGGCAGCATCGCCTTCGACGAGCGCGGTATCGACGTGCATCTGGAAGTAGAGATCTGCCGCGAGCGCCTGGAGCAGATTCTCACGCTCCGCGGCGTGCGCGTGCGAGTACACAAGCTGAACTACAAGCTGGCAAAGAGCAAACTCGCCTGGCTCGGCTGGCTCATCAAGCCCATCCTCCGACCCATCCTCAAGGCCACGCTCGAGACGCAGCTAGCCACCGCCATCGCCGATCTCCTGCACGCCGGGAACCGAGAGCTCCTGTTCGCGCGCGAGCGGCTCCGCGCTACGAGGGTGGCGGACCCCCAGGATCTGTGGACGTTCATCAAGGCAGTCGCGGCGCGTCTCGTGCCCGAGGAGAACCCGGACCTGCACGCACGCGTAGGCGTCGACCAGCCCGGCTCCGGCGTCTTCAGAGGCGTGTATACGCCCGGCAGCGTGGTGAAGATCTGGCACGACGAGGCGGAAATGGCGGGGGATCGAGTCGAGGAGTTCGAGGCCGGCGGCTGGCGGAACGAGGTTTTCGATACACATGTGCGGAATATGAGCTGAGGTCCTGTCTTGGGCTACGTCTCTCTCTCTCTCTCTCTCTCTCCTTTTTTTCGCGTCATGATTATCCCGCATCATGTTGGAATCGCGTGTATGATAACGAATGGGAGGGGTATTTCAGTCCCTATAAAAACGTCTTTTTGGGCTGTGGTAATGTCATTTTAAAGGGGGCGGGGGCTTTGCTGATTCAGTCGGGGGCATGGAATACTTTATCGAAGTGGAGAGGGAGATAATACGTGCACGGGGAGTCGGATTGGGTCGAAGGTTGGTGAATTCGCTGTATAAATTGTGAACGACCTCAAGGGAGTTAATAATGTTAATATTGCGTTCTGAAATGATAACTGTGTCTCTAAACATGAGAAAGGTGGGAGTCGTATTGGTCCAACCAAAGTAAATAACTACATACCTTAGGTACTTAATCAACCCAGTAAGCTGTCGTGTCGTGATGTGTCTACGAGACATAACCTAGGTATATAGGCTACGAGAATGCCATCCGGTTGACTGCTGCTTCGTACTACATGCTGCGTTGCATTGTTAAAGTAAGTCCCTCCCTGACCTACACACTCAAGCTCGAGACGTTGGAATTTGGGCTTAGCTTAAGTATTCCCATCACCCCTATTTTCTTGTATCTACGCGCTGCTGAGGCAGTCTTCTAACTACAGTAAAACGCGAGGAAAAGTGGGAGAGCTGACGGGATCGAATTGTGAAGATGAAGTAGGTATTCTGCAATTACCTTCCTCTCTATGTATATGATATATCATCATACGTTATACACGACCGTAACCAAGACGACGTTCCCGGCGAAGTCTGTATGTAGCCCGGGCGACGAAAACCTACTGGTGCAGTGCGGGTGCAAGTGGTAATGATACTACTACTCGTCCCGTCATTTCTTCATAAGCCATAAGCCTTCTTCTACCTCTACCGTAAGGCACCTACTTATGTAAAGTATGTATGTACCTACCCAGTACCTGGTAAGTTAATAAGGGGTAATACCAGTGCGGCGAAGTAATCAAAGACGTTCCCGCTAGGAACTAACCACCCAAGGTGGCCTAGTGGTAAAGTAAGTCGCCAGGACAAACCGCCCTTCCCCTATCCGTGGGGGTTTTCCGGTCGTCGAGATCACTCGGCGATTCTTTTTTTGGAAACCGTTAGGTTGACGGTTCGAATTCTCCTGAACGCATTAGGTAGGTAGGTAGTTAGATTATAACTTTTTTACCATTTAAAAAAAAAAGAGAAGAAAATCAGCTTAGAAAGTAAGTACAGTCAATGACCACCCCTTAACGAAGGCTAGGTAGATTAAATAAATACCTGCTAACTGCTCTTTCCCTCATCGTTTTCCTTTCGATGAGGTGCTCTGCTGTATCCTCCCTCTCTCTTTTAGTATACCTCTGTTATATGTATCTCATCCACGTTTCAGACGGACGGACGGACAGTTAAACAGGGGGACGGGCGCACAGGCAAGAAACGAGATGGACACATGCTGATATGAGTATATGTATATGGATATGCATATGTACATGTCGACATCGACGCCGACGATGATGTTGATGCCAATACCCCAGCTAACCAGCCCCCAGAATAAAAGCCTTTCATCGTGCTAGGCATTCCTCCCAAACATAATGCAAGTATGTACTTATGTAGCTGATTACCTCGAGCGACCTGAGCCCAGGTTGTTACGCTACGTGAGTATTTTCACCCGAAAGAATAATCCAAAGAAGGAAAAAAAAAAAACCGGAAATGAAAGAAAGAAGGAAACAGACAATACTCATAACTTCGCATTTTCATACTCGTTTTGACTGTCTGTTGCTCGTCCCTTCATCAGTCCGTATGCTCATCCCCATTCTGCTGCTGCGTGTGCCGCGACCTTCGCTGCTGTGTGTATGCTAGGTAGGTAGGTAGCTACCTGTAGGCCCGTAGGGTGGTATTTGTACACCGTGTCTAATATGTAGTAACATGAAGAAGAAGAAGAAGCAGAAGAAGAAAAAGAAAAGGAAAGAAAAGATAGGGAGTATAAAGCCAAGAGGGGAAGATCACGACTGTCCCTTCTTACCGCCTCTTCTGCCCTTCCCGCCGGTATTGTTGTCCCTCGTCACTGCTCCCCGTGGTCACGACGCTGCCCGCGGGCTGCGCGGTGCCGATCCGGATGCAGCCTCGCCCGCCGTCCTTGGGCGAGTTGATGCTGAGGTTGCTCGCGGCGCTGTCCCGGCGTCGGGGCATCTTGAACAACGTAGGAGAGATCGTGGCGGGCCGGGGGCTCTGGATCGGGGTGCTATTTTCGCGTGTGCCGTCTAGAGTCTCGGAACTTCGTCTGGTGGGAGTCGAAGCGCTGTCTTCATCAATAGGCGTGATAGGCTTGATGTAAGGGTGCGTGGGGTGCGGGTGTTGGGGCGCGAATTCTCCGGGTAAAGATAGGGGGCTTAGGGCTATCTCCCTGGCTTTGTGCTGAGGACCGTCGCCGTTCTCCTGTCCACTAGACAAGACTGAGGTACTGTCGGATTCCACTGTATCGCTGTGCACACGTATGCTGTCGACAAAAGTTAGAACCAGGAGAGGAGGATAATACGTTTAATAATTACTATATTGATCATCACATGAAGAGTGAAACATACTGCTTGAAGGTTGCCGAAGCAGACAAACTCCTATTCCTTGCACGAGCGTAGCTTTCGTACTCCTGTGGGGAATTGTCTGCACTCGTAAAGTTGTCTAGGGCATCAAAAACATGGCGAAAAACCTGGGTGTCGGCGTCTCGAGCCCATAGGAAATCCAAGTGTTCATAGTGGGGTATTTCAGTGGCAACGGTTCTCTTAGGGAGTTCCTGCAGCATGACCTTGATATCTACCAATGAATCGCTCCCACCGTAGACGATGACAATGGGCGTCTTGATGTTGCGAGTGGGATATTTGGCCACCTTGGTGTATTTATTCGGTGTACCAATTCCCAGCGCTGTCTGCAGGTCGTCATCGAACATTTGAAACGACTTGTTCCGGATGATCTGAAACCAATGAACAACAGACTTCGTGCTCGTAAACGAGTAAAGGTGGGGGTAGGCTGCAAGTTTCTGGCTGAGCGACATGTTGTTGGACTTCCAGCCGAAGAGAAAGTTGTTGCCCATGTCAATGAGCTTAATGAATATGGGAGGGTAGAGAATGCTTTGCCAGGTGGTTGCGGAGCTCAGAATGGACCGACGACCAAAGAGAAGGAACAGAACTTGCGGCGACGCCTTGATAAGGGCGTCGACGACACCATTCTGCAGTCCTGGCACCGACATTGCAGGTGCAAGCGCAATGAAGACGTTCACCTGATCATTCAACTTGGGGTTGATTGCTAGACTCGCAAATGCCTGTGCTGATCCCTGGGAGAAGCCGATATAGGACAATGATGGTTGTTTCGTAAAGTCGAGGATGTACTGAATGGAATCGGGAATATCATAGAAAGCAAACTCGTCGATGGAGAAGTTCCAGAATTTGGTCGAATTGGGCGAGCACTTGATGGATTTCTTGGAATACTTGTTGCCACGATTGTTGCCCAGCTATACGGCCGTGTTAATAATGTACGATTATACAAAATGTAGGATCAGGGACGGTGGTTGAAGAGCTTACCCAGACGTCAAAGCCTTGCTCGACGAGTACAAAAGGGAGACATCGCTGCTCATCTGTCTGGCAGACCCAGACCTCGCTATTCATCAAGAGACCATGGTGGAGGTACACGACGCGCTTCTTCACACTCGCAGACCCGTTGTTCACCTTGACATCATCTTCACCCTTCTTCCAGGCCAAGCGGTGTAGCCCTAGTAGATACCCGTCCTTTGTCAGTGCCACATGCTCCTCAGCCGTGTACCCATAAGTAGCACATATGGAGACGAAGTCGTGGGCGTTTCGGATGGAACTCGAAATAGCTAGGACAAGACAAAAGGTCAGCTGGGGGGGTTCCGTCTGTGGTCTTTTACACACGACGAGAACGGACATTTTTTTTTCTCCTCGGCTTTCTTTTGAGCTGGCGATGAGACGCTATTGAATATGCGGCGAGAGGCCTCGTAGAAGACGTTGATCAGGGATGTAGCTAATCTAGTTAGCAACAGGCGGCGGTAGGGGTCGGGGTCGGGGTCTCGTACGGAGTGCGAGCGTTAGGATTCGGATGATGGATTCGAAAGCAACGAAAAGAAAGGAGCATATCAATGCGATATATTCGATTCTAGATTGACATTAGACACACACACACACACAATCGTTGGCTGCCCCACGACACCCATCAGGAAGGGAGACGAACGGGTTGAGTCGGCCTATGAACGGTACGGCCATATTGATCGAGGCTTGGGTGCTGGTGTTGTTTTCTGGAATAGAACAAAGCTATAGGAAGCCTGACGCCGCACTACCTTGGCCCAATCGTCATGTTTCCATATAATAGGAAAACACAAGATATGAAGGGTGACGGGACGGGCTCTGTCTACAGGAACGGTGTAGGTGATGTGTTGTTGTAGCATATAATTGAGAGGGTAGAAGTCAGGATGGAGGACTGAGGATCGAGGATTGATAGGAGCTACGAAATGCACCAGTTGGATACTTAAATGTCACATGTAAATGTACCAGCCCGTCTAACGCCCTTTTTAACCCGAAATGGAGAGATCCCTGTCGTACAGCATGGCAATGCCGTAGCATGTACAGCTGTACACGCGTTGTCGTAGCAGTGCAGTACTAGTGTAGCTTGCCAGCGATTGGCGACGGCATTATAGAAAATCATTTATATCGAGCTTGTTATTTTTCTCCTTTTACTCAAATAATTATTATTGATATCGAATGAGGTCTCTAGTGCTTTGGTTCTTCGGTTCCTCTGCACTGCACTTGGGATGATTGAACGGTAACGAACCTTGAATCATGGCATGCAAGTACCCGCCTGGACTAAGCAGTAGCGGTGTTGACCTTAGCCCGGCTCTTGAATTAGTAAAACGGTCAGCGAATCGATAAAATACGCCTACTTGTACTTCATACTACTACCTAATTATATAAACACCCAAAACTTATGTATCTCTGAAGAGCTTCATTGCTAAGGGCCAGTACCGCTAATATTGATCTCGGCGGGTACGCATGTATTATGAGTTAGGCATCACAAGAAAATACCCAAGTTCTTTCCCTCGCGTGTGTGAAAGTCCAATGAAGCTCCCCCACATTGCAGCTGAGATGTAGGTATGACGCGACAAGATCCACAGGCGAAGTACCGGTACACGGCGGTATACTTCAGGTATCTAGGTTGTGCATCGTATCTGCATAAGTACTTGTGTGGGCATTAAACCGGATTTGCACATATTCTTTTTAGCTGTGAGCCTTGATCGTCCAATCAAGATCTCAAATTCAGAGAACTGAGTATACGTACCAATCGTTCGACGTCTGGGATATACAAATTCGCCAACTACCTGGCAAAAAACCCGGTCGCCAAACATGCCCAGCTCATGTAAGGAAATAAGTACGCTCGACGCCTTCGCCTTCGCCTTCACTTCTCTCCCCAAACCAGTCCCGTGACGGAAGATAAGGATCATACTAACGGCCATTCCGCCCCGACAGGAGCCGCGCTGGCGCAATGCCTGCAGGAATCCGAATGTGTCATGATCCATCGCAACACGGCCGCCGACTGCCTGCGACCCCCCTTGGTCGACACGCTCCCGACCCAGTGCCAGCAGCTCAAGAAGGGCTTCGGCGAGTGTCGGCGGGGCATGATCGACATGCGCAAGCGGTTCCGCGGGAACCAGCCCATCACCTTCAAGGCCCTCGAGACGACGGAGAACTCGGGCCAGGGATACCAGCTGTACGCCGGCCGATCCGCCTTCTCGGGCGGCGTCCGGGCCACTGACGGCAACGAGCCAGAGCCGAGGGATTGGCGCGAGGTCGAGAACGAGAAGTTTCGCGCTCAGGAGCCCCAGCAACAACAGCAGCAGCAGCAGCAGCAAGAGAAGAAGTAAGCAAGTGGGGTAGTGACCGGATGAAGACGAGGGCTCGGCTGTACTAGTAAAAGGGAGGATAAAAGAAGTCGACGAGGGGAGACGATGGCCATGTCAACTGCATTGGGCGGTGTTTGAGGCGTTTGCGTGAAGGCCTTAGGTACTTATTTTGATTTCCTGCCACATCTACCGAGTCTTGGAACTCTTCCGACAGTTTAAACGGCAAAACATCATCCTGGATAGAGATACCCAACAACTCGAATCATAATGGCACCTTGGTACACTATACTCATTTCGCAGCCATCACATTCGGAGGATCTCGTCTACACTCTCTGCAGGTACCTTTACCTGTACCCACGGGCTATCCGGACAGTATACAGCTTACCCGAGGGTGACCGACTAAGTATACGATAAAGCGTATGTCCAGTTTTGCAGCTTACTTGGCGAATTACTATACTCTAAGTTGGCGTTTAAGAAAGAGGCGTACACTACGAAGCAGCCAACCACGGAACTCACCGGGCACTTACGGTCGGTCGGTCGTTTCTAGATGCTATTTACGGTACCTGCAAAAACCCGATGCCTAAGCAGTGTACATCGTCTTGCTCCTGACAACAAGGTTATGCATCTAAACCATGAGCACATGGCTAGCTCCCCAAATCGGCATCCGTACCACTTGGCACTGTAAGTTTTCACAGATGCAAGTTCGGTCAACTTCATCATCGTCGACCGCCATCCCGCCCTTTTAGACTCTCATTATTTAGGTGGCAAACGTGCCCGTGTATGCGGCTGTTCTGCCGGCTCCCCTTTTCGTCTCGAATCGATTAATCTGTCTCGAAAATCTAAAATGCCACCTACTTACTTAGCTTTCGAGTAGATAACTGGCGCCCTCGAATCTAGGTTCAATAGGTTGGACGCTTCCGAGATGACGAAAAAGACGTAAACTAAAAAGGCGTTCCGACCTTATATATATATACCACCCATATACACCTACATACTTACCTATATATCCACGCCTTCACCTACATATATATACCCGCACATTCACGTTACTAATAGATCCTTGGTACAATTATTTTCCACGCTCTTAATCTAATACCAGCGTTTCTTCAATATTCGACATTGAATGGCTGGCGAAAGTCCCCGGCGACCTCGAAGCCCGCGAACCCGGCTCCTCGTCCTCGCCACCATCGCCTTCGTCCTGAGCGTCGTCTTCCTGACCTGCACACGTCTCAGCCCGATCCCGCTTCCCCTGAACCTATCACCCCGCCCGGTCCCCAATAACAACCAGGACAAAACCGACGTAATGGCCGCCGCCACGGGGAAACATGCGAAGGGCAGCGCGAAGAAGAAGACGTACCCGCACATCTCGACGCTCCCGGCCCCTCTCCTCCCGACGGACCCCTCCTCCCCGCGGCGCCTGATTATCATCGGCGACGTCCACGGACACCTCAAGTCGCTGGAGGCGCTGCTAGATAAGGCCCAGTTCTCCCCCTCGCGCGGCGACACCGTCATCCTCGCGGGCGACCTGGTGAACAAGGGCCCCGACAGCGCGGGCGTCGTGGCGCTCGCCATGCGGATCGGCGCGTTCGGCGTGCGGGGGAACCACGAGGATCGCGTGCTGAGCGCGTGGGAGCACTACGAGTCTAAGCGGCGGAAGGCGGGGAAAGGGGTCGGGATTGATAGCGACAGTGATGGTGATGGTGACGGTGACGAGGGGAAGGAAGAAGATCATGATGATGGTCGGGACGAGGTCGAGAACGTCATTGGGGAGAACGGAAATGGAACAGCGGATACTTTCCTGCACTCCGAGGACTTAGATGAGGAGAGTGATGCAGCCGAAAGCAGTGACGCGGGAGGGGAACCGGCAGACGACGAGGATGATAACGCGAACCTCACGAACCACGACAAGGAAGAGAAGAAGGGCAAAGACAAGGGGAAGAAGAAGAAGAAGGGGAAGGGGAAAGGAAAGAAGAAATCCAAGGACCGCAAACCCCGCGACTCGGATCTCGAAACCGCCAAATCGCTGAGTCCCGAGCACCGCGCCTGGCTCAACAGCCTCCCTCTGATCTTGCGCATCGGGGACCTGGGGCCGCGGTACGGCGAGGTCGTCGTCGTGCATGCGGGCCTGGTCCCCGGCATCCCACTCGAGTCGCAGGATCCGGACGCCGTGATGACGATGAGGACGCTCCTCCCCTCCTCCGATACCGCCCCCGCCTCCGACTTCCTCATGGACCTCCAACACGAACCCGACGCCGACGCCGACGCCAGCACCCAGGAACCATTGCCGACAGCCCAAACACATAAACGCGAAGAGCCAGAAATCCCAACGCCCGAAGCGAAGACCAAGAACAAGAATAAGAACAAGCACAAGAACAAAGATCCGCACAGACCGATGATCCCCAGCGCCTCGCGCGAGGGGATCCCCTGGGCGCAGATCTGGACGTCCTACCAGACCTCCGTGGTGTCCGCGTCGCCGGGCCAGGCGCGCCCGGCGACCGTCGTCTACGGCCACGACGCCAAGGCCGGCCTGCGCATGCGCCGGTACGCCTTCGGGCTCGACAGCGGCTGCGGGCAGGACAACGCGCTCACGGGCGTGGTCTTCGAACTCGCGCCCGCTGCCCACCGCGGGCACGTTGCCGGGACCGGCAACGCGACTGAGGACCAGAATCAGAATCGAGAAGAAGAAAAAGAAGTAGAGGAAGAAGAGGAACAAGTGGAAGACGAAGAGGGAATAGAAGATGAAAACGAAGAAAAAGAAGGAGAAGAACAGTGGGACGTGGATATCGCTCGGAAAGAGAAGAGGAGGAAGACGAGGATAAGACACCGACTTGTCAGCGTGTCGTGCGCCGAGGTGAGGTAGTATGTGCTTAAGTAGATAGGTGGGTAGTAGGTAGACCGACCTCCAGATAATACAATACAATGGAATACATCGATCGCACGAGGCCCAACGTGGTGATGTTGATGAATGAAATGCGTATGAATGGATGAGAGAGATATGAAACACACAGTTGAAACAATCCCGGCAATTGAACGCGACGACTGGGCAGCCTGGGCTGCAGTACGTCGAAGTCAGTCGCCCCGGTCTTTTGTTGCCGCGCATACCAGTCTGATGGTTGTCGAACGGCCTATACCTACAGGCTACCACCTTCCTACCTACCGTATATATATGAGTATAGGGATAGATATCTACTTACTTGTCCTTAACCATATTCATATGAATGAGTTCAGGGGTAAAGCTGCCTCGGTCGCTCGCTGATTCTTCTCTCTGGGGAAACACGACATTTCATCTCATGATAGCCTCTCTCTCTTACGAGAAAATAAATGGAATCATCCCCTTTTTTTTCATTGTTTCTAAATAGACTAATTATTATCCTAGCATTCTACATGACCCTTTCGGAGGACATCATTCATCACCATCTAAGTAGTGCGTGCAATTAAGTACAAGTTTTTTTCCCTCTCCCCCATTTACGCGGCGATCTTCTTCTTGATGATGTCCTTCAGGGTGATGGCGTCGGCGGCGAACTTGCTGATGCCCTCGCGCAGCTTCTCGACGGCCATCTGGTCCTCGTTGAAGTCGAAGCGGAACAGCGGCTCGTCGCTGATGTACGACTTCTTGGTGATGTCGAGGGTGGTGGCGTCGGAGGCATTGAGCTTCTGGGGCACGGTGGCGTTGGAGTTCAGGAGCTCCTCGAGCAGGTTGGGCTATTTTTGGAGGCAGTGTTAGTCACGGCTCTTATATCTCTGTGTCAAAACACATCATAACACTTGGAACACAAAGTGTCTCCGGTTTTACTCACAGAGATGGTCAGGTAGTCGCAGCCGGCAAGCTCGGTAATCTCGCCAATGTTACGGAAAGAAGCACCCATGACAATGGTGTTGTAGCCGAACTTCTTGTAGTAGTTGAAGATGGCCTGGACCGACTTGACACCGGGGTCCTCCTCCTTGGCGTACTCCTTCTTGGTGGCGGCCTTGTACCAGTCGAGGATACGGCCGACGAAGGGGGAGATGAGGAAGGCACCAGCTTCGGCGGCGGCGATGGCCTGGACGAGCGAGAACATGAGGGTCAAGTTGCAGTTGATGCCATGGTCGCGCTGCAGGATCTCGGCGGCCTTGATGCCCTCCCAGGTGGAGGCGATCTTGATGAGAACACGGTCTTTCGAGATACCTTGCTGCTTGTAGAGCTACAGGACCAAGGCGGTGTTAGCGGGGTGGACGTTGAGGCGTTTGCCGGGTCCATGTCCCGAATAGAACTACGTACTTCGATAATGTGCAGGGCCTTTTCTACCGAAGCCTTTGTGTCGAAGGAGAAGCGGGCGTCGACCTCGGTAGAGACCTTGCCGGGGATGATCTGCAGAATCTCCTGGCCGAAGGCGACGAGAAGTCTGTCGAGAGCAGCATCGACTTGGGAGTCGACGTCGCCACCCGAGGCCTTGGCGTACTCGACGGCGTTATCGATCAGCTTAGCATACTCGGGCTTCTTGGAGGCGGCGAGGATGAGGGAAGGGTTGGTGGTGGCGTCTTGAGGCTTGTACTTTCCGATGGCTGCATTGGCTAATATTAGCATTGTCTCTTTTTCTTGACATGAAGTGATGTTGATAAGATGTCGAGTTATTTCTGCCGAGACGAGGGAACAACAATGCATGTTCACAACGGCAACGCATGGCGAGGCATGAAACAGACGAGGACTTACTTGCAAAGTCACCTAGAGAAGTGAAGAAGAGAGGGATCTCAGTCAGCGGCCGCGCATTTCGTTCAATCTCTCCATCGCGAAGGACATACCGGAGTCGCACACAACCACCTAGAGAGATATCGCGATACAGGTCAGCAAAGCATCATGGCAAGCGTGATCGCATGGCGGGGGGGATTTTGGTGGATGGGCATTGTCTGCAATGAATGAGGATGTCCTCTGCCCTCCTCGTCATACGTAGTCGAGGGCCGCCGCGGGATCAAGAAAGCAAACGGCGGCGCATCGAACGACGGTCAAGTTGGAGGGGTAAATTTGTTGGTATGAGGGGTAAAACGGCGAGGGACGAGACTCACAGTGCCAGTGGACTTCAATTGGTCGAGAGAGCTGGACATGTTGTGCGGGATTCTGTTAAGGATTCTGTTAAGGATTCTGTTAAGGATTCTGTTAAGGATTCTGTTCGATGAGGTTGATGAGGAAGGAGAAAGAGGAAGATAAGAGTGAGCGGTTCTTCAGGTTGAACTGCTTGTTCTATGAGGTGTTGTTGGTTGGATGTTCGAGTGAGCGAGGCGTCACAGGTTGGGATAGCAGTTGTTTTATCAACCTGTAGCGGCACTGTAGGTGTCCCTCCTGGAGGTACATTGGCGGGGTACTGCGCTTACCCTCGTCGATGTACCTATTCTCTATTTTCAGCCGAGGGATGACTTCCGCTGTCGACAACCTCCCCCCTACCCTCGACAAGACGTAGGTACCGTCTGTCCGTCAGCGCCATTTTTCTTCGCTTTACTAACCTGCCGGGCTTGCCTTACCAATACCTCTTCGTACACCCACCCGTCCGGCTGTCTGGTGACGGTTCTAAATTGAATTCGCCCCCCCTGACAACACCGTGTAGCCGTCTATGATGCCTACTTTGATAATCCTTCTCGCCACATGGGTCGCCGAACTACGGAATGCCGCTCTACTTCCATCTAAGCAGAAACCCATATATGATAAATAGGATAAATAGGTAGGTAAGTAATTAAGTAAGCACTCTCGTTTTCCATTCCTTTCTTTTACATAAGTAGTCTCAAATCAACCGCGCGCTCTCGCACGAAGCCTACACTACAAGAGGCGTAGTCAGTTAGATGCGGGCCACCCCGCACCGCCGGCCAGGACAGAGACAAGAGAGAGAACCCCTATCAAACAAAACAACCGGTTGAGCCGGGTTGAAGTCGTTAGGTTAGTGTACTTCGTAGGTCATGTAGGTACACTAGTAGTTTCCTCCGCCGCCGCCAAGCCGACTTACTTACTACAGTGTGACGTTCTTTTTCTATGCAAAACTTTTCCCGACCCGACCCCGGCATGAAACGAGGGACGCAGCTATCGCAAAGGTAGGTAGCCGGCCGACGAGGTAGGTAAATAACCCCACCGGTCGCGGAAGGGAGGATGCGGGAAATAATGATGCTAATGCTAATACTATTAATATTAATGACAATAGGTAGCCTTGAATAGGCAACCGTGAATAGTCATGATCAAAATAAATAAAAAGGGCCTGGAAACAAATGAAGTGCACATCTCCGCGCAGATGTATGTACACGAACTATGATATGAGGAGTCTAGATGAGCAATGTGACGATAAAGCCGTCGACGGTAACGCGGAAAGATTGTGCCACCAGAGCCGTCGCAAGGACTGTCCACGTGGGGGGCCGTTCGACGACAATTGGCGATTAGTAAGTTAGTATAGGCGGTTTGGAGGGGGTCATGTTCCCGGCCTTGTTGTCACGTTGTTAGAGGGACTCGTATATCTATCTACATCTACGTCTACCACATGTAAGCGATCAATAAGTTGGGCTGGATAACATCCGGCACTAGCGCATACGTTGGAATTTGGGAGCACTTCTTTTATTTTCTTTTATTTCCAATTTTCTTCTCCCTACGAATGAATAGCCGCATGATTCATCCGCATCTTGGGATGGATTATAACTATACTACAATTGCGCCGATATGCTCCTGCGTCGATGAGGACGATGCTGAGAAATCAAGTGACATTTTTTCGTCCTGTGAACAATGACCATCGCCGCCGTCCCTGAAAAATGGCATGATACAGAAAGATTCCGTTATAACCGAAATGCTATTTTCCTAACCTGAACCGGATTTGTCGCCGAGAGGGCGAAGACTACGCCAGCCTTTTCACCACGCGAAAATATGTCGACTGGGTCACACGAACCCGTCGCTTAGTCCTCGGTGATATCGCCGTACTGCCAGATGCCGCGTCGGTCCGCCTTGGCCTCGGCCTCGACCTCTCGCAGCTTCTTGAGCACCTCTTCAGAAGCACGGCCGCGCTCCCACGCCTTCAGCTTTCTCGGCACCATGGCATAGCCGTTGGCCACGATATCTTTGTTCACCGAGTCCGCAAAGGTAGCGGAGGAGCCGCTCGAGCTCTCGTCGAATAGGGTGATGTAGCTGAGACCCTCTTTCGCATCAACAAAGTCAAAGCTGGCAACGAGCGTGCGTCCATCCGTAGCATCGGCAATGAAGTCGGTGGCATCGCGGAAATAATCCGTGGCTGTGGGTAGCTGGATAAAGGAGAGCACGGCGTCGGTCGCCTGTCCCCTGAGCTTCTGCACCGCGAATTCAGGCTGATCAAGAGCGCGAAGGCTGGCCCATGGAAGCTGCTCGCTGTTGCCGTAATCGATATACACAACTTCGGAAACCTTGGCGTTGCGATCATTCGAGCGGACGCGGGCACGGTACCACTGACCATCGGCAGAGAATTTGGCAGCTACATACTCGCCAGCCTTCGGCGGGTTACCAAGAGGCTTGGCATTCTTGGAATCCAAGTGGAATTTCTTGAATTCGTTCATCATGATCTCGAGGGCAGAAGTCCCCTTGCCGATCTCCTGTATCTTGAGCCTGCCATTCGAGTCGATGTTCGTGACGACGATCTCACGATAATCCGACGCCTTCTTGTCTGAAGCCTCCGGCTCGGTCGAAGTCTCGGCCGATGCGGCCTCTTCGTCATCATGCTCCTCTTGAGACGGGTCCCAAGAGTGCCACAAACCTCTACGGCCCTCCTTTGCTTTCCGCTCAGCTTCCAAGAGCTCCGCAGCGTTGCCGGCCTTTTCCGCGGAGTATTGATGAACCTGGGCAAGACCCTCCTCAACAAGAATCTTGGCGAAGCTCTCACGGCTGATATAGAGGTCGCCGATGAACCCGCCGACTTTGTCAATGTCATGAACGTCAATCTCGCAATCGCGCTGATTACATCGGCGGTTAGCCAGGTCTAGAGCTTCCTGCCCGAACGGCTCGCCTTTCTCGCCTGCTGATCTAGGTGCTTTCGGGGCGCGAACGCCAGCAAGAACCATGGTGATCTTGACGCCTTCGCGGGGGATCAGGATCGTGAAGCGTGAACCGCCCTTGCAGAAATCGACAATGCCAGGGACTTTCTTCTGGCGCGACAAGGTAGATAGCTGGATCTTCGCTTTCTGTACAGATTCAGAGGCATCCGTGTATGTCTTCGCTTTCGATGCCTTGCCCGACCATATACCTTTCTTCTGTTCCCTGGCTTCCTCCTGGGCGGCGAGAAGCTCGTCGTAGTTGGAGGCTCTGTCTGTGTCGTCCTTCCTGTGACGAATAACTGTACACCAACCATCTTGTACAAGCGCAAGATTGATATTCTTGCCCTTTTCAGTCACGGTAGCTACATCCCGAGCGTCGAATCCTTCGGTTGCGGGCTTTGACCCATCTACCGAGACCTTCACATGCTTGCCGATTAATTTTCTGCGTAGGTACTCCTTGGCTTCGTCACGGAATGGAGCCTCAGATGGTTCGCCGGCTCGGGGTCCACGGACACTGCTGAGACTGATGCGCTTCTCCTCTCCCGTCTTCGTGCGGACAAAAATTGTATCGGCGCTCATAACTTTGGACACAGTCATGTCGGACGCACTACCACCAGCCGTTTTGGCGACGTGGTCCTTATGCAAGCGCAACTTGCTAGCCTGAGCAGTTTTCTCTGCGGCACGCAATGTAGCCATCTTGGCACCAAGTAAGGTAGAATGGAAGTCGTTACACCTCGCTAGGCCGTCAGCGAGCAAGAATTCGGCAATGCTCCCACGGGGGTGTATGAGGGAAGCTATCAGTTGTCCTTGCTGACTGATGCCGACTAATTCGACTTTGATATCTCGCTGTAGAAGTCGCTGCTCGACGAATTGCCGTGCCTCGTTGCCAAATTCCTCGGCAGCCTGAGTCTGGCCGGTTGATTGATTGACCCTCTCTGTGGAGGGGGCGCGGATGCCAGCAACGAGTACCATTACTTGAAGATGGGACTTGTCTGACAACTTGAGTCGGACAAGGCATCGATCGCCGCTCAGCACGCGTTCGACAAGTCCGTCAACTGTTTTGCCTTTCCATTGGTTAAAGTCAACGGACCCAATGTCGTTCTGCACTTCGATGGTTCCATTGGTAGAGGCCCAAAGTCCTTTTCCTTCGCTCTTGGCCTGTGACTCTAGATTCCTCAGTGTTTCCAGGCGGCTCAGAACATCTTCAGATTCCTCCTTGCGTCCAGCATCCTCACGGACCTTTAGCCACCCGGCTTTCACAAGCTCATCGGGAAGTTGGGTGCCGTCCTTCAGTTGGGCATGCCCATACTCGCGTCCAGAGGACGGAATAGTGTAGAGGACAGTGCATTGGATGGGCTTCCCAACTGTCAAGCTGCGAAGGTAGTCTCGTGACTGAAAGGCGAATGGTTCATCGCCCTCTCTTCTCAGGTGGGGACCAGTTACAAATGCCAGGGAGAAGGTTCGCTCAGCATTCGGGTTGTTCAGACTTGCCAATATCAGGGTGTCGCCACTCTGAACCAACTTTACATTAGCAAAGAATTGTTTTGCCATAGCTGTAGAGGAATGACTTGGAATCTGCAAGTCACCAGCAAAGAAACAAAGCTGTTGTCAATGTCTGTTTAGTCGATTAGCACGAGTCCCTATAGCAATAGCGGCCAAGCATAGTGGAAATGAAAAGAGACAAATGGAAGCAATGCTGGAGAGTCCTCCTGTTTTTGTAAAACATGGTGCTCCTATACATAACGAAGTGCTGTGTAGTAGGTAATTGGTCTTTGAGGTGCAATATGACACGGCAACTGATATTCTAGAGAATATAACAGGCCGCATCTGCGTAGTCAGGCAGTTATTGCCAGGATTAGAGTTTAGATCATGACCTATATCAATCACCTCTAGATCGAAGGGGCCACCAGGAAGCAGGGGACAGAAGGAAAGAGAACGCAGAAATACAAGGCAACCCACGCCCCAGCTGCTGCTAGCTACTTAGCTATCACTCAGCTGAAGTTGATGCAGGTCCTGGCGGGCAGGCGATTATGTTGGGTTAACAAGAGCTAGGGTGGCGCCAGCCACTTAGCGGTAGGGAGGGCTGAGAATTGACCAAAAGAAAGAAGAGCAGGACTGTTGTTTAGGAGAATCTGAAATGGATATTGAAGCATTGTTATTGTGGCAGGACTGCGGTAGTACGCCCAGCAATGCCATACAGAAGTAACCCAAAGACATGTTGGACAAGCTTCAATGTCTGGAACTTCGTCTGACATATTAATGTGCAACAGCTGCTAAGTTTGAGGTGTTGGATGGATCAGGAGGAGACGACCAAGAAAGCTCTCAACTTACCAAAAAGTGCCGGATTGTGAGGAGGAGTGACTGCACAGGAACTGCCGATGTCAAAAGAACAAAATGCTTGGGGGAATTGGGTTTTCTTTATATCTTCGTGAGGCAGAATGAAAGTGCTGGGAGGAAGCAAGAATGGATGTTGTGCTCTCGATTTTGACAGGTTTCACCAAATTGTGTGGAGTAAGGTTGACTTCCAATTGAAGGAGTACAATCCATTCATGGTGGGTACCAAATACAGGTAATACATATGTATGTGCAGTTACCTACAATTTACAAATGTACATTACCTACGACGTACCCGGTACAATCAGTACCCGCGGGCATACAGGTACTGGTAATGTTCCCTAGCGACAAACAAGTGGCAGCCAGCTGTCAAAGGGCCCTGAAGTATATCTGATCTCACCCTTGAGGGGTTGATCTTGCGCTAAGCTAGAGTTGGTGTAGTTTAGGTACAAGTCGGTTACTTATCTGGAGGAGGCTCATGGCGGGGTAGCTTGGATGGCATCATTGTCCATTTGCGGTGTTTGCTACTGAGTCCCCAAAGCAAAGTCCCCTATTTAGAGGCTGTAATTTCTAGTCGGATATGATAATGGAGCATGTTGCCGCAAGCCATATAACCAGGAGAGGGAACAGGTGGAAACAACCATTACATCTTGGATAGTGGGTTAGCCTAGCTGATTGAATACCTAGGTATACAACATGCAAACCATGGGGCAATCTGTTTAAGTGTTTGGGTTTACAAAGTACTAATAATCAGGTGCGGTGGTAACAAATGAATTATGCTTCTCATCTCCACAATGTCATTCACTTCAGGCAGAAACGTATTTTTCAAGGATACTAAGACCCTAACACTTGTTCCAAGGATTTGGCTACTGGATGAACTATGTAGTCCTAGCAACTTGTTATCCGTGTCCAAACTTCTTGTTTTCGATCTCGTTATCCAATCTAGTTGGAGATACCAATGACACCTTTTAGGAGTTAGCAAACACATACCGGCGCGTCATTTTATTCGATACGTACCGCAGGCGGGTCGAGCACCAGCATTACCAGTCTTGAGCGACTCCTCGTTGCCACCCTGTCCAAGATCATCAGTGCCGGCGTGGGTCACAACAGTGCGCTATGCATTCGTCCAAGTCAGTATTCGTACTCCAGTCGCTTCTGTTCGGACATGGAAGGGTAGCTTACGCCGATGATGCTCTCGGGTCCGATAAGCTTGACGAGGCTGTCTTTGACGGAGCCCTTGGCGTTGCCCTGGGCATCGGTCTCGATGTTACCCAAGTCACCGACGTGGCGGGTCTCGGCAGTGCGGTCGCCGTGTGTCTTGCCATGGGGGTTGACTAGGAGACGGTGAGCTGCCGTGCGAAGCTGTAGCGTGTTGAGGCTCGTAACGTACAGTGGGGGCCAGCGGAGGTGCAGCCGTTAGTGTTGTCACCAAAGGTGTGGATGTGGAAGCCTCGCTTCGCGTTGGGATCGTGACCGCTGAGGTCCCACGAGATGGTGGTGGGCTCCGACTCCGAGGACTGCTCGAAGGTCACGGTGCCGGCGACCTTGGAGTCACCACGGAGAACAGCGACTGCACGGCGACGGCCATATTAGCGCGGACTTCAGTAAACTTATAGGCTACGGTTTGACTACCGCCGAAAGAGACAGACAGAGAGAGAGAGAGATGAGTTCCACAGGCCGCAGCAAAGCGAGTCAAGGAGCAACCTTGACGTCCATAATAGCAGTACACCCAGTTGTCTGGATGGATGGAGCCGCCACGAGGAGCATAGCTGGCATGTGCGGCGCCTTGTCCAGCAAGGTACCGGCAAGGTGGCCAGCAAGGTGTCCTTGTGGTGTAGCGGTAGCGTGCAAAACATGCGCAATCGTGCTCACGGCGGCCATTGCCATGCGAGATTGGCGAGATCGACGGGATCCGGGGAAACTTTATCAATGTGGAACATGGGACTTACCAGCCTTGACCATTTTGGCTAATTCTTGCTGATAAAATGATATAGCTGAGGGTATACAAGTGATATCGTTGCTGGAGATCGAGAGAGTTCGACGAGATGATTGTTTAGATGAGAAGCGGAGGGGGGGGAACCAGCGAGCTACTCTACAAATTTGTATGGACGAGCCCACCTGAAATGGGAAGAGGGGTTAACGGGAGTACCGGTATCACACAACGAGCTCTGCTGGAGGGAGCTGATGCCGTGCTGGACAAACAGGCGGGCCACAGTCATTTAGCCACTGTGGGATTGTCCGTATAACAGGCGACAAAAGGCCGGTTGAAGCCTATGTCCAGTACAGTACGGACGTCATCATCGACTACCTACGTCCTTCTTTCGCCTTTCTCCTACCTAGTGTGGGGGACAATGAGGGGCTGGCTCGGACATACACTATCGAAGAGATGTCCGCCCCGCAGAAGAACTTCACGTTTCTTTTCGTCATACCTAGATCACTACGCTACGGTAGGTAGTACTACGGACTGCTGACAAATGATATCATTTCTTCCGGACGAGCTGTCTAAGCTAAGCTTCAAGTTCGTTGAGCTACCTAACCCACCACTGCCCGTACCCGTCGAATGAACGCGCCGATTCTCGGGCAACATGCCACATACGTGTTGGAGAAGGCTCCAATGTAGGAGCATCTGCGGAGAGGTGCGGAAGTCTAACATTCTTATATAAGAGGTAACAGGGTATCTCTAACTCATTCCTGTCTAGTGTCGGCAGGCTAATAAATCGCCGAGTTGCTATTACGAATGCTACACAAACACTTGATGTTGGTATTAGACGTATTAGGTATGGGCTTGACTGTCGTCTGAAGTTGACCAAACGGGGCGGCAGGGCTGGGCTGCACTTACTGCACTTAATTCGTACCTCGGTAAAGGCGATTTGATAAGGGTCCGAAGCGCTACGTATTAGATAGGATAATATGCTGAATATAAAAGTCAGAGTTCGTCGCAAAATGCCCCTCGATGTAAGCTCACGGCGGGGTTGTTTGACATGGAGTCTGAGCTCTACTACCTAACTCATCTCAACTGAAACAAGCGCCTATTCTGTATCCCAGCAGGAACTAGCCGGGCGTGGTACCCTTTTAGATACCAAACAGAAACAGATATGATTGGAGTACGAGGGCAGTGAAGAGGTGCTTGTGAGAAATCAGGTATGGCGCTATTCTGTAGATGAAGTTGCGAACTATATTCAATTTTACTATATGCTCGTTCGTTCTGATATGCGCGGACTCGGTATGCATGTATATCTTATGAAACTTGTGTATTCTCGTGGTATCATATGTTCCGTTGGAGTCTCGTCTCTGGTTCGTGTTATATACGTGCAATATCCTTAGGTACTTAGTAGTGATGGCCAATCAATCGGCTCTATCCAGCTAGACCTACCTATGGCACGCATTATTGGACAGAATGGAAGAGCAGGACGTTACGGTAGTGGATGGCTTGGGATCACCGAACGGAGCTGCCGATGCATCAGCAGCGCTGTAATCCTGCATTTCCATGATCCCACGTGTGGTGGTGATAAGAGCAAGGTAGGCCCATTACCTAAACCGCAGCGTCGAAACCTCGAGCGTCACATTTCCTCCCATGTACAAAACAGCGTTTTTGGTCTTGGGGGGGTTGTTGCCATGTTGTAGGGGCCCACCTTTACCAGGATGCACTAATTAGGGGTTCGGTATGCTCAACTGAGAGTGTGAAACCCTTCCGCAACAGGTGACGGGTTGGCGACGTGCCGGCAAGCCCGCCCTGAAGGCACTAGGTCAGCAGATCTCAACTGGCCAGTTGAGGTGCATCTTCTTCAGTCCGTCCTCTCCGCATGGTAAGGTAGACTAGACTTGAGGATGTCGGTATGGATGTAAGCTGGTCGACAATAAGTGTAGCTGGCTCTCGAGACTTAACAAGAAGTGTTCCTCGTCCTCGCCTCGGTTAGGTGGTAGGTCTTATTAGTTGGAACTTATCTCAGCCCTACGAATACCAAGATGACCGAATCGTTGACAAGCTCGTGGAGAAGACAGAAACATGAACGCGTTTTGGAAATGCATGGGCCAATAAGGCAGATCCACGACACAAAATGGCTTGCGACCCTCCCCTATCCAAGGCACCTAACCTGGTTGTGTATCTAGCCGCCTCCTCTCCAGTGTTAGAGTGCCTGTGCCATTCTATGCGCTGTGTTAGGCGTAAATAGTGGGTCTTTATAATGTACTGTTGCGTTTGAGGATCGACAAAACAGAAGAGGGGATGGCGAATAAATTTGTACCCAAGGTGCCGGTAACTTTTCTCGAACATTTCTAAATCTTGTCCCCAGAAAACTGTAGGAAACCGTCTGAATCTCAGGAAGGCTGTATTGGCCATGTTGGACCATGCCAAACTGGCGGGTAGAAAAGCGTACTTTTTGCTTTGGTACTTCGTACTTAGCCTTTAGGTGCGATGGTTGTTCGCCGACACAGAATCTAGGAGGTACCTACGGAATATACCCATAAAGATGCTGCCATTACCTTGATACCTCTTGATTGATACGTCATTTGCTGCAGGGCTTTCTGATGAGCGGACCAACAATATCTTCGGATACCTCAATGCCGACCTACCTACTTATCTCCTAGGTATGCTTTTAAGGTACCTAACCTTCAGAAATACGCAGTCAAAGCGAAACTACACAGCCACGCAGAACGAGCGTATATGTTGTGGCTGAGTCCTATGTACTGCATAAAGGTTCCAATGACGGGATTCTAGGGCTCTTCAGAATGTTAGGCAAGGAAAACACCTCTCTCATCCCTGTTTACTTTCAATTGTTCTCTCTAGCCGTCTCCCTCATACTTCGTACTAAGTATGTCCTGAAAGCACCCATCGAACTCGAAGTGTATTTCGTAGATAGATACTTCAGCAACCAAAGATACATGGCACTTAGAGATAACATCATGATGAGTCTAATTGGCTTGTACTCAACGCTAATCCTGTAAACTGAACTCTATACTGCCCCCTCTGCCCTACAATAAAGGTACTAGGTGTATGCTGCGCCTCTACCTCTCTCTACCTTAGAGCGCGTTCGACATATCAGCTCCCGTCCTAGGTACCTCGTACATGGCCACTCTTCGCACAAAGACGGACCCCAGCCTAATCTTAGCCTGTCATAGTGTACTAGGGTAGTGTACGAAGTACTAGTGCGCAACTCCTACACTAACAATCCCACCCAACTCCAACAACACGCCCAACTGAACTCATCGCATGCACTCGTTGCACACCACCTACAGCAACATCCCTTTCCTGTATCGCATCTATTGTGTCTACTATTGCAAATCATGGTTATTGTATATTGATCATTTCCCGTACGGCTCCCCGCGTATTGCTTGCTTGTCATTGCGTCGACTCTTTCCTCGATAGTAACTCATTCCCCCGCTCCCCTCCTCAGCTACTCGCATTGGGATGGATGTGTCTCATTCGGATCATGTGCTAACGCAAGTTCAAACAGCTGCTGCTCGTTTCTGTTCGACTGATCTTGTTCGACTGATCTTGTTCGGCTGATCCTCCATAGTCCGATCGCATTGCCTTATTATGCAGACGCAGAGCACTCTCCTCCATCCTCTTGGGTCCTGAGGCGTAAAACGTCGCTATTGTGAATCTCAGCCCGTCCGCCGTCTGCAACACGCCTCTACTGCAAAGCCTGTCGCTGCAAAGTCTCACATCTTCAGCCAGAGCCTCAAGCGCACACCCCAGGCTGCTGTTGGTATAACCAAATCGGGCGGCGCATCGTCCTGCTGGCGCGGCTAGGCGCAGACGGTAGTAGTGATTCTACGGCGCGGCTGTTGTCGACAAACTCTCACAGTCCTCTCTCTCCTCTCTCGCCATCGTAAACGCCGCCATCACGTCGGCCTGCTTGCTGTTCCCTCGGCGCTCCAGATCGGTCTCCTCTCCACTCGTGCCGGGGCTTCATCATGTCGTTTCGAGGCGATGAACAACGCCGATATGGCCATGTTCCTCCTGTTCAATACCCCGTCGCAAATCAGTCTTCACAGGACCAAGCTGCTTATCCAGTCCGGACCCCGAGTTTCCACAATGGCGACGATTCCACGGCATATTCGTCTGCTGCGACACGCCCGCCATACCGACCTACCTTGAACACCACGGCCAGAGGCCTCGGCGTGGATGACGAATTGTTTTTGATGGCCAGTCCCGCGGTGGAGGCCAACAGAGCAAACTACGCCAGTTCCAACCCTGCCATGTCTAGCTATCAACAATTACCATATCAATCCCAGACTCCGCCAACGCCCTCGACCTACAATCCGCAGTCCTTTGTTCGTTCTCAGTCGACTGGTCTACCCCCGAATCCCCGTCCGGCGCATCGATGGGGCCAGCAGACTATACCGAGCGCGCCATATAGCCCGACCGCTACGACTGGAAGCATTGGGCATGCGCCCTATAACCCAGCCGCGTATTCCAGTCCAGCTGTCCCTCAGCGCCACTCAACCAGCGCGGGCTACAGCCAGAACTATAATAGCCCGTCGCTGGGCTCCCCGACTAGCCAATCTCATTACTTCTCGTCGCAGTCAGCATATGCCACGATGCCTACTCCGCCAACAACATACACGGGATATGACCAGCCAACCCCCGCTCCCGCTTATGGACAAAGTAGTAGCACAAGTGCTGCTGCCCCGTCTTATGTGGCTACTCATGAATCCTTTCAGTCTCAGCAGCCATCGACACACTGGGGGAATGGAAGAAGCCCGCCAGTAACGTCATACTCTTCCACACCCTCTCAAGCACCGTACCCAACATCATCGCATATACCCGTTGGTCCGAATTACTCCGACCGTGATCCGCATTCCTTTCTTGCATCCGACTCAAATTCAACGCCTTCTCCTGTACCTTCACCACATACTTCGCCTGCCTTGGCACGACACCCAACGAATGCACCCTTACCGAGTAGACCCGTTGAAGCCCCCTCTTTTGAATCTTACAGGCCCAACGGTGCTATTGGAACTGACTTCGCCCAGGAGCTTCTTACTCAGGATGACATTATGCAAGACATTGAGGCTAGACTTGGGAGAGTGAGAATGTCACATCGTGACCAGCCCGTCCCTCATGATCAAAGGAACGGAACATATACTGAAGATGCTGATCAAAACCTGCGCCGTTATACATCGAACGCAAGTTATCATTCTAACGCAACGACGGCTTACACTCCAGATGAGTCCAGTGTCAACCGTTACTCATCCAATGCGTCTACGATCAACAGAAACAATTTAGGGAATAGCAACATTGCCGAAGAGGAGGGATACGAGAGTGATCCAGAGGCTATGGCAGGTCTCCTGGCATTGCAGCAAGCGGAAGAAAACGACCGTCGCGGCGGTAGCTCTTTCCAACCGTTCAGCCAACCCGACGTTACAGTTCCGACAACTCTCCCGACTCACAAAGAGGAAACGAGTAGTGATAGTGACTATGGCATGGACATAGGTCTCGCAGGTGGGGGATACGGTGGTCAACTCACCTACGATAACAATGTTGGCTCTCCTCCTGGCCCGGAAACGTCGCAATTCGTTCCGCAGACTATTCATCGTAACCATGCTTCTCAGAGAAGCCACGATAGTACGACATATCCTGCTTTCACACAGGCTGATCTGGATTACGGCGGTTGTGGTGGCCTGCAGTCCCCGAGGGCACATCGCCTCAGTTTTGACGACGGCGAGGAACGTGTCTCACTTCACTCAAGACAGAGCGGCAGCGAATCACCCGTTAAGGATGACTATCCCGACATGTTTTACCATCCGGGAATTGGAAACAGGCCACTGCCAGCTCTCCCACCTGGGTCAGATAGCAGCTCATTATTGTCCATTCAATCTCCGATTCGAAGCGGCCAGCAGCACAACCACTCCCTCAGTGCCGAATCCCGATCATATTCAGGCCCTGATGCATATTATGGGCAAAATGCACAGCAGCTACAGGTCGAACGGTCTATCTCGTTGTCTAGTCACAGCACATCACCCCATGTCCAACCGCCGGGCAGGTCTAAAACTGATGCCGCCGAGGAGAGGAACGCGAGAATGAAACATTTGAGACAACAACAATCACTCACGACGCAGCAGGGATTGCCATATGACACTTACGGTGCTGGCACGCCTTCATCTGTCAACTATGATGTGATAACCTTGCCAAGCGGAAGACGGCGGAAATTTCAGCCTGAAAAGCTGACTTTGGTTGATGTTCAGTCTTGCACAGAACCATGGGCATTGAGCGGGATTTCGAAATGGATTCGAGAGATGGCCGAGGGCGAGCCGGATCTCAAACGTAAAACTGTCGAAGATGGCCTAGTGAGGCTGTTCTGTTTGAAGGTTCCTACAATGAATGTGGCTGATGCGGAGACTCTCAGTGCACAGGTCATCGAATCGATTCTGCAAGCTGGTATCTTGGTGCCGGAGGAAGAATGGCTGAAGTTTGGCCATGGATCCATCTCGGGAGTACTCTGGCAACTGACCGGAGTCGGCTGCTATGCACCTAAGTTGCACGAAAGTCAAGGGCTGATGGGATCTCAGGAAGTAACTGGGCGATGCTATTCTTTCCATTGCATGCGGACCTTGAAGAAAGCTAATCTGGACGAGCTCATGGTGGATGGGACGAGAACCCTCGACTGGGCGACTTTCTACAATCTCACGAAAGAAAGCGTCGAAGACAAATCCAAGTATGAGATCAAGAGACAGAATGTTATACATGAGTGTATCACTTCGGAGCAATTATATATGGACCAACTCGAAGTACTGAGGCTCTTGTATAGGGACCGGCTTGTAGCCACCCAACCGAAGCTTATAGCAGAGTCCAGGATGGAGAAATTCGTGAATGCCGTTTTCGGCAAAGCCGAGGCCGTTCAACGCGTCAACAAAGATCATTTGCTGGCACAGATGAAGTATCGTCAAAAGGAACAAGGCCCATGGCTTACAGGACTTAGCGACATATTTCGAGAATGGGTCCGGAAGGCCAGAACAGCATACATTGACTATGCTGCGTCCTTTCCTTATGCATGGTTCTTGATTCGGAGAGAGTCCGATCGAAACGTCATGTTTAAACAGTTTCTGGAAACCGTCAGGGCCGATCCCCGTTCCAAACGTCTCGGCTATGACACATACATTAAATCCCCCATTGCGCGCCTGCAACGCTACCCTCTTCTTTTAGATAGTGTCTTAAAAGAAATGCGGCAGGAGAGTGAAGAGAAGACGAACATGATCAAGGCAATCGACGAGATCAAGGCCGTTGCGCACGAATGCGACGCAAAGGTAGCCGAGATGGAGAAAAAAGTATTGATGATAGAACTGGATCAAATGCTTGTGATGCGACCCGGCTTACATGCCGACTTACACCTCGACCACCTAGGTAGAGAGCTGATATTGGAAGGCGACCTACAACGGATGGGCTCCAGAGGTGTACGATGGGTTGATACACACGGTCTGCTTTTTGACCATTATTTAATTCTCGCCAAAGTTGTCTTCACCCGGGACGCTGGGCGCGAGAAGAAATATGACGTATCAAAAGAGGTGAGTTGTACCTGACCAAGTCACGCTGGTTTCCTACTAACTTTGTTCTAGCCAATTCCCATGCCTCTTCTGTTCTTAGAGAGCAGTCAGGACGAGCCCATATCGAAACAGAAAGGTCTTACCGCGCCATTGACGCGTTCTGCTAATACAGGATCCGACACCAAACTCAATAAGGTCACGTCGAATGGAGGCGAACGCCCCGGTCCGGAACACACGGCAACAAGTTCTTCTGTCGGCTCTGCTATGAATAGGCTAGCACCCGTGAACTCGACTGACAACGAAGGGAAAATCTTGTATCCCTTTCGCATCAAACATCTTGGTCACGATGTTTATACGCTTTTCGCCTCATCCGCACAGTCACGTCAGGACTGGTGTGACAGGATCATCGAAGCAAAGACACGACATGCTAAAGCCTTATACGCACAGAACGCAGAGCCGTTCAAGTTACGTGTTATGGCTGATAGTGCTTTCGCTTACGACTCGATTTCTAGCGTGGGCAAGTATATGAGCGGCGTACACATCCGCCACACACCACTAGACAGGGCCATTCGTGACTTAGAAAAGACGTTTGGCCCGGGCCGAGGTCCTCCAGCGATATCACGTGCCGCCGTATACTGTGCCACTGGTTTCTCGGCCTTCGGAAAAAATATGGTAGCAGTGGGCACTGATGTTGGTGTATGTGTAGCGGAGGCCAGTGATCAAAGGGGCTGGAGCAAGGTAAGAACTGCACCTCCAATCTTTGCATATCAATGCTAATCCCCCGATAGACAATTTCAGTGGCCCGTGTCACACAGATCGCCGTGCTCGAGGAGTTCTCGGTTGTTCTTGTTCTTTCTGATCGTAACCTTATCTCATATCCGTTAGACGTCATATGCCCACCTTCTCATTTCCCTAACCAATCTAGCGACAATCCTCGTCGCTCGCCACAGAGGCTAGCTAAAGACGTAGCATTCTTCGCGACGGCCCGTATGAAGGACCGGATGCTAGTTTTCTACAAAAGGAAGGAGAACCTACACAGCACTTTCAAGGTTCTCGAGCCTGTCTACCAGAAAGCAACAGAAAAGAAATCACGTCTCTTTGGCGGATCTCGACGGGGCGGAAGTGGCGCTACCGAAACGTTCCGAGACTACGACGATTTCTACCTTCCGGTTGAGTGCTACTCGCTCAACATCTTCCAGTCATACATCGCCATATCGACGGCCAAAGGTTTCGAGCTAATGACACTCGACAAGAAAGTGCCTATGTCGATACCGGATGTCAAACAGCCAGCCATTGCTAGTATCGCAAGTCGGATCAGGGATCAACGGCCCTTGGGCATGTTCCGACTCAATGACCAAGAGTATATCCTCGCATACGAGGACTGTGCGGTTTATATCGACAAATATGGCGACGTCAGTCGCAGCGTCATCATGGAGTACTCGGGCAAGCAAAAGAAAGCCAAGGGCGCCACAATATACGGACAGTATTTGATCCTCTTCAACGATGACTACATTGAAGTACGAAACGCCGAGAACGGTCGATTGCGCCAAATCATTGCCGGTCGTGACGTAAGGGTTTTAGATTATGGCATCAGGGGGCCTACCGGCGGCTTTTACAACTTGCCGGGACATGCGAATCGTGCAAACGGGGCCGACCAGGGGATGGATTCGAAAGGCACCGTGAAGATCGCGATGGCACACCCAGAAGTTGCGGGTCAACAGATTGTGCTAGAGATGCTACTCAACAACGGACACACAGAAAAGTGAGGACCTATAATGATGGGTGCGAGGTCACGAAGAAGAAGAACGGCGATACGGGCTCGCTCATGATGGCGAAGTGAATTCCACCAAGGGGTAGATTTATGGGCACGACCAATAGAGGCGAGCTCGTATCTTGACGCGTGCTTTTTTCTTTCTTGGTGTTCAATTTACGAAGGAAGATATCCGGCCACCATTGGCCATCGGTTTTTTTACCTCTCTCTTCCTTTTCTCACGAGTATCCCCAGATTGGGGGTTAGCAGTCTTGAATGACATGATGATTGATCTAGGGGGAAATGGTGATAGTGACAACCTTACCAGAACTAGGCGTCCGGCGTTTACCTGTATGAAGCTGGTGTGTGAAGAGCACTGGAAGGAAGTATTTCTTCGTCATTGGGAAGGAGATTGTATACCAGATAATGAAGCCTTGTAGGTATTTTGCATACCATACCTAAAGTAGATACTCGTTACATGTCCAACCAAGAGACAGCCGCCCGGCCGCAGCCAAGAGTGGCCGTAGTCTCTCAAAACGACCTCGGAGGCTCCCCATGAGCCACTCTCTGCTTGTAGTTTCTGCATGTCATTTCTCACGAGGCTTTGCCGGGGGCGGACATGTATGCCAGCAATCAGGTACATGGTGGTTCGACGCTCGGACTTTTCGCCCTCGGATAACGGGGCTCAAGTACCGGGGTCGTGTAAATTATCCGAGGCCGATCACGATCAGCGCGGGCCCTGTTGATAGGTAATAGACATTGTCTTGATCGTAGGTATACACCTAGTGTACGACAGCTGCTGTGTGATCAAGACGGAGCTCGGACTATCTAATCCCCGCCCCCTCACACGTACCTACCTCTTGTGTTCATGATGTTCACCGCGCGATCCGGCAGACTTGCATTCTTGAATCTCAGATACTTGAGACAACAAGACAACATATCGAACAGAATACCTACCTACCTACCTACATCATACCCTTAGTTTATCCCCGTACAGCTGTACGGACTTGACGTATCGGCGGTGTAGCATACCTACGAGATAATCACTTAATACTTATCACCTACACATCCGGCGAAGCGGATCACTGAAACGGAAAAGAGCGGCTTCGATCTAGGCTCTGTCTAGTCCCCGTCCAATCCCGATCTAAGAACGGGATCGGCAGAATCTGGGAACCCGGTAATTAGTTCTGAAGCAACTCCGTCTTCCGCACGCCATTTCATCAACGGCTCTTCGATTGACGGAATCAACTTGACGCGGACGCTACGATGCTGGGCCGCATCCTCCTCACGATCGACAGCCTCCTGCTCGTCATCGCGTCTCCTATTGCGGATTACAGCCCCTCGCACATATTCAATCCCAACTGGCCGCCTCATGCAAAGTGAGTTCGATTCCTATTATGCATGTCTCATACGCCGTAAGAGATTGAAGAGGGTCTAGTCTTTCCTTTTCTCGGTAGTTATGTTCGACGCGTCTATCTCGTAAAGGACGGCGTGATGAACGTACGCGCGCGCATGCCTTCACCTACCTATAACACAGAGAACCCAGAGAAGGAGGATGGGCCAGAGGACTGATTTGATTTTTAACCCCTTCCCCCCGACGATCTAGGTTCCACAACGGCCAGACGATCACCATGTCGGTGCTGCTCGGCCTCGCGACGGCGTTCTACGCGTGGCGGCCGGCGGCGACGGCGGCGCTGAAGCGCGAGTTCATGCTCGCGGCCGCGTTCACGGGCTCCATATACTGGCTCGCCGGCCTCGCCGCCATCCTCTACCCCGGCACCATGGGGCTCGACCCCGAGTTCGGCGGGCCCGGCTTCCCGCAGGCCCCGCTCTTCGCGGCCGCCGCCGTCTTCGCTGTCGTCGGGAGCTGGCTGGATGCGCCGGGGGCTGGGAAGGTGAAGGGGGGTTAGGGGTTGCAGGCGTGTGCTAGTGTATGTGCGTGGTGGGAATGGGGTAGTGTGTCTGGAGCTTGGGGATGCTTAGCGGAGAAGGGAATGCGCGGTACGTCAATGCGAGGGTAGATTGAGTGTTGGTTTTTACTCATGATGTGCGTACGGTTAATACTTCTCACGAGAAAGTATTTTACTCCTATAAATAGAAATAGGGGTAAGGGAGCAGGGCGGGGACGCTACAGTGAGCCTGTGTTTCGGGATATCTATCACTAAACGGATTTATTCTAGTAGTCTAGAACACATCGTGGAAACATACATTCCCGACGTCGTATTGCTTATGTTGCGTCGCAGATCGTAACAGCTACTTAAGTATGTAACCAAGTCAGGCTATGTAGTGCTCGCTTCCAGGCAGAGCTCTGAGGCAAGAACATCAACATCGTACCTTAAACCAACAATATGGGGTGATTCTCACGACTCTTTTAAATATCACAGTGATATTATTTCGCTATTCGCGTTTATAGGAAATGCGTGTGTGTTGTTGAGCCAATCTCTACTCAGTGTTCAACCTGCAGGCGTTCAGCTCGGAGGTACACAGCAATATTACTGCTCAGGACAGGTGGTCATGGGTTCTTGTGGCTTTTGGCCTCGCTGGGGTCTGGATTGGTGATTCGAGCACACCATGGTCCCCGAATGATGAGAAGTGTTTTAACCTTGGCAATAAATCGAGTAACCATTAGAGTAACTACACAAATGAGCGGCATGGCCACCACGAAAAGAAAATGAAGACATAAGCTCGGCTGCACATATCCTCTTGGCTCGGGTGCTGGGGGGCGGGACCGAGTCTCAAGGGGGTCCTCGCAATAAGCAGGTTGATCGCTGAGTGTTGACCGCCCTCGAATAGCAGTTAATATAGGACGGAACTTGCATTATTTATTTGTTCGGTTAAGCATGCGGAACAAGTTGTCCACACATGATAGGCTTGAGAGGCGGTAAAGCAACACTAAGAATACGGCTCCAGGATACAGGCTGGCCTCTTTGTGCGGGGGTGGCGGTGAGAGCAGGCCCAACCTTCTCCCGTATCTACTAGAAACTATCCCAGCCGTCGTCAAAATATGTATTGTTGCTTCTCGCACTGCAAAAATACCGTGGCACCCTGACGTGAATTAACTGTGTCATCTACCTCGTCTTTGCCGCGTACTATTTCCTCACTTTACTCAATAAAGCGCTAAAGAAGGGCAGCAATGCAGCATAATGGATCCCGTGTCAGCTGTGGGAGTGGCTGCAGCCGCAATTCAGTTTCTAGACGCCTCAGGTATGTGTCTCCGAAGGCTGTTATATTCCCAAGTTTCTCTGTCTCGTATTATGGTAATTACCTCATGCACTCACTAAGTGGGGGAAGTATGCCTTGACATGTCCCACGATAGCCCCTTGCTAATGTTTATGCGCATCATAGTCAAAGCGTACAACGCTTATAAAGAAATATGCGACAGTTCCTGGTCAAGTACAGCGAGGAATAAGCAACTGGAGGACAATATACGAGCAGCCCGGGGTTTATGGCCTAGCATTGCAGCCTCAAATTCCCAGAGAAGCACGGACCCGGTATCTGAACTGAGGGCGCGATGTGCGTCAAAAGCCGATAAGCTTTTAGAGGTCCTAGAATATGTCCGCGGCCAAAGGAAAAAAATCAATCGTCTTCAAGCAACTGTTCGTGCGAGGAAAAAAAGCAAGCTTATCGAACAGCTTCATACGGCCTTAAAAGAGGACCGGGCGACCCTGGATCACATAGTAAACCAGAAGTTACTGTGAGTGTTGAAAAATGATGCCATGTGGCGAAAACCGAGTTTGTGACGCTGATTCTGGAGATAGGCCACAGATTGATCATCTGACGGTGTTGCAAACCCGAGAGTTTGCAAATCAAGACTCGAGGACACAGCAGCTCATCAGCGAGCTAGTTCAGCAGCGAAACGCCCAACAGGCTAGCAACGCGGCCATCCAAGATAAACTGGACGGTCTCCAACGTGATATAAATGACGGTCATATTTCTTTCACCGACCAGATTAATAATTTCCATCGCAATGTACAGTGCTATTTCGATGAAGCCGAACAGTTGAGGAGACGCGAAGAACTTCTTAAGAGCTTATATTTCCCTGAAATTGATCTACGCCGAAACTCAATCAAAGCACCTGCGTCAGATACCCTAGATTGTCTATTCAGCTCAAGCGATCATATTGGAGCTAGGTCACGGTGGCCCAGTTTCAGGCAATGGCTGCGCGAAGACACTTCAATGTACTGGATATCCGGCAAAGCTGGGTCTGGGAAGTCCACGCTGATGGCACATATAGTCGAGGACACACGGACACTCCAAGATCTGGCTGTGTGGAAAAATGGCGATGACCTCGAGATTTTATCATTCTTCTTCTGGCGTGCTGGCTCGGATCTCCAAAAGAATATCCGAGGTCTTCTTCGCAGTCTCCTCTACCAACTATGTCGTCTGAAATTATCTATATCCGACGCCGTTTCCTCACGCTTATCGTCTCCTCCAGGGATGTTTCCAATCTGGACAGAACTCGACCTGCTTGGTCATATTACTGAAGCTATTAAAGCCGCCCAAAGTACTCGGTTTTGCATATTCATTGACGGTTTGGACGAGTTCCAGGATCCAAATGACGGCTTGAACAGCCTGATTGACAATCTCAATCGTCTACAAGATCTCGGCAATGTGAAAGTATGTGTCTCGAGTCGGCCAGAGCTAGCACTTGTGAACAGGCTGCATGGGTTAAAACAGCTTCGTCTTCAGGACTTGAACAAGGATGACATTAGCAAATTTGTGCACCAGTCCTTTTTGAAGAGAAATCTAAGCGACGATGATCGCGATAGATTAGTCGAAGAAGTCGTTCGGCGGGCTGAAGGCGTATTCTTATGGGCTTCTCTGGTTACTCACTCACTCATTCGAGGATTACAAGCCCATGATGACCCGGATATGATGCAGGCACGCCTCGATTTGTTGCCTACCGACATGAACAAACTTTTTGAGCAAATGCTCTCGAACGTTGACGAAGTCCATCGGGAGTCATTGGCCTTATATGTGCAGCTCATGATGCTCAAAGCTGAAGATAATAGGATTGGCATAGTCACCGGAATTCCAATAGTTGCGATGTTGCAGTTGAGGGACCCCATCAATTCGTACGAAGAATTCGCCAACGAATGCGAGCGAAAAGTAATACAGATCGAATCCCGAAGCGCAGGCTTGCTTCAAAGTTCTGTTGAGGCCGGGCTGGAACAAGAAACAATTATCAATGACCAGCCATGTTTCAACCCAAAGCTCCCACAGAAACCCCAGCAGCTCAATCGCCGTCCATGCGACACGAACCATCAGCATTCCAAAATACTCGATTATCATGCTCAACGCATGGAATGGATCCATCGATCAGCATTCGAGTTTTTCTCCGGTTTAAATGAGCAGAAACCACAGCTACTAAAACCAAGCTTTACCCGCAAGGAACTTCTCCGGCGAATCAGCGAGAGCTTGGTTAGCTACATTGGTGCTGCCCCTGATTTAAATCAAAAAGATGTCATAGATGTCTGCACCATCGTATCAATGTGGTACGACGACAATCCCACAGAAGCCTCAGCAGTGTTAGACGAATTGTACTTCACGTGTTTGCAACTCTCCCTGGACGAAATTGGCGACAGTGGAAATGATACCGTGATTCAGCCCGCCTTTGCAGTATACGGTAGAGAACTCCTATTCTGGAACGCATGTGCTTTCGCTCACCAGTGGTCATATATTTTATCTCGGGCATACCGCATTTCGATAGAGACTACCCCTGACTTTGCCATCTTAATGCTCCTGCTTTTTATGATAGACCTGGCAATGTGCTTTGTCATCACGGACGAATCCTTCATACAACTCATTAATACCCTTGCGGAGTTTGCTCTTCAACAGAAGGCTAAAAAGTATGAGGTTGGCAATGCGACGCATATGCGCTTCGACCCAGAGTTACGGTGGAATGGACATGGACATGGTCATGGTAACTTCGACGATCATGTTTCGTGGAAGGAGCCAATTTCCAGTGAGTCCACGACAGCAATGGCAATATTACCGTGTATCGTCGGCGTCTACACTTACGTCCAATGGAAGACATCCCCAAGACCAGAATTGCCAAAATCCTTGATCGCTCTGATAGAGATGACAGATCTTTACATGCCGGTGAAATTGAAGTCAGAGAGAATATATGTACAGATATCAGCCACAGATTGGATCAAAATGATTAATCAGCGGATAACAAAAGTCACATTTGACGCCTATACCGTGGCGGCTTCGGTTAGCAACCCCATCCGGGTTGTGTGTGTACCATCGATCAAACTCGATGGATTGGTTGATACATCTGAGAGGGCAATAGAGACGCCACCGGAAGGGGTGCTCGCGACACAGAAGTTGACTCGACTCGTCTTTCTTGACCTCAGTTTAGCTACATCCGACAAAATTGTAAGTTTACTGGGCTTCGGGGGAGGGGATGACACGTTCCGTGTGAGAATTCACCTAAATCTGAACCGCCAGCAGCGAGGCGAAGTATGCGAGATGATTCTCCAGGAAATCGGGTCGGAAACATCAGGTCTGAACGAAGCGCAGCGAGTCATTGCTGCTACCTGCGTCCGAGAAGGTCTACTGAATGACTAGGCGGCGATGATGGGAGTAGTCTTAGTTAGCTTTGACAAGATGTCTAGTAACTAGATGTCGCCCGTAGAGTATGATCTACAAACCAATACAATGTCTTATCCGGTATTATGGAATGACTATGAACATCACAGTCTATAATCCATCGATTGAGTGGGTAGATGAAGCAAAATCGTGTTTGAAATGAAGAAGAGTTATGCCCATAGTCATCAATATGATGCACCTTGCGCTCGGATGCGCGGCCGCTACTTTCGTCTAGCACCAAAAATCATGACCAAGACGTTACATATCCTCACTGTCGGAGACTTCGATTGTGTCACGTGAAGCAAGTTCAGCTTTACCAGACCGCAGATCGGCGGGTTGAAAACCGGAGCTTAATTGGTAATTAGGTAGGTAAGTAATTAATGGGAGGGTCACGCAAACGTTGCGTAGCCGTAGACAAAATATTTTGATAAGATTCGATACGTCGGACAGCGGTCTCACGTCGCTCACGGGTGGCTAACTGTCCATTCCTATACGTCTCGAAAATTGCCTTTGCCGGAGAACATAATCCAAAACATCGATGCTGTGGTATTAGCAGACAATAAGAATAGGTGGTACACCTACTTTGGGATGTTCGAGCAGCCTTGCATTTCAAAACTAAACACAGACATAGTGAAAGTCAAGGGTATGTCTGTGACGCGTGTGACGTCGTTCTCCGGCTTCTTTGGAGCTCCGCGCGAGTCATAACGCTGGACCGAGCTTCCCGCGCACACCCGCAAGCTAACAAACATGGCACGGCTCCTCGCGGCTCGGGCCCTGATCATAACGTGGTATTGTGCCCCATGTCGTGCCGGGGACGACGTCACACCGACGTCTTTGCCGCGACAGCAGAGCCACGCACTGCCTGCATTCCACGCGCGGGACACCACTGGTGAATCGCATTTCCGGCGTGATACCGCGCTTGAAGCGCTCGAATTCGACGACGGCACGTCTCTACTGAGCAGCAGCGCGCTGCCATGAGGGCGGGATTCAATACTAAAGCATAGGTGAACGATATCGCTGTCGCGCGCTTCGCGGACTTCCCGGCCAACTTGAGCATCGGTGTGCCGTCATCCACGTCGTGGCGTGTCGAGTATCTGACCTCGGCTGGTGGATGGACGGTCGTTTCGCTCACGGGGTTGGGCGAACATCTAACGGTACTTTAGCGATGAATTCGCTGGTCAAGCTTTCCCCCCATCTTGATGGCCTTAGGTAGAAACAGTGAGTGCCACTAGATATGTAAGTATCAAGGATCAGGTTGTTTATGCGTCGACGAGTTGTAGCATTCTCCGTATCTGGTGTCACGGTGGAAAGCCAAAGATGGAACCTCGAACGAAGACTTCCATGGAGCACAACACGGCTTTTGACACCATTGCACCCTGGTGGCTCCTCATCCTCTCCGTCCTCTCCTCTTTACATACGAAGTATAGGCCAAGCATCTGCTAGGTCGTGCTGTCGGTGCTGGGTAGCAAGCCGGGACTCCGGAGCCAGGGGTGCCGTTAGGATGGTATCTCGCACAATGCATTTTGGAATGCTTTGCGCGCTGGTGTCGCACCTCACTGGCTGGAGCGGGCCGTCATCGTGGCATCCTAGGTTAGTGTACCATAGTTAGGTGGCGGGCTAGGCCTGAAGCGCGTAGTATTGGGGAGGAGGAATGGCATAATTATCTGGGGGCGGGCTTAAATCTTTCCCAAACTAACCTGACCCAGGTAGTGTACACAACCCTAGCTCTCAGCTTAGTGTAGCTCAAAACCAATAAGCACGGTTTTATTATGTCTATACGAAGTAGATACTCCGTAGATTCTATGTCGTCCTCCTGGCCCTGGATATCTCTTAATGTAAAGACGCCTCGTATATGATAGATACATACTTGACGGCCGTATTTCCTTCTCACGTGGGCAACGAGAAATGCACGTCATGACGATCCAAATTCCTAACGACAAATGGGATAAGTAATCAACATGGCCAAGAGTTCCGAGGCTAGAGCTAGGCGAGCAAAAGGAGTAAGGTATCAAGCCCCTGGGAGAATGCTTTGGAGATAGGTAGATGGGGGGCGAGCCAACAAGCATCTCTCTCCAATCTGATACCCTTGTAAGTGAACTAATACTGGCGTGTGCCAAACATGAGCGGCCAACACATAGGTAGCCGTTCTCCATCGAAGGCTGTCAAGTGTCAAGAAGCCAGTCATCCGCCGCTTATTTTTTCTTCTCACTTTTTTTTTAGCCTAACTAACTGCAGTGAACACTGTTGCTAATCTAGACGGGCACGCGTACATTAACGCATCATTAGGTCGGGGGGCGCCCTAAATAAGTGCCGCATAATTACCCATCTGCCTGCCGAACCCCTCTCCCCCGTTTCTTTTTCTCGTTGATACCTACCTATTTCTGTCGAGTACTCATTTCTGTCGAGTACTCATTTCTGTCGAGTACTCATTTCTGTCGAGTACTCATTTCTGTCTCGGCTGCCGACAGCATTTGCGGAATCCCGGCACCCGATCGCTCACAAAGGGGGAAGTAATAAGCATCCGATCGTGTGACGACGCTCGCCATGGCTGCGGAATCGTCTCAATCTGCGGCGGCGCTTCCGGCGTCTGTGACTGCAGCGCCCGTCATAAGTACCACTCATTGGACAGAGCCGGTATGTATGAACCCGATACCAGGGAGCCTGGCCTGACGCCACGCTTTGCGGATACCACATGAAAAAAAACTGACATGTCATATTCGCTTGGCAGCAGGACGAACGAGAGGAGGAAGACGTTCGTGAGGATGGAGACTCGGCCCTTGGCGATGACGCGTGAGTCGCAGTGGGATGATAAACGGTCGCGACCGTTGTAGAAGCTGAACTGTGGCGCTGACGCCGTGTGCTGTGAACAGCGCTAGCACAACCGCATCGCTGTCTGCGAGCATACTGGAATACCGGACGATTCACGGGCGGACGTATCACTCGCTACAAGGTACCGCTGAGCACTGGTAACGCCTCACCTCACCTGCTTTTTCGTTTAATTATATACGCTCGACTAAATTGGGATCAGGACGCCAAATGACGATGCGCACCTCGAGAGCATGGATTGCGTGTAAGCTGTGCCCTCGCGCGAGATCCCTGACCGCCTCAGCCTGCTGCTTACACATTTCTTTTACCTCAGGCATCACTGCCTCACACTTCTACTCGATAACAAATTATACCTGGCACCCATTGACGAAGGTCCGATAAGAGTGCTTGACGTTGGCTGCGGAACAGGTGAGACAACACCGACGTCGTCTTCGACGGGGTTCTTTCGACCCGACCGTGCTAATGATTGACTTTTTAGGAATATGGGCAATGTAAAGAACCCCCTATGCGGCTTATAGATATGATGAAGAAAAAAGAAGAAAGAAAAAGCAAACCCTAACCTTGGCCTGATCTAGTGACTTCGCCGACATCCACCCCGAAGCCGAGGTCATCGGCACCGACATATCCCCCTCACAACCCGAATGGGTGCCCCCGAATCTCAAGTTCGAGATCGAGGACTGCACCCAGCCATGGACGTACCAACCGAGTAGTTTCGACTTCATACACCTCCGTTACCTGTACGGCTCCATAACCGACTGGGACGCGCTTTACGCCCAGGCCTTCAAGGCCTGTAAGCCTGGCGGCTGGGTCGAGGCGGTCGACCCCTCGGTGAACCTTCGGAGCGACGACGGTAGTGTCAGGGAAGGCACGGCGTTTTACGACTGGGGCCGCCTTTTCAACGAAGTCAGTGATCGGAGAGCTCTTCGCCAACCCCACCCACTCACACCCCTGTCTTCGATTTGTTTTCTGTGATGATGTGACTGACGATGGTCGGGACGTGATATAGGCGTCGTCAAAGCTCGGCCGTAGCATGAGCATGGTCGATGACCAGTCCACGCCAGAATCTTTCAAGAGAGCCGGCTTCGTCGACGTCCGTTCCAGGACGTTCAAGCTCCCCGCGACAGCTTGGCCGAGGGACCCAAGACTACAGCAACTAGGCGCGTTCTCTCAGCTTGCGATGGAGCAGGACCTCGACGGTATGAATCCCTCCTCCCGCAGTCTTCTTAATGCACGAATCTATCCCTTTTCTCGACTCTCTCGATTCCGCCTCTGTAAGTTCCCACTGCTGACTAGGACGCGATCGATCGATCCCAGGCTACGCCATGTACCTGTTCACGAACGCCCTCGGCTGGTCCGCGCAGCAAGTGACGGTATTCCTGGCGCGCGTACGCAAAGAGATGCGCGACCTGCGGATACAGCCGTACTTCCTCATCGAGGTCGTCTACGGCAAAAAACCCGAGTACTGAGCCAACCAACCCAACCCAACCAGCCACCCCTCTCATCTATCACCACCATCCGACGCGCACGAGCCGAAGACTGAGACATCTGGGCGACGAAACGTATGGGGATGGGACGGGACGAAGCAAGTACGCGCGGTCGATGTTGGGCGATTTTCATTGGGAAAAAAAGCAATTATTGGCGTCCACGAGTCTATACTATACCTCTATACCTGTTACCCCTACTTCCGGGAGAAGACATAGCGTTGCTGCTGCCTTTGTAGGTAGTTTACGTCGTTCACGTAGGATCCCCGGTCTTTTATATCAAACATATAAGTCTAATTTTTAATAAGGTTTTCTGAGTCCCATGACGGACTCGGGGACGAAGCACTGCCGCTTTCGTGATATAGGTCGGGGCTTCAAACGGGTAGATCGGTTTATATCTTAAAATATTGTTTTAACTACCGTAATTAGTCACTACGAAACTAAAACTATAGTTCCTACATCTTTTTCTGAATCATGGAGGACTCTGCGTCATGACGTCGCTGGTGGTGACAAAGGGCGTATCGCATATGGAGTCTCACCAACCATATTATGGGGTACGGATCTGTGCTTTACACATCGAAAAGACCTGCCGTCACTGTCTTCGGGCCTGCTTTTTCGAACATAGCCATCCAGTCATCGCCTTCGCCATTCCGAATACTCATCAGCGCCTGCATAAGATATAATCAACAAATCTGAGCCGGGAAAGAACATATCCGCACGAATGGCAGCTTTGTGATAAAAATGAACCACGCGTGTGCAATGCAACCCACGGGCTCGATTCCTATTCGTCCCCTTTTCCAACCATTCACGGCCGTTTCCCCCGCCCTGACGTGGTAGTGTAGGATCCCCAAACAAAAGCTTCCATCGCTTTGTCCTCAATGGCGCGCGGGAGCTACCCGCCCGCTTGTCCGTCCCGGTTGGACTTACAATAGAATTCATCTGATAGATCAGAACTATGATGAATACCGAGAACAACAACGGAGCAGGCCGTGGTGGAGCCTGTGCCGTGATTGGCTATCAACACCCGAAGGGGCAAGTGAGTCTTCGGTACTCGTGCATCTAGATACCTACCTCTATTTAGTGGAGGTACTTGGGCATAACAAGCAGCCGGTAACAGGTACTTCTGTGACTGGCCTACATACCTACCTACCTAAGTAATCTAGGGAGCCAGGTGTAGGTAATGAATGCACCGACAGCTGGTGACTCCGGAGCGATACCGAGGTCTCGAATATTCGGGCCAGTAGGTAGCGAAGCGAGGGCCTTTAGGACGCGTTACTGTTGTGCTACCCGACGGAAGCTGTTTATAGAATGTAGGTAATGATGGCCCCCTCTGTCCCATTCGGAGAATTACTGATTGCTAGAGTCACTATCTCATCCGTCGATGCGTAGGCCTACTGCTGTGTTTTCAGGTACATGTATCAGACCATCATGGGCAATATCATATCAAAGAGGTGTCGAGTCTGACCACGCCAGTGTGCATCAAACGTCTTGGGTCCCAATTGCCCCTCACTTAGATGCTGGACCTACATGGAAGCGAGTGGCGGCAAATAGGACTTTTCGCAGCAAAGAGTGGTTGCAACGATTATCCGTTCGTCGCTAAGCACATCAGCATTGGCTGCTATGGCAATTTAAACGAGAATATCGTGCCTGGATAGGCACCTCTGGACAAGTACTACTGCTCTCGCGGAGGAAATTGTTTCAAAATAGGTGCAGCTCGGGCACCTAGTAGGTTGGTTGATGTGGGGATTCAATCGTTCTTAGGCTTGACATGACAAGTGTAATTAGAGCCAATCTTTTACAAATTTACATACCTTGACTCATGACTCGAGAACTGCCGCGTTCTGGACTGAAAGTCTGGCTGGTATTGTGTTCTTTGTCAATTGGACGAATCGAACAGCTAGTCTTGTATTGGTTTTGGGCCGGATACGGCGTATCTGCAGTGGCGGTGCTAGATCCTGGTGGGGAGACAGATATTGTCTCAGCCCTGCTGACATGGGTATCTAAAAGGGGCCTGTATAAAGACATGGCGTGACCTCTTCGAAACGCTCGAAGGTATTCATCGCATTCTATTATTTATCTTGTGCAAACCCGGCTATCCTTACCTACAAGCAGCAAGAAGCTAAAGGACTCTCGTACAGAAAATGGGAAATTCAAAAGAGGCAGACGCAGACGCAGACGCGAGGGCATCTACAGAGTATGGGCACGGATACCTACCACCTCCAGCATACCAAGAGACGAACAACAACAGAAATATTCATCCGCCACGAGGGCCAGCTCCAGCCTACAATTTAGGCGAATCGAGCTCAGGAGCAGAGGCAATATCCAGCGTGAGCTCACGCTTCCCACCCGTGCTCAATGCATACTTCCACGCATTCTCGAGCACATTTCACCTCGGCGAGCAGAAGGGAAACCCATGCTTTGCGGTCCGGATGCATTCCGGGTTTACCAAAAACCCCATCTTGGTGCTGCACGACGGGCCGACCGAAAAAGACCCCGTCTTCGCGACAGTGACTCGGAAATCATTGATGGCGTGGACCTTGACGGCCCCTGCACGGGAGGGGATAGCGCACGACACGGAGAGCCAGTCTATCACACTGTCTAGGCACATCGACTTCAAACACCAGGTGTATCGATTCATGGCTGATGTTGGTGCCGGCCAGCAGACACACAGCGAGGAGTTCGAGTGGCGGTCGAGCCACGGCAGCGAGGTCAAGGAGCTCAACGGCTACAAATGGGGATGGAAGCTTGTGCGCCTGTCAAGTCAGACCCTCGGCACGGGCAGCGCGCGGGAGACCCGAGCGCTAGGTGCAACAAGCGATGGACATGAGGTTGTTGCGGTGTGGGCGCACAACAAGAGCTTATCCATGTCCAAAGTCTTCAAATTTGAGTGTCAGGGCAGCGCCCAGACAGGAATGCTGGGCGACCGAGGGCGCCTCTTGGCCCTCATGTCAGCAATAGTTATATGGCAAGAAGAGAGCAATTCCTCAACACCGGTGGTAGCAGGTGTGCAGGCGGGCGTGGCAGCGGGCATTTCGGCGGGCTTATCCGCAGGGTTGTCTTGATACTACAGCGAGGGACCAGGTCTATTACTAAAGATGATGAATGAAGGTTGGAAGAGATATCAATAGCAACAAACAGCAACAGTTCTATGTGACTACCTACTTAACCTATATACTTTAACCTAAGTACTACCTTAACATACATCTACTGTACTTAGGACATAGGCACCTACTTACATTACCTGCTGTTTGTTGTCAACGCGCCTTGCGTATTTTTCGGTACCTACATAAGGTACCTAACCACATGCTTGGATATATGGACGTACTTGCACGATCTAAGTAAGTATGTAAGTAAGTACGTAGTCTTTGTATTACGATACCTCCGGCAACTACACTTTGCTATGTAGGTGGTAGGGAAATTTGTCTACCTGTAGGTACCGACAGACAATAGGACATTAGGTTGTCACCTTGGCAACACACGTAACTACCTACTTACACAGAGGGTACTTGATGCTTTGGAAGAGAACAGAAACTCACTGCTTATCTCAAGTCCCTCCTCTGTCTCCCACTTCCTTTTCTTTCACTGTTAGGTTACCTGGAATTCATTCACCTCTCAAGCTTGTGCCCTCTAGTTACAGCCAATGTTCAGACAACTATTGTTCAGACAACCATCTTTCAGACAAAGAACGCACAATACTAGAGAATGGAAGACATTGCTGCAGTAACTGCAGAGGCTCATGGTAACCTTGTTCGCAGATATCAGACCCACGGAGCAAAGATCAAGCAGTTATGGAGTGGCATGGAACCAGCCCAGCGCACCAGGGTCACGAAGGATGGGGCCCCGAATATCCGTGTCCCCAAGAATCCCAAGGACAGTTCAATACGGGACTACAAATATGTATCTGAGTGGAATCTCAAGGATATTGCACATTCTGGACCTGAGTTCCTGCTGCGTATTTTTGAGCATAGAGCTACAAAATCCCTGGAGGAACAGTTTTTCCACGGGGTCGGCGATGGCCTGGGAGACTTCGACCTCGTCGTCAGCAAGTTGGACAGGAGAGAAACTCAGGATTACTCGCCCAAATGTCTCTGCGGTGGCCTCATTCTGTTCATGGACGGCGCTACATACGGCCAGACCTTCCAGACCTTTGAGAAGGCGCAGGAGGCCCTCCCAGGATTGAAACTCTCATTCGATGACAAGCGCTGCGCTCCCTATAGATTGGGCCAGCCGGTTCTCTTGAGACAGTGCTTCGTCTTGAAGTTTCTCAATTCCATTGTCGAGGTTATCCTAGACACGGCCTCTACGACAATAACTTTGAAGCAACAGCCGATGAAGTCTTCCGATGCAGCCGCTGCAGCGGCTGCAGCCATTTCTAAGCTCTCTATCAAGACTTCAACACCCAAGCTCGACCTTCCTCGTCTTCAAGATATTGCCCTCGACCGGAAAGCTTTGCTTGATGATGATCTATCATTGCTTTCCACCAAGCCCATTGTGATTGCACATCGCCTCAAGATCTGGTACAACAGCCGGCCCCAACGTATTGTCGACGAGAGAGGCCGTAGATCGCCTCCGGCGGCTGACCTGTACACCGGCATTGCATTTCTTGACGCGATCCACAGCCCCATCAGAGGTGCCGCGGCCTGGGATTACATATCTCGGCTATTGGAGCTCCTCAAGGACACGACAGACAAGCCTCGTCGAGATGAAATCGTGCAAGAGCTCTCCAACGCGTGCCATTTCGAATACGCCCGAGTGCAGGCAGTACTCAAGCGCCACATATCAACCGATTCCGGGGCCAAGTGGTTCAAGCGAGTGTCTGGCGTGTTTAAGAATGGCAATGCGCATATCGTTCTGAAGGACAAACCAGAGGTCCTCGCAGGCCCCGACAAGCAGCTTCTCTGTTTGTTCCGTCTCATCCAAATCGAAGTCACCGCCACCCAGGCAGTCGATTGGCTGACAAAATTAGACGAGGTGCACCATAGCATCCCGGCATTGAGAGACGATCTATGCGAGGGGGAGATAGATGCCCTTGGCGACATGGCCATTATTGTTTCCTTCATCCAGTCACTCTCCCAAGCAATTCGCATGCCCGCTTTCAGTCGTAAAAGGGGCCAGACATTCGTCGCCGGAGCCACGGAACTAGAAGTCGAGCTGAACCAAGTCAAGCCCGAGCTTGACCTTTCCGCCTTCGCTGTTTCCCCCGGCAACCTCGAGGAGCCGGGTATGGCGGACGCCGCATTTCAAGCGTTTGACGACTTTATCGTTGAGAAAACAGGCACCAAAATCCATCTCCTCTACCTGGACCTGGTAGATGACTGTATGGCCAAGCTCCATGAGCAGTTGGTAGCACAGACCCAGAAAGGAGCCGCGAAGAAAGTCGGCAAGGAAGCCGAGAGTGAATACATCCCTTTCCCCCCCGAAGCCCCCAAGACACCGGAAGTGCGTGTGCAAGAGAGACGACAGAAGGAGAAGACCCGACCATCGCACTCATCCGTGTACAAGATCTCCACCGATCAGAAGGCTGCCGCTGCCGTGTCGCCACCGTCGCCGTCGCCGCCTCCCAGGCCTTTCAAGGTCAAATCCGCCACGGCCGAAGTGTTCTCGGCGTTGTTTGGCAGGGCGGAATATCGCGGATCCGTCCCGTGGGTCAACTTCGAGGCTGCCTTTGCGGAGCTGGGGTTTTCGTTCGCACACAATTGGGGCTCCATCGTCACTTTCTTCCCTCCTGAGGATATGGCGATTCAGAGGCCGCTGACGTTGCATCGTCCGCACAAGTCGCACATCGAGAGGCACCTGCTGCTCGCCTATTCGCGTCGTCTCAATCGGGCTTACGGCTGGGGAGAGGATACGTTCCAAATCGCTTAGTTTGATGACAGAATGGAGTGTAAGCTTGGTTGTGGGACCTGTCTGTCTGAGATTCATACATTCATTGGATTGTACATCTCAACAAACGTGCGTGTCTCACATGATATGAGATAGGATACCTAATCTGCCAGACCTACACGGACTGCGGCTTGGAGCTTGGAGCTTGGAGACGTAACTTCTACTTGAGTATCTCAAATGGATAGGTACTTTGCTGCTTAACAGTACTGTAAGAATAACGATCAATAAACTACGTAAAACAATCCAGAAGGCAACTCATGTAACAGTGCCTAATTGAGTGACGCATAATGAAACGAGAAATGTTACATGACGAAGGTGGCTCAAAATATGAAGTCTCAGGTGAGGTGAATCTCTTGAGATCCCATGCATACATACGGCTAACATACTTCATAGTCTTCAATGTACGAACCTCTAATGCCTGGGCTCTGGATCTTGCCTTGACTATGACATACTTCCCTCATTGCAATTTGAAGTTCGCCGTTGTTTTTGGATGCAACTCGAGGATCCAGAAAGAAATACTCGATCGACTAGTACTTGTGGGGGACAATGGATTCCATCCTCTGCTCCTCCCAGGAATCATTGTCGAGATTGAGAGAAAGCGACATGCGCAGATGATAGATGATATCGCGGACGAATTCGAGGCGCGAATCTTCCAGCTTGAAGTAGGGCCGGATGCTGGGGAGGGCACGGCAACTTTACAAATGGAGAAACTGCATAAAGACAGGCGGTCAGCATGGCTCAACATCACGTATACACGAAACTGTCTTGTCAGCTGGCGAAAACAGTTGGAAAATATTGCACTTCATGTGGATGAAGTTAGCCGCCCGTTGCTATCCGGGTATGGGTGGTTGGGTATTTCATCCACGTGTATTCCACTTGAATTCAACGACGACACACTAATGAGGGAAGAAGACATTCCAATAGACCACGTTCAGTCTGTGGCCAGCCAGTCAGCACCATACCTTGAGCAAATAGGCGACGAATTTCTTACCACAGGCTACAAAATCAAGTCGCGAACTTAAGCCATCATTGAAGAATACGACGATAAGATTCGTGATTGTTCAATGAGAATTGATGGGATGGCCACGGCAACACAATGGGTAAGAACTCTATGTGGCTCTCGATATATACTTGGCTAAACAATATCTAATACTCCGCAGGCACAGGGCGAGACCAACTTGGAAATTGCCAAGGCGACAAGCCGAGATTCCAAACATATGCGCTCGATCGCTCTAGTCACAATGATATTCCTACCTGGAACCTTCTTTGCGGTATGGAAATAATACCTTCAATGCACAGAGCCTTATAAGCCGCTATTAGTCTGAGGCATCCCTCGTCCCGGAACAGTTGATTAAGAGTACTAATTGATAATAGGGATTTTTCTCCATGACTTTCTTCGACTCCAGCTGTAGTGGAGAGCTAGAAGTATCCAACAACATCTGGATCTACGTCGTGATTACGGTGTCCTTTACGCTGTTAACCCTTGGGCTATGGTATTTTTTCAATACTTCTCATAGAAAATGGTGGAAATCAAACAGCTCAATAGGTGAATCGGTCTGAGGTATTTGGGGATAGGACAGAAGCCAGATTAGTCAGCAAGGGTGGTGAATCGCGTGTCTTAGTTGTTGTTCTTGGGAGTGTCTCCTAAGGGTTTCCCACAGTAAATCATGTAGTGGGTGGAAGTAGATACATTTATCGCCTGAAGGTCTATTCTGACACTCAATTTGAGCTAGTCAGGCGATCTCAGCTCAAGGTTCTACTTTCTAACTGATCTCACGGAGGAGTATTTCCCCGACTAGGACAATTTGCCGTGGCAACACTGTGAATGTTAGGGGAGGAACCTGAATTCGTAGGCTCTCCTAAGTTCTTCGCCATCATTCCTCAGGGATGCACATTACTACCTCGTAAACTGTACATTGACACAGCTTGAATGTTCCTTATCGCCTCCCCCGAATTCTGTGACAAGTCTCGAGAAGAGCGTCCTAGTGAAGATAATGAGCGCCTTCATGATCCATTGCCAACACCACCGGGGGAGAGGGGGTCTAAAAGGATAACGTACCACGGTGAAATAGTTCGGGGAGGAAATCCAGTAAATGTTTTGATGCAGCTAATTACGGAGAGTTACGTTAGTAGACTGGTCACTTGTGTCGGTTATTTCGACTGCAGCATCACACTTACCTCTACCGTGAACTGTCCAACCAGTTCAGTCAACGCCATTGACAGGAGTGGGGGCGAGACGAATCTGGAGTGAAGTGTTATTACTGACATGGCTGGAGCGGTTAGGCGAATGGCGTTTTTGGGCTGTCTGGATGGTGAGGATGTGTAATTATAGGTATTGACCGGTTCCCGAAAACTGTGGATCGTAGTGTTTTTGTTCTTGGAAGAGTGAGAGCGAGAGTTGACTAACGATCTAGAGCTCCCCTTAAGGCATTAAATAAATAAAACAGACCAGGAGGGCGGGGGGTTCGTATTCACTCCCTTACGAGAGGCTCAGAGGGAGCGAAACATTACATGTAAGGGGGAGGGGGCCAGAAAGCAATCGCTTGCGGGTCGACGGGCTAATTACCTGTATTCTACCTCTGGCACATGTATCTGGTTCCGGCGATCATTTGATTTACGCTGACCGACAATGGTATTGAAAAAGGCAGCGTAACGGGTGGGAAAACCCACGATCTAACTCCTTAACCACCGTTTCGGCGCCCTTACTTTAAGTCTTAGGTAAAAAGTAGAACAACGGGGCAGCTTGCATAAACGCATGCTAAAACGGGGAACGCCTACACGTCCACGTACTCTAGAGACCTAACTCTAGTAAGCACTTTATAGAGATTTAGATAAAGTAGTTAAATAAAAGCACTTCGAGGGTTAAAACGGGTTGTAAATCTATTTATAAAAAATAATAAAAACTACCGTAACTAAAAAAAAAAACTATTATATAAACATAAAAAAAATAACAAATATATAAAAAATAATATATATAAATTAATATAAGCTTTATAAGTCTAGCTTTTTAAAGTATAATATATAGCTTTAAAAAATAGCTAATAAAATTATTTTATTTTAATTTTTTTTTATTAAATTATTAGCTGTTTTTAACGCAAATTTAACATTAACTTTTAACTTTTTATTTTATTTTTTAATAAAACTTTATTTAATAATTAAAATTTAATAAATTTTTTTATTAAATTTAATTTAATTTTTTATTTTAGCTTTTAAATTTTTTAAATTTATTTAATTTTAAAAAAAAGCTTACATTATATTTTATATATTAAAAAAGTTATTTTTTTAAAAGCTTTTAAATTAATTTATTTAGTTTAGCTATTATAGCAGTTATAACATTTGTTTATATTTAATATTACTGCCATTTTTTTTATTTTTTAAATATAATAAATAAAAGTTAAAATATAAAATTTAACTAAATATTTTTATTTTAACAATATAAAGTTTTTATTTATAAAAAAGCTATTTTTAAAATTTATTTTTTTAAAAAACGTTTTTATATAAAATTTAAATTTATAATATTATTATATATACTTTTATAAATAAAAAATTTTATTTAATATTTTAGCGCTTAAATTTTATAATATATTTATTTTTAAAAAAACAGCTAATAAATTAATATGCTTTTAAATTTTTTTTTTTTAAAATCCGGTATTATATTTTATTTATATTAATTAAATTTAAATTAATAAATTTTTTATGCTATTTTAATTAAAGCTTATTATTTAATTTTTTATATTTTATAATTAAAAGTTAGCTTAGCTAGCTTTTTATTAATATTAATAATTTAAATTTTAAACAGTAAGTTTTAAATTTTATTTTAAAGCAGGCTTTTTAATTTATATTATTAAATTTTTTAAGCATAAAATATAAAAATTTTATTAATTTATTAGCTTTTTTAAGCTATAAAAGCTTTATTAATTTATTTAGTTCGTTTAAATTTAAAAAATAAATATATTTTAACGTTTATGCAAATAATTTAAAAAAAAGCTTAAAAAACCCGTTTATTTAATTAATAATTTATATTTTAATATATTATTCGGCTTTATTTTGCAGCTATTAGTAATGCTTAAACATTTTTTAGCCTTTTTTAATAAAAATGTTAATAAAAAAATAGCTTATAAAATAAAAATTTTATATATATTACCGCCTAAAAACCGTATATATATCCGTTTATTTAATAATATAACAGTAAGCCGATAATTTTTTAAAAAGCTAGTAAGCCCGGTAGCCTTTGCTAATAAAATATATATATATTATATAATATATTATAAAGTTTTTTTTTAATATAAAAAAAACTATTAAAGCAGTACGCTTATTTTTTTTTATAGTCGACTATAATTATAAACTAATGCCTGCCGTAAAATATTTTATATATAATTATTTACAGCTTTATTTATTATATAAACTTTTTTTAATAAAAATTATATTATTAAAAGTTTTTTAAAGCTTTTATATCGGTATATATATTAAACGCCGGCTTATATTCGGTATAATAACTATAATAAGGTTTTTATCGGCTATACCGCTTTAAAAATATATAAATATATATAGTAATATTTTTTTTACTTTATTAGCTATAGCGTTTATTTTAAATTATGCCATTTATTATTTATTTGTTTTGCTTTATAGCTTAGTTTTTTGTATTTATTTTATTTAGGTTTTTTTAAACTTTTATAAAAAAAGTTATAGCCTGTGCACTTTTTAAATATTTGTTTATAATATTATAATGCCATTAAAAGTCGGAAGCAATATATATAAGTTTTCGCTTATTAAATTAATTTAAGCTTTTATAGTATGCTATTATTAAATTATTTAAATAAAAAGCATTTATTAATATTTTTACTACGCTAAGCAAAAAAAGTTTTAATTAAATTGCTTTATATAGCTTTTTTTATTTAAAAGCTAAAAGCTTTATAAAAGCTTTTTACTGCTAAAAAAGCTAATATTTAATAACTTTGCTAATATATTTAAAAATATTTTTTATAAGCTTTTTTTTATTTTATACACCTTTAACCTTATAATATAAAATAAACGTTTTAAAATATTAAAATATTAAAAAAACGCTTGCTAGGCATATAATTCCGGACTTATTATAATGCTTTTAGTAAATAAATCGGACGCTATAATATATACTAAGTTTAAAAATACCTGCTTTTTTTAGCTATTTAATAATAAATTGTTTAAAAGCAGTACTGTGCTATATATTAACATTACCACCTTTTAACGTATAGTTTATACAGTAGGTAATTTTAGTTATTATATTTATTATTAATAAATAATAATAAAAATTAAATAAATAAAAGTTTATATAATTTTTAAAAATTATATAGTTTGCACTTTTTTTAAAGCTATTATTATTAGTTTTATAAAATTATTATTTATTTAAAATTTTAATTTAAAAGTTTTTTTAAACTATTTTTTTAAAACTATTTTTTTTATATTATATATAATTAATTTTAGCTTAGCTATTATTTTTTTAAAAGTTAATACTAATTTTTTAACATATTTAAGCAAAATATTAATTAAAAAGTCGATATTTTTTTATTACTACTTTTTAGCATAGGCGTAGCTATTTAAAAAAAGGCGGTTAAAATTTTTTTTTAAAATATAATTAGCGTTAGTTATTTTTATATAAAAAAGCTTATTTTTTTTAACACACTTATATGCTGGTTGCTTAGTACTTATAATCTGCGAAATTTTTTTATATTTACTATGCTTTATATATATATAGCTTTTATAATAATATTAAAGTTTTTTATTATTTTTTTAAATGCTATATTAAGCGGTTTTATTATTAATAAAAACTTAAAAAAAAAAGGCTAAAAGTATATAGGTAATATAAAAAAATAAAAAATAAAAAAGGCGGTTTATTAATTATAATGCTAATAAAATCTTTTAATAGTTTTTAATTTAAACTATTTTTTTTTATTTAATAATAGTAAAAGCTGTTAATAAAAAAAAATAAAAGGTATAAAAAGTATTTATATATTTATATATAAGCTAAAAAAATAATAAAAAAAAACTAATAAAAAAAAATAAATAAATTATTAATTTATTTATGCTATTTATACCTAAAATAATTGTAGCTTTAAAACTGCCTTTGTTATATGTGCTTAACTGTGCTAATATATATAAATTATAAAAAAAAAAAAAAGTTAAAAAAAAAAAAGTAAATTAAAATAATATAAATTAAAAATTTATTTATTTATTTTTATTATTTTTTTTTTACTTTTAATTAATTTTAATTTTAAATTTTTTAATTTATTTTTTTTAACCTATATTTATATGTTTTTATTAAATTTATATAGTTAGGTTTTTTAAAAATCTTTTACTTTTTTTATAATATATAAATAAAGTGAGCTTTTATATATTTAAAATGCTTTATAGCTAAATATAAAGTTTAAGCTTTATACCAGTTACCGTTTTTATTTATAATAGCTTTAATTAACTAATAAATGTTTATAAAGCCGCTATTTAGCTAAAGCTTTTTATTTATTTTTATAAATTACCGGCGTACTAGTACCTTATTAAGCTTTATTTTTTTTATTACTTAATAAATTTATTTTTTAATAAAGTTTAATTTAACATTTTGCTTATATAAATGTTATAGTACTATAGGTTTTTAATAAGTTTTTTTTTTTTTTATTAATTATTTTTTTTATTAAAATATAAGCTGTTTTTAGCATATTTTAATACATTTTTTTTTTATTTTTTTTTTTTATTTATATTATTATTATAATATTAACTTTAAAAAATAAGTTATTTACTGCTAAAGCGGTTAAAAATATTATAAATAAACTGGTACTAAATTTAACTTATTAGCCTAGCCGGTTATTTTAATAAGTTAAATTTAATAATGTTGTTAAAGTATAGCTTTTTTTAAAAAATATTATTATTTTATATTTTATTTTAATTTAAAAATAAATAAAATAATTTATTAATTTATTATTATTTTTTTATTAACTTTTATAGCAGCTTTTATTAAATATATATATTTAAACTTTTAAAAAAATTGCTTATAATATTTATATTTACTAGCTAGTTCGATCGCTTAATTTATATTTTAATTTAAATATATTAAAACCTGTTATTAATTTTATTTGTTATTAAATTAAAGCTGTTAAAGCTTTTAGTGTTTTTTTTATTTATTATATTTTAAAGCTTATAAAAAAAGTTTTTAAAATAAATATATTTTTTTTATTATATAATTATTATTATATTAAAGCTTTTTATATTTAATAATTCGGGCGTTTTAATATAATTTTTTATAAAATATATAAGCGTTATTTTATATAATATAATAATTTTAGCAAAGCTAGCATATAGCTTTTTTTTAAATATATTTTTATTTTTAATATATAAAGCAATTTTTATATTAACTATATATATAGCGTTTAAAGTTTTTATTATTTTTAACACTTTAAAAATTCTTTATTAAAATAGCTAAAAGCGGGTTTTTAAACTATAAAAAAATTTTTTTACATTAATTTTAAATTTTATTTATAAAATACCGAGTTTTTTAATTAAATACTTTAATTTATTATTTTAAAGTAAATTAAAAAAAGCGGGCGTAAAAAAAGTTTTATTAATTATAATGCGTTTATTTTTTATTAAAGTTTTATAATAAAAAAAAAAAAAAATTTAGCGGTGTTTTAATAATATATTTTATAATTAATTTTTAAAAATAAATAAAAATATTATAAAAAAAAATTTTAATTATTTTTTTTTTTTATTTTTAAAATTTTTTATGCTTTATTATTATTATTTTTTTTTTTTGCTTTTTATTGCATTATATTTTAAAAACTAAAATATATTATATGTTTTTTTTATATTTTAATATTATATTTTATTATTAAATCTTTTTTTTAAAAAAATTTATATTATATATTTAATATATAAAAAAAAAACTTTTATTTTTAAATATAATTATATTTTTATTATAAATTAAAGTAATTATTAATATAATTATAATATAGTTTTTTGCTTTATTTAATTTATTATTATTATAAATATTAGTTATTAAGTCTGTTTAGCTATTATTTTAATGCCGAGTTTTATTTACTTTTTTAATATAAAATTATAATATTCTTTTTATAACTTTGCTTATTGTTTCGTTATTAACTAAAGTTTTGCTGTTAATATTATTAGCGTGCTTTATATTATTTTAAAAATTAAAGTTATTTTTAAAGTTGTTTATAGTTTAAACGTTATTTTTTAGCTTTTAAAGCTTTTAATATTTTTTTTCGTTTTTAATAAAAGCTTAAAGTCGCTTTAAATAAAATAAGCTTTTAAAAAGCGTTTTATTTAAATTTATAAGTTTATATCGGCTATATTTTTTTTAAATTTATATTTAATATAAGCTATTTTATTTATATAAAAACTTTTTATTATTATTTATATTATTACTAAGCTTTATATTATAAAATAAAATTAAAATGTTTTTTATTAATAAAAGTTAAATTTTATAAACATTTTATTAATTTTTATATTAAACAATAGCTTTATATTTTTTAATAATAATATTTTTAACTTTATTAATATTTTTAATTTAATGTTTAAATTATTTTATTTTAAATATTAACATATTATTAAAACTATATATTTTATTTTAGTTTAAAATTTTTTATAAAGGTATTACGTTTTTAATTAGCATTATTAAAAGTTTTTTATAAATAACTTTATAGGCACTGCAGCCGTAGTAATAAATAGAAATTCTATCTGTTTATATAATTAAGCTTATATATATCTGCTACGCTTTGCCTGTGCCGTTAGTTATTTTTATAAAACTTTTTTTTAACTATTAATATTTTTTTTTATAAAGCTTTATATTTAAAAATAATATATAAGTTTTAAAATTAACCAATAGTTTAACAGTTTAGCTGCATTTATAATTTTTTTTTAAAATTTTATATTATTATTATATTTTATTTAAACAAAAATATTATATTATTAAATAATTTATTTTATTATAAACTTTTATATATTTGCTAATATAGCCGCTTTTAAAGCTATTGCCTTTAAATATCCCGAAAACTCGCACTAAGCTTTGCAAATATATATAAAGCTATTCTAAGTAAACATAGTTTAAATATTAATAACTTATAATTTAAAAAGGTTTATTAAAATATTAAAATAATGCTTTTTTTTTTTTTAAAACTTTTAATATTAAAAATATAATTTAACTATTTTATAAACATTTTAAAATAATTTTTTTTAAAAATATAATTTAATAACTTATTATATAATTATATTTTTATTTTTATACGCAAATTTTACGTGGCTTTATTAAATAATCGCTTTTTTTTAAAACTAGGTATTAATAACTTTATGCAGCCAGTCCCTTTATATCGACCGTTTTTAAAAGGCATTATATTATATAAAATAGCGTACCGCTTATTTTTAAAATTCTTACCTTTTTTTAGCTCTAACAACTAAATTTAAAATCGCCTTGCTAATAAAATATTAAATAATTTATTAACTTTTTTTTATTTAATTATTTTTAAGCAATAAAATAAGCTAAAGGTTATTAGCTATATTATTATTAATTTTTTTTATTAGCTGCTATTGCTGCTCGGCTATTATTATTGCGATATTTATATAGCTATTTAAATATGCTATAAAAGTTATACTTTCGCTTTATATATAAAAAATCTATTAATTAGCTTTTAATTAGGTTAAAATATTAATTATTATAATAAAAAGCTATAAGTTAATAAACTTTTTAATATTGCTTTTTTATTTTTTATTTATTTGGTTAAAAGGTTTTAATAGCTTTTTAAATAGCTTATCTGCAGCGGTATATAATTTGCTAAAAATATAATAAATATCGAAATCGAACATTTTAATATATATAATTTATTTTATTAATATTATATTTAAAAAAGTAAAAAATTTATTATTAAGCTATGCAATAAACACTTTAGCGTTAGTTTTAAGCTAGAATTTAATATTATATAAATAATTTTATAGTTAGCAAAATAATTTAACTATTTTTAAACACTTTTTTTTTATAACGTTATAGTTTAATTTAAAGTTTTTTTAATATTTAAATTTATATTTAGCTAGTTAAATCTTTTTTTTAAGTTTTTAATAAAAAATCGCTTTTTATTTAATTTTTAAAGCATTTATTTTTAGCTAAATTTAACTTTTTTTATAATCGATAGTAATAAATACTAGTATAGTTATAAAAATATTTTTTAAAATCTGTATTGTTTGCTTTTTAATTTATTTAAATATAAATTTTTAATTTTTTTTTAGCAGTGTTATTAAAGGTAAAATAATAATTAAATATGTTTTTATTTAAATTTTATAATATATTATAATTTTAAAAAATGCGCGGACTTTTATAATGTTTTTATAAAGCTTTTATTTTTAAATTTTAATTATTTTTATATTTATAGGTTTTTTGCTGTATATGCTATATATATAGTTTATAATTTTAGCTATAGCTTTACACTATTTATTTTTTATCCCGCTAGCTATAAAGTTTATAAATTTAAAATTAAAAAGTATAACATTAATATTTTTTATATATTTAAGCATAAAATGTCGAATTTTTAAAATAATTTTTTAATAATTATATTTTATAATAGGTTTTTTAATTATTATATTATTAAAAAAAAGTTTACACTTTTTAAAAGATATATTATATAGTATTTAAAATAGTATTTATAAAAATTAAATAATAAAATTCGTATAACTTTACGATAAAGTAGTTATTTAAAGCGGCTTTATAAAAATAATAAAAATAATAAAAGCTTAGCTATATACTAATAAAAATATTTAGTCGTATTTAGAAAATAAACTAACTATAAAGAAAATTTTATATATTATATATTTTTTAATAAATTTATTATAACTATAAAAAAATTTAACATTTTTAATTAAAACTTTATTTAGTTTTATAGCTAAATTAATTAATTAAAGCTTTTTATTAAGTTTTTTAACGACGAACTATATATTATAGTATAGCAAATAAGCTTTTTTTAAAACTTTATTTTTAAAGCATGTTTTAAATATTTTTATAATTTTTTTTTTTAGCGGATTTAAAATTGGTATACTTTTTATTTATTATATATTATAAAAAACTGTTTTAATTTTATATAAAAAAGCGATTTTATCGTTTAGTCGTTTTATTTTTAAAAAGTTCTAAGCTAACGCTATTTTTTATTAAAATAAAACTTTTAAAAAGGCCGTTTTTTTAAAGTTTATAAGCTCGGTCTGTTTAAAATTTTTAATAATAACTTTAAGCTTTTTTATAGTTAACCGGGTATTTTTAAATTATTTTAAAATTTATAGCTAAATATTAGTATAAACTTTGCTTTAGTTTGACTTTTTTTTTATAGTTTTTTAAAACTTTATTTATTTATATAAAACTTTTTTAATTAAAAGTTTTTAGCAGTATTATGCTATTTAATAATATATTATTTTTAAAATTAATTTTTTTAGCTTTGCTTTTATATATTATATTAATAAAAATAGTATAATTATTTTAACTAGCGCTTTATTAATATATAAACTGGTTTAATTTAACTATAGCTAGCTATTTTTTTTTTATATTTTAAAGCACGTTTTAAATAGCTATTTTTATTATATCGATAAACTTATTATTTAATAATACTGCTTTAAGCTTTTTATTGTTTATTAAACTTAGTTTTTTTAATATAATTATTTAAAACATAATGTAAATACTATTATAAGCTTTGGCTTTACTACCGGTGTTAATATTATTTAACCGCGCTATAGGTCCGGCGGCTATTAGCTTTGCGCTATTAAAATCGCGTGTAAATATTATAAATATATGCTTTCGTTTTTAACGTAAAAAGGTACGACTGGAGTAGAACGAAGGTTTTTTTTACTTTAAAAAATTCTTTTTGCTGCAGATTTTATAGTAAAAAAATTTTTTTATTTAGGCCTAGTTATTATTATTTATTTAAAAAAAAAAAATCCGTATTAAAAAGGTAAGTACTATAGGTATTTAAATATAATAGTATATAGGTACTAGCATATTAATATTTTTCGCCCCACTTTATCTAGCTATTTAAAGCTTTTAATTAATTAAATTATGTTTAGCTTTTTTTTTTATTATTATAATTATAGCAGCATAGCTAAAGTAAAAGCAGTTTTTTACTGCTTTTTTTATAATGCACTAAGTTAACTATAATATATTTAATTAATTATAATATATTTAATTAATTATAATATACTTAATTAACTATAATGTATCTGCTTTGCTATAATATATTAAATTTAATGCTATATGCTAGATTTTATATAATATATTAAATTAACTGCTATATATTAAATTAACAGTTAAATTAGTTATTAAATAATAAACTAACTGACTAGATTAACTAATAGATTATATAGTAAAAGATTTTATTTATTTAACCGCTAGTTTATTTAAATATAAAAGTATTTAAATATAAAGCTATTAAATTAATTAATAAATTATATAATAAAAGATTTTATTTTTTTAACCGCTGATTTATTTATATATAAAAGTATTTAAATATAAAGCTATTTAAATATAGTTTTTTAATTTAAACTTTTTTTATATAATAAAATATTAGTAAATATTATAAAAGTTATTAAGTTATTAGCGTTTGGCCGGACTACCTGCTTTATAAAATTTTTTTATTAGTATAACATTTTTTAAATTTATTTTATAATAAAAATATTTTATATAGCAAAGTTATTATAATATAAACATTATTTTTAAAGTTTTAATAAATAATTTTTAAGCTTTAATAGCGTTAACTTTTATTATTTTAAAAAATATATAAAATATTTTAACATGTTTTAAAAAATGCTTTAAAGTTAAAAGCTATATTAACATATTTTAAAAAACGTTTTAAAGCTAAAAGCTATATTAGCTTAAACTAGTTATAAAGTCTGCCGTTTTAATTTTATACTAACAATAAGCTTAGGTAATATAAAAATTATTATATTATAAATTATATAATAATAAATAATTATTGCTATTTTAAATATAACTGTTATTATTTTAAATATTAAATATATTTTTTAATTTAAAAATTTAAATAAAGTTTTTAATTATAAATAAAGTATATAAAGCTTTAATATTTTAGCTAATAAGTGCTGCTTATTTTTTATTTTTATTTTTATAGCTATTAAAACCTAAATAATAAAAAACGTTGCTATTATTAATATTAAAGTTTTTATATATTTTAGCTATAACGATTAATTAAGCGCTAGTAGCTATGCTGCCGGCAATGCTAGCTTTAGCGCTTAATTAATTATTATAATATTATTTTAGTCGGCTTTAAAATAAATTAGCTAATATATTAAATATATAAATTTATTTTATATTAACTTTTTTTATACTAGTATTTAAAAATATAAATTAATATAATAATTAAATATTAATTATAAAATTAATTATATAAATTTTTTTAAAAATATAATATTTAACGGTTATAAAAGCTTATTTTTTATTAAAAGTTTTTTTAGCTTTAAAAATAGCCGGCTTTAGTTTGCTTAAAGTGTTAAAAATGCTGGCTTTTTTTAGCTAGCTATTTTTAAAGCATAAAATGTTAAAAATAATAAAAAAAAAGCTGTTTTAAAAAAATAAAAAATAAAAAAACGTAGGCATAAAAAATAAAAAACGAAAAAACGTAAAAATAAAGTATATAATAAATAAAAAAAAATAAAAAATAAAAAATAAAAAAATATAAATATAAAAAATAAAAAATAAAAAAATATAGCTTTTTAACTATTTAATTATAATTATTATAAACTGCCGCTATAACACATTAAATAAACTATAATATATTTATTTTATTATAATATATTTATTTACTTTATTATAATGCACTTATTTTATAGCGATATATTTATAATATATTTTTTTATTTTATTATAATATATTTATTTTACCGCGCTATATTAAATTTAATATTATATATTAAATTTTATATAATATACTAAATTAACTGTTATATATTAAATTAATAATTAAATTAGTTATTATATAATAAACTAACTAATTAAATTAATTAATAAATTATATAATAAAAAATTTTATTTATTTAACCGTTAATTTATTTAAATATAAAAATATTTAAATATAAAGCTATTAAATTAATTAATAAATTATATAATAAAAGATTTTATTTTTTTAACCGCTAATTTATTTAGGTATAAAGATACTTAGGTATAAAGTTATTAAATTAATTAATAAATTATATAATAAAAGATTTTATTTTTTTAATTGCTAATTTATTTAGGTATAAAGGTACTTAAATATAAAGCTACTTAAATATAATTTTTTAATTTAAACTTTTTTTATATAATAAAATATTAGCAAATATTATAAAAGTTATTAAATTATCGGCGTTTAGCTAAAACGTTATTAACGTTTTTTAAAAGCGGACTACCCGCTTTATAAAACTTTTTTATTAATATAACATTTTTTAAACTTATTTTATAATAAAAACATTTTAAATAGCAAAGTTGTTATAGTATAAATATTATTTTTAAAATTTTAATAAATAACTTTTAAACTTTAATAGTATTAACTTTTATTATTTTAAAAAATATATAAAATATTTTAATATAGCATATATAACGCTAATTTATAAGCTATCGCTTATATTAGCCGTTTTACGCTTAGCTTGTTAATATTAAAAGCATTTTTTTAACGCTTGCATTAAACGTAGAGCTAAAAAACTAATAATTATATATATTATAATTTAATACTATAATTAAAGCTAAAAATATTTATTAATATTTATAATTATTAGTTTTTTATAACTAATATATTATTTAAGCAAAAATAGCAGGCCTTTATAATAAAAATAAAAATAATTAAAGCTATATATAAATATTAATAAAAAAATAATTTAAAGTTTTAACTAAATACTAATTTTATTTAATAAACTAAAAATTTATTTAGCTATAATTAATATTTAGTTTAAATTTTAAACTATTTTTTTATTAATATTTATATATAATTTTAATTATTTTTATTTTTATTATAAAAGCTTGCTGTTTTTATTTAAATAATATATTAATTATAAAAAACTAGCAATTATAAATATTATAATTTAATGCTATAATTAAAGCTATAAAATAAAAAGCAGTTTTTTTAAAAATAAAAGATTTTGTTAAGCAGTATAAGCTTGCGCTAGTTATTTTAGGCTTAGCTTGTTAATACTAAAAATATTTTTTTAACGCTCGCTATAAAATAAAAAGCAGTTATTTTAAAAATAAAAAAAAAAAAAGCTTTTTTTATTTTATAATATATTAATAGCAATTTTAAAAAAAAAGCTTATATAAACTTTATTAAACTCGGTACACAGGCTATTATATTTTAATTATTAGCTATATTATTTAAAAATTAAAAAATATTTTAGCTATAGTTAATAATTTAATTTATACGGCGTTTTTGCTAATAATATCGCATTTTTTATAAACTTTTTTAAAATTAATTAACCTTTAAATATAAGCTATATTAGCACAGTTTTACCTGCTTTTTTTAATTTAATATTCTGCCGTTAATTATTATTTTTTTTTATAACCGCCTATTTTTTATATAGTTATATATATTTTTTTGCTAATATAACAGTATTTTTTTAATAATTATTTTAGCTATAATATATTTATAATAAAATAGCAGGGCTATACTTACGTTATATATACTAATAAAATTTATTATTTTAAAATTAAACTATTATTTAATTAGATATTATATATGCTATTTTATTATATATTATAGCTAAAATTAGCTTTGTGCTAAAATAGTATATAAAAGGTGCTAATAAAGCGGTTATAAAATAAATTAATACTAACTTAATAAAATAAGACTTTATTATTATTATTTATAACTTTAATATATTAATATATACGGCAGACTTTTTAGTTAAATTATAATAGCAGATTTAAAAAAGTAAAAGATTTTACCAGGCGGTGTATATTATACGCTAGCCGCTTTAAGCTTAGCTTATTAACGTTAAAAATATTTTTTAATGCTTGCTATAAATTAAAAAACAGTTGCTTTAAAAATAAAAAAAAAAAAAGTTAATATATAAGCTATTATATTTTAATTATCGATTTAATTAAAAATAAAAATAAGCAAAAAAAAGTATTTAAATATAAAAACTATATAATTTAAAAATTAAAAAATATTTTAGCTATAATTAATAATTTAATTTAAATAGCGCCTTTGCTAATAATATCGCATTTTTTATAAACTTTTTTAAAGTCGACTTTTAATTAATTAATAAAAATAAAAAAATGCTTAAAAAATTAAAAATAAAAAAATATTAGTTTAGCGCTAAAAATATTATTAATATTAGCTTATACGCTTAATAATAAGGTTTTATAATATATTGTTACGGTAAAGTAAGTCCCTGTGGTATAAAGGATTTTTAATAAAGGTGGTCCGGGATCACGTGATCCCGTGGAGGTACTAAGGTACCAGGAGAGATCGCCGTTCCAGCAAGTCCTGGGCCACAGAACGTAATATCTATTAATCCGGGATCGAAAGTGTATATAGATCTGCGTATGCACTAAGCCAGGGACTCGTCTCCTACTAAATAGATCATCCGATTCACCGTTTTTAGAGCTACAGACCTTTAATGCCAGTAACTTCTACTACTTACGATTAATCCACTCCTTCGTAACAGTTATAAGCCCGGTTCGCCTTAAGGCTAAATAGCGCAACAGATAACGCGTTAAATTTTTGTTATTTTTCTTTAAAAAAACTAAAAACGGTTAAAAAACTAAAAGGTTCGAGTCCGCGTTATAGTCGGGTTTTTGCTATAGCACCTGTTCCGCGCTAATGCCCGTTTAATGGCTAGATTAGTTTGGCGGTATATATAAGCAGGATCGGACATAAACAGGCAGCCTAGTATTTCCGGCTTTTGTTATTGGCGACGTTTATAAAAAGCTTATATTAACTATCCTTAGCCGGGTCGGCAATAACCAGCCGATTTAAAAGGTGTGTTACGGAGTATATATACGTTAGTTTAAACTGTAAATTAGCAACGTTATTTTTTCCGTAATATATATTTATAATAAAATAGCAGGGCTATACTTACATTATATATACTAATAAAATTTATTATTTTAAAATTAAACTACCGTTTAATTAAATATTATATATGCTGTTTTATTATATATTACAGCTAAAATTAGCTTTACGGCGGGATAGTACGCGGAAGGTGCTAGCGAAGCGGTTATAAAATAAATTAGTACTAACTAAGCAAAGTAAAACTTTATTATTATTATTTATAACTTTAATATATTAATATATACGGCAGACTTTTTAAATAAACAGTTATAATAGCAGATTTAAAAAGGTAAAAGATTCTGCCAGGCGGTGTACGTTATGCGCTAGCCGCTTTAAGCTTAGCCTGTTAATGCAGAGTGTAGTTTATCTGGTGTGTTAAAGTTGCGGTTAATAAAAATCGGTTAGTCGGGTTTAGCGCTTATATTAGCCGTTTTAAAGTTGGCTTTTAAAAACGAAGGCTTTTTTTACACCTGGTTTAAAAGGGCCTCTAGTTTAAAATATAAAAAATCGGTTAATTAGTTTTTTAATTAATATAGTCGACGTTATTAGTGCATAAAGGCCTGCTATTATTATTTAGTTAGTTTTTATAAAGTGTATAAATAATATTTAGTTTTTTAATAAGTCGACAATTTTTAAAAGATTTATATTAAAAGATTTTTTTATAAATAATATTAGCACCGAGATTTTAGTTTTGCTAAATATTATATCGCATATAAAATATTTATTATTATAATAAAAGGTTATCTGCGTTTTTATAATAAAATTTATTTTTAAAAGCAATAAAAATATAGTTATATTATGGTTTATTATATAAAATAGCAGCTTTTTTAATTTTTAGCTAACTATATATATAATTTAATAACTTTATTATATATAACTTTGTGCTCGTAGCTTATAAAACCTTTTTAATAAAGTTTTATATAGCGTATTAAAATCTAGTGCTTTTTAATATAACTGCTAATAAAAATATTAAATTAGGCTTTTATATTAATAATTTTAGTAATTAGTTTATTTATTTTATTTTAACCTATTATTATTATAATTTTTAAGCACGTTTTAATATAGTTTTAAACGTTTTTAAGTGCTGTTAGCATAATATAAACCTAAAAAATTAAAAGCTTTAAGTTTTGCTTATTTTAAATAAAAAGCTAGACGATTATAACGTATAAACTGGAATTATTATTTAATTTTTTATTAAAATGTGGTATTTTATTAAGGCTTATTTTAATTATATTGTTTTTTTTTATTTAAATCGCTTTAATTATTTTAAAAACTTATTAAATTAAAGCTTTATTAAAACTAGATGTTTTTTTAACTAAGTTTTTAATTATAACGTCGGCTTTTTTATTTAAAATATTATTAACTTTTTTTTATTATAGCTTGCGACTTTTAGCTTATATTTTAAAAAAAGTGTTAAAAAAAAAGTAATTTTTAATAAAAGCTGCATATTATTATTATTTAATTTAATTATTTAGTTTTTTATTAAGTTCGGTATAATTAAATTTAATGTTAATAATATTTAAATTAAGTCGCTAGCTATAAAGGCGTTTTTTTATTTAGCATATAATATTTTTTAGATTTTATGCTTTAAAATCCGTCGGATTTTATTAATAGCTAAAACGTCGATTTAAAAACTTTTATTTTTTAGTATATACTTTAGTAGTGCTTTATTGCCGTTTTTATTTATAGTTGCTTTTTAAACGAAGTCTAAAGTTTAGTTTTAGTTAATATAGCCTCTCTAGTTATAATTAAATATTTTAACTTTATAATAATTAAAAGCTTTAATTATACTAACTTTTGCAGCTATTTAAATAGCTGTATTAGCATTTATTATATTTTTAATATAAGCTTATTATTAATTTTTAAATCGGGCTATTTATAACAGTTAATAACCGATAATTTTAAATTTAATAGCTTTAATATTTAAGTTTTTAAATATTAGCTTACGCTTAACTAGCTATATATAAGCTTGCTATTAAAAACTTTTATTATTTATTAGTATATTTTTATAAATTTAATAAAAGCTTAAAATAATAACTTTATTTTTTTGCTTTTTAAATTAAATTATTTATATTAATATTTTAATATAGCAAAGGCTGCTAAAAAAGTTATGTTTATTTAAGTATTACTTTTTATTTTAATAAATAATCTGTTTTATAGCTATTTTTTTTATAAACGGGCAGTTAGCTATAAAATATTTTTTTTTTAAACATTTTTAGCATAAAGCGCTGTTTTTATTATTAAACGATTTATTTATAAGTTTAAAGCGCTTTTTATAACTTTAAAAGTAGCCACTTTATATAACTGCAAATGCGTTTGCTATAAGCAGTTTTTGCTAATTTTATTAAATATTTTATTAATTTATATATTAAGCTTATATTATTTAAAAATTTATTAAAAATTAGTTAAATAGTATAAAATATTTATACTATAGCGGTGTTTAATATCCTTAATTTAAAGGCATTATATACTGTAAAAGCTGCAGGCGGTTAGCAATTCTTTTAGCTTTTATAGCTATTATATTAATTTAGCCAAGCTTAATTTTTAAATTATTAAACTTTTTAATAAATATATCGATTATATTTTTTTAACTAATTAATTTTATTAGCTTTTTTATTAATGTTATTTTTTATTATTAATATTTACTATGTTTTTAAGCGCTGGCGGTATATTAAGTCGAAGTGCTAAAAATATATTTTAAAAACTTTATTAATTTTTAATAGATTTAAAACGTATAGCCTTTTTATAAATATTTGCCGTATATTTATATTAATTATTATAGTTTTTTAGTTAAGCTTTAAAGTTAATTTAGCTTAAAAGCAACTTTTATAATTTATTATATAGCAGGGCATATAAACTATTATAATTTTTTATTAAGGTTTTATTAATAATTTTTTAAATAATTAAAAAGTTTAATTTTTATAGCAGCCTAAATATATAAATAAAGTTTTATATTTTTTTTTTTATTTTTTTAAGCTTAGTGGTATATAATTTATAATAAAAAAAATATTACTTTAGTTTATTTATATTTTACTTTTTTAGCAAGGCTTTTAGGTTTTATAATAAAGCAAAAATAGATTTATTTTATTTAAAGTTGCTATATTTATATTTTGCTTTTATAACTTTAACTATTTGTTTTTAAAAAAAGCAATTTTTAATTTTTATTTTAATAATTCTTTTAATTTTTTAAAACGTAGTATATATTAAAATAAATTTAACGGTTATATTTTTGCTAATATTTTAATAATTAAATATTAGCTTTAAGCTGTCGATTTAATTAAAAACTTTTAATTTTTTTAATAATAGGTTAAAATATATTTTTAGGTTTAATAATATCGTTTTATATTTAAAAGGTTTTATTTTATATTTTAAGTTTAAATTAGTAAAAACTAAAAAAATGTTCGCTTTAAAGTAAAAATAAGTGGATTTATAACCTTAGCTAGCATTTGCTTATAAGTAGCTAATATTAAGCATATTTAAAACTAGTTTAAAGCTTATATTAATAAAAAAGGTTTTTTTTAACATAAGCTTTTTTTTTTGTTAGCAGTTAATTTAAATTTAGTGTTAATAAAAAGTTCGTAGTTTTTAATAGTGTTATTATTTTTAATTAATATATTAAATTTAGATATTTTTAATTAGCTATTAATAAAAACTTAAAGTATTATTTTTTTTATTATAAGCTTAGCGTAAAGTTTTATTTATTATAAAAAAAACTTATTAATTATAAGGTGTAAATATAAAAAAAATAAATAATTTAGTTTAAAAATAAGTGTTAATTTAGGCAATAATATATAAATAAGCAGTTTATTTAGTTATTAAAATAAAACTAATAAATAAAAAATAAAATAAAATATATAAATATTTTTTAAATTTTTTAAATTAATTTAATTATAATAATTATAGTATTAAAAATAATTTGTTAATATTAATAACTTTTTATAAATAAGTTTACTTTTTGCTGCTAATGCGATATAGTGCTTTATAACCTTTTTTTAACTAGACTATTTTTTATACGCTTATTTTTCGAGCAAGCTAAATAACCCCGGTATTACCGGCCTAGCTAATATATTAACTATTATAATAAAGATTTTATTTATTTATTAATTACTTTTTAGCTTTTAGTTTTTTTTTAAAAAATTTTTATAAAAGTTTAAATAATTTAATTTTTTTTTTATCGCTTTGCGGTAAAGGTTTTTATTTACTATATAAATATAGCTTTAACTTTATTAAAGCTAATTAATACTTTTAGCTTATTTGCTAAAGCATTTTAAATTATAAAGCGTATCGGCGTTTCGGTATATATAATTTCTAAGTGCTTATATTTATATTTGCGCTAACTCGCCAACCGCTTAATGCGTTTAATAACGGTTTTAAAAGTTAATTTTATTGCTTATTTAGTTTTATTTTAAATATGTTTTACTAAAAAACTTATTAATTTAATGCTTATTTTTACATTAATTTTATAATAATTATTATAATTAGTTTTAATTACTTATAATTAGTTTTATTAGTTTTTATAAATTTGTAAATTTGAATTTATTAGTAAAGCCGATATAATTTATGCTTTACCGAGGATACTATTAAAATAAAAAACGCCTACACATCTATATACTTTAAAAACCTAACTTTAATAAACATTTTATAAAAATTTAAATAAAATAATTAAATAAAAGCATTTTAAAAGTTAAAACAAATTATAAATTTATTTATAAAAAATAATAAAAACTACCGTAACTAAAAAAAAAAAACTATTATATAAACATAAAAAAAATAACGAATATATAAAAAATAACGCGTATAAATTAACGTAAGCCCTATAGGTCTAGCCTTTTAAGGTATAGTATGCAGCTTTAAAAAGTGGCTGGTGGGATTACCTTACTTTAATGCATGCATTTAAGATCTCCTGTTCGGATAGCGCCGCTCTTTATTATACTAAAGGCCCTTTTAAACCAGGTGCAAAAAGAGCTTTTATTTTTAAAGGCTAACCCTAAAACGGCTAGTATAAGCGCTAGACCCGACCAACCGATTTTTATTAACCGCAACTTTAATATATTAAATAAACTGCACTTTATATTAATAAGCTAAGCTTAAAGCGGCTAGCGTATAATATATACCGTTTAATAAAATTTTTTACCTTTTTAAGTCTGCTATTATAACTGTTTATTTAAAAAGTCTGCTGTATGTATTAATATATTAAAGTTATAAATAATAATAATAAAGTTTTATTTTGCTTAATTAGTATTAATTTATTTTATAACCGCTTTGCTAGCACTTTTTATATACTATTTTGCTATAAAGCTGATTTTAGCTGTAATATATAATAAAGCAGCATATATAATATCTAATTAAACAGTAGTTTAATTTTAAAATAATAAATTTTATTAGTATATATAATATAAATATAGCCTCGCTATTTTATTATAAATATATTATAAAACTTTATTATTAAGCGCATAGGCTAGTACTAGTAATATTTTTAGCGCTAAACCAGCATTTTTTTATTTTTAGTTTTTTAAACGTTTTTTTATTATTGCTAATTAACTAAAAGTTAACTTTAAAAAAGTTTATAAAAATGCGATATTATTAATAACTTTAAAATAGCTGTTTATAATATCGGTCGATTTAAAATGTATAACAGCACCGCTATAAAACCTTATTATTATTAAGCGCGTACGCTAGTACTAATAATACTTTTAGCGCTAAACTAGCATTTTTTTATTATTATTAAGCGCATACGCTAGTACTAATAATATTTTTAGCGCTAAACTAGCATTTTTTTATTTTTAATTTTTTAAACGTTTTTTTACTATTATTAATTAACTAAAGGTCGACTTTAAAAAAATTTATAAAAAATGCGACATTATTAACAACTTAGAAATAGCTGTTTATAATATCGGTTGATTTAAAATATATAATAGCACTGCTGTAAAACCTTATTATTATCGAGCGCGTACGCTAGTACTAATAGTGTTTCTAGCGCTAAACCAGCATTTCTTTGCTTTTAATTTTTTAAGCATTTTTTTATTGTTGCTAATTAACTAAAAGTCAACTTTAAAAAAGTTTATAAAAAATGTAATATTGTTAGCAATTTAAAAATAGCTGTTTATAATATCGGTCGATTTAAAATATATAATAGCACCGCTATAAAACTTTGTTATTATTAAGCGCATACGCTAGTACTAGTAATATCTTTAGCGCTAGACTAGCATCTCTTTGCTTTCGATTTTTTAAACGTTTTTCTATTATTATTAATTAATTAAAAGTCGATTTTAAAAAAGTTTATAAAAAATGCGATATTGTTAATAAAAACGCTATATAAATTAAATTATTAACTATAGCTAGAATACTTTTTAATTTATAAATTATATAGCTTTTATATTTAAATACTTTTTTTTATTTATTTTTATTTTTAATTAAATTAATAACTAGGATATAATAGCCTGCACGCCAAGTTTAACAAAGTTTATATAAGTTTTTTTTTTTAAAATTAGCATTAGCATACTATATAATAAAAAAAGCTTTTTTTTTTTTATTTTTAAAATAACTGCTTTTTATTTTATAGCAAGCGTTAAAAAAATGCTTTTAGTATTAACAGGCTAAGCTTAAAGCAACTAATGTAAACTTATACCGCCTAATAAAATCTTTTATTTTTAAAAAAACTGCTTTTTATTTTATAGCTTTAATTATAGCACTAGACTATAATATTTATAATTGCTAGTTTTTTATAACCGATTTATTGCTTAGGTAAAAATAGCAAGCCTTTATAATAAAAATAAAAATAATTAAAACTGCATATAAATATTAGCAGAAAAATAATTTAAAGCTTTAATTAAATATTAATTATAGCTAAATAAATTTCCGGTTTATTAAATATAATTAATATTTATTTATAGCTTTAAATTATTTTTTTGCTAATATTTAAATATAGCTTTAATTATTTTTATTTTTATTATAAAAGCTTGCTGTTTTTGCTTAAGCAATATATTAGTTATAAAAAACTAATAATTATAAATATTAATAAATATTTTTAGCTTTAATTATAATATTAAATTATAATATATATAATTATTAGTTTTTTAGTTTTATATTTAATATAAGCGTTAAAAAAATGCTTTTAGCATTAATAAGCTAAACGTAAAACAGCTAGCGTAAGCGGTAGCTTATAAATTAGCATTATATATGCTATATTAAAATATTTTATATATTTTTTAAAATAATAAAAATTAACACTATTAAAGCTTAAAAGTTATTTATTAAAGCTTTAAAAATAATGTTTATATTATAGCGACTTTATTATTTAAAGTGCTTTTATTATAAAATAGGTTTAAAAAATGCTATATTAATAAAAAGGTTTTATAAAGCAGGTAGTCCGCTTTTAAAAAACGTTAATAACGTTTTAGCTAAATATTAATAACTTAATAACTTTTATAATATTTGCTAATATATTATTATATAAAAAAAGTTTAAACTAAAAAATTATATTTAAATAGCTTTATATTTAAATATTTTTATATTTAAATAAATTAGCAATTAAGCAGATAAAATGTTTTATTATATAATATGTTAGTTAATTTAATAGCTTTATACTTAAATATTTTTATACCTAGATAAATTAGCGGTTAAAAAAATAAAATCTTTTATTATATAATCTATTAATTAATTTAATTAATTAGTTTACTATTTAATAATTAATTTAATTATTAATTTAATATATAGCAGTTAATTTAATATATTATATAAAATTTAGCATATAGTATTAAATTTAATATAGCGTAATAAAGTAAATATATTATAATAAAATAAAAAAATATATTATAAATATATTATTATAAAATAAGTATATTAAAATAAAATAAATAAGTATATTATAATAAAATAAATATATTATAGTTTATTTAATATATTGCAGCAGCAGTTTATAACAGTTATAGTTAAACAGTTAAAAAGCTATATTTTTTATTTTTTATTTTTTATGCTTACATTTTTTTATTTTTTATTTTTTATTTTTTTTTATTTATTATACACTTTATTTTTACGTTTTTTTATTTTTTATTTTTTATACCTATATTTTTTTATTTTTTATTTTTTTAAAACAGCTTTTTTTTTATTATTTTTAGCATTTTATGCTTTAAAAATAGCTGGCTAAAAAAGGCTAGCATTTTTAACATTTTAAGCAAGCTAAAGCTAGCTATTTTTAAAGCTAAAAAAACTTTTAATAAAAAATAAGCTTTTATAGCCGTTAAATATTATATTTTTAAAAAAATTTATATAGTTAATTTTATAATTAATATTTAATTATTATATTAATTTATATTTTTAAATGTTAGCATAAAAAAAGTCGGTATAAAATAAATTTATATATTTAATATATTAGCTAATTTATTTTAAAGCCGATTAAAATAATATTATAATAATTAATTAAGCATTAAAGCTAGCATTATTAGCAGTATAGCTACCGGCGCTTAATTAATTATTATAGCTAAAATATATAAAGACTTTAATATTAATAATAGCGATATTTTTTATTATTTAGGTTTTAATAGCTATAAAAATAAAAATAAAAAATAAATAGCATTTGCTAACTAAAGTATTAAAGCTTTATATGTTTTATTTATAATTAAAAATTTTATTTAAATTTTTAAATTAAAAAATATATTTAGCATTTAAAATAATAATAATTATATTTAAAATAATAATAATTATTTATTATTATATAGTTT
>MU392232.1:0-208049 GCA_022578495.1 Nemania sp. NC0429
AAACCCCTGTAGCCATCACCAATACCCTAATTAATATATTTTTTATTTTTATGAATTTTTTTTTTTTAACAACCACCCCCCCCCCCCCCCCCCCCCCATACAAGAGCATCTACTAGTCACTGCCGGCAGAGACTGATAACATAATGGTTGCCGCGTTATCGCGAACGGCCGATGAACGGCCTGTGGGCCGTCGAGACACAATCGAAAGAGAGTCTGTGGCATCCATGGTGTCAGTTTCAATCGAGTCGCATGAGACACGTGCTGCGGACCTTTCACACGATCCCGGGCCCGACAAGGCAGCTCTCCTTCGATTCAATAACAACCCCAAGTTACGACACAGTCTGTCTCGGTGGAAGTGGGAACTGTTATGGATGGTTCTCAGCCTCTCATCACTTGCTGCGTGCATAACTTTGTTAGCAACTCAGGACGGTCGGAGAGTGGACGCCTGGAGCGCTTTTTTCACCCTGAACACCTTTATCTCTATACTAGCACAAGTATCACGCACCGCACTGGCTTTTGGTATAAGCGCAAGTATTGGGCAAGCCAAGTGGAACTTCTTTAGTACAGGCTCGGGGAGTTTGGCGTTATTCGATGCCTTCGACCAAGCCAGCAAAGGGCCGTGGGGGAGTGTCGGCCTCGCGTACCGCTTACAACTACGGTCAGTATATACTAACTTCAAGTCTGCAATCTCCTGCCCGTATGAGGTCTGAGTCTGACTCTAGAGTACAGTAACCTAGCTACACTTGGCGCTATATTAATCATCATACTACTAAGTTATGAGCCATTTCTCCAAGCAACCATTACTCAGTATGGCGAGCTGGACGGAGAGCCGTCAGGACTCGGATCCAGAGCATATATTGGTCGGTCGAAGAGACTAGACGTCGGCGTGTTAGTGCAAGCGCCTAATCCCGTCTACCCCAGCCCGATCTATGAAAACTTGGTTAAGGGCAGAGTCAGCATCCAGGCCGATTTCGGATTGACAAATTCAATATACAATGGATTTTACACTTCCACATCCCAAGATGTTATTCCATTCTTTACATGTCCGACGGGCAATTGTACCTTCGGCGTCTTCAGTTCATTGGGTGTTTGCAGCACCTGTGCTGATGTATCATCACACCTTACCCGCCGCCGCGGCTCTGGAGGTATTCCAGGTTCTTGGTTCCTACTTCCACAAAGCCATAACGAAAGCCGTACATATACCGACCAAACATATACCTCCTATTCTCTCTCAAGCTGGAGCCCCGTATCAGAGTGGTCAACTCTTACACTTTCGAACTATGATGGTCTCAGGAGCACTACTGACGGCGCGAAGGGCTATGATGGGGAACCAGATATTAACACTGATACTCTAACTGCCATACAAGCTACTGTTTTCCCTGAGGGCAGTATCTATTTTAACAACACGATCAACAGTACCGTGTTTGTTGTTTTTCAAATTATCCAGTCTGGACCAGGCTTCCTTAACAATGTATCGGACTGGGCTACTACTCTTCCAACGGCAACGGAATGCGGACTGTACTTCTGCACAAAGATATTTTCTTCCTCCGTCAAGGAAGGCACGCTGAATGAGGATTTGCTAGGAACTTGGTCCAACCGCGATCCGACTTCGTATCAAGTAACGGACGCCAAGGCAGCATATGTGAGAGGCGGGTGGGACGAGGCACACAATTACTCGCTTTTTATCGGAGAGAGGGACTACCCGCGAACAGACCTTCAAATCTTCATACCGGACGACGAGGCACTACGGGCGGGGCTGCCAGAGGAACAGCCGAGACGGTTCAACATCTCGCAGGCCACGATAATGACAACGGCAAGCTGGATCTGGAACAAGTTCGCCGCGGACCAGATGAAATTTCCAGTGGAGACCTTGTATAAGATCGAGAGCTTCCGCGGGACCGCCAACGACGGGGCCGGCCAGGTCATAGGCAACTCTACCAACTTGAACGCCACGTTTCGCGCCGTGGCGAACAGCATGACCGCTTACATGCGAGACCTGGAGCTCGAGACATTCCCGCAGCACGGCACATCCGAGACGTGGGTCTGGTATTTCAGAGTGCGCTGGGTGTTCGCGGCGCCCCCGCTCGTGTTCACGGTGGCCGGGTGCCTCTTCCTGGCGTACGTGATATGGGAGACCCATTCTCTCGGGATGGCCGCATGGAAGGACAGCACGCTGGCCACCCTCGCCCACGGGCTCGACGCGTTGACGAGAGCCAAGCTCAGGGAAGCATATCAGAACGGGGCGGAGGAGAAGTCGGCTCGCGAAATCACTGCCAAGGTAGAAAAGTCGTGGGGCGGCTTTGAGCTTTGCGAGACTTATCCTGTCAAGAGGCGTTAGGAAGTATCGTGGCCCTTCATAAGTCAAGAACGAATTTCGATTCTACTTTCTCTTCCGAAGGGTGGTGGAATAGATACTATAGAGCGATGCTAGGTGGTGATGAGGTGCCCTCGGAAAAAAAGGGGGGCCTTTCAAATACGTGCTTAATTCTCGCTTTTTATACAGCCGTACCTCCTTTTTAAGAAACCCGAGCATGACTTAATCCCACGGTCCCCAAGGCTTACACTGCCTTCCAACCCCAGCCTGGTCATTTATCACCTAACGTACTGGCCACACTCAATATATGGGTACGTATTCGCGTCAAAGCTGGACGTTAAGCTTTCCAAGGAAGAGGCAATCACGCATAGAAGGAGTTTGGCATCCAAATATTGATTGATACACAGATATAACAACCAGCCTCCCTACTTGACTTATCTCATGCTTAGTAACTAACCTGGACCCTAATGAAAGGCTTATTTCCATATAGTGTGCACTAGAGTCGGCAAATCCTACGAAAAACAACATACATTCTACTGTAGTTGGTGTAACTAGTCGTAGCGTTGGTAAGTATTTTAAGACATCTACTTCGCTTCGTACCTAAGGTAGTTAGGTAGTTGGGTATCGCTATCTATATTCTTCCCACGACAACAACGGTATTCATTCCGCGTTTTCACTTCCACTCGCCACGACGTGATTAACCGGAGAGAGGCAAGCAGATGACTAACCTGGTGTACTACTCATCCTGCCTATCTCGAACTATGCTACGTTGGATGCTAGAGGCATTCCTTGGCCTGAAGTGCCGCAGCCGCGCATTGCCGCTAGCTACCTAACCTACAAAAGTACCTACTTAGCTAACCTCCTTTCCTCTCTCCATGTACGTTTGGTATAGAAGTGCCTTACGTAGGTATCTAGTGTAGTGGGTAGTAGTTGTACGGGGTATGTGTCTCTTGATTACGAAGTAGGTACGGTAGTGTAGGTAAGGTAAGGTAGCATGGAGCCCAGCCCAGATAGGTGCTAACTAACTATATGTAGAGTTCGCCGTACGCGGAACGAGCACCGGTGCCTGCGTTGCCCGCACATCTCACGACGTCTCCCGTCTCGGCGCTAGGATGCGGCACGGAAAGCAAATACCTAGACCAATAATACTTGGGCGGATTACCTAAAGTACCTGACTTATGCAAGCAGTACTGGTACGTATGTTGAGGTCCCATTGTCCCAACTGCTACAGTACAAAGATTTTAGGAGGCGGGGATGGGACGGGACGGGAATAGATGCAATAGGTAAGTCCTTCGTAGACTTCATAGTGTATGTCTTATTTATAAACACTTCTCGCTCTTCAGTGTTATAGGTGCTTAACTCAGGTCATTATGGGTTGAAAGGAGAGCTAGGCATTGCTCCCCGTTGATCAGGCTCGGCAATTAATTGCGTAGGTAAAGTCGCCGGCAGCTTAGGTGGTGACAGATAAATCCGTTGAAACAAAGCGATAGGTGCTCCGTTTCTCGCTTGATAAAATAAAATAAGGTCTGTTAGTTTGGCAGCCTGTCGGTAGGTACGATGTAGGTAGGTATTTTGGGACTGCATCCCGTCAACCGTCAACGGACAGCCACCGAACCTACACCCAAGCAAAACATCGGGCCTGCGCCTCGTGGGCCGTGGCACAAGGACAGGCCGCCCTGGTTCTAACTGTACCTATCTCGCCTATATGCATTCCTTACAGCGTACATACCTACTTATGATCTGAAGTACCTACCTTGGCAGGTAGGGCGTAGGGCGTAAGGTGGCGTTTCTTTATGCATCTTCGACTTCTGGAAGGGTTTCCCCTGGTTCCTTTACGTTCAGGTTGGACGTCGGCCTCGCCTTCCTTGACAGCAAGGCCCTGTTTCCTGTTCCTGTGTCAGACCAGATGAAAAAAAAAGAAAACACGGTGAATTAAATACTTTATTTGGAGGTGGACGTAGGTAGATGCCTGGATAGCCGAAAACGCATGAACGGGTAAATTATCCTGAGGGATACCTCTAACTGCATACTTACTTGGCAGGAGGTTATCTTGAAGTAGGTATCTCGAACACACTACATGGTAGGTAAGGCAGGGCAAGGTAAACTACCGACATTTCCGGTACCTATCCTGGGGCAATAAGCAACTTGTAATACTTACCAAGTATTTACCTACAACACAAACAACTCGGGTTATGCCCCGTACAGGCTCTGTGCCGGATTTCCGGTATACTTACTCCTTTATATAAGGTATGTCGGTAAACTGAACTACGTCTTGAACAACTCCCGCTGCCGGAGAAGAGCTAAATTTGTCTAATGCGGACTCGGGTCATTATTTTGGTACTTGGTAGGTAGGTTGGTACAGCAGGGTGCACTCGCAGCTTATACAGGGTTGGTCAGACGGCATCGCCGGCATGCATTTCTCTCACCTTTGTCGCAGAAGGCCACTCGCTACCGGGAAAATCAAATAGGTAAGTACTTCGTACATTTTCGTCTCATCGGCACCTTTACCACCCTTTACCTATTTACCTAAGGTAACCCAACCTAGCCTCACCTAACCTACCTAGTGTACGGTACCTGGCGAAGTGGGATCTACACTCGAAGACTTACAGTACCACCTAAGTTACGCGCCGTCCGGAGGGCCAACGAGAGCCATCGCCCATTCCGTCGCTGTCGTCCGTTTCATGACGTTCGCTTCGGGCGTAGCGCAGGTGCCGTGGAACCGCGAGCAAGATCAAAACTCCTGAATCCGAGCAGGGATTCCCCTGGTTGAACGGGAAGGGATGGTATTTCGTACAGTTTTTCGGTTCGATATTAGGAATGGCGCGTCACGCTACGCTGCAGTAGTCTGAAGGCCGGACGGAATCCTGATGATCCTGGTTCGTCGTCCGGGGTCGGGGAATAATTGTGTGTACCTTGTAAGTGTCTCACAAGCAAGTGTACAAGTACCTAAGTGTCGGTAGTGTGGTGTGGTACTTCGTAGGTAGTGCAGATAACGACGCTACACTAATTATAGCCCCGTGTCGGGTTGCACTCATGATGTGATTGTCTGCCCTCGGTGATGGTTTGACGGAACTGCCAGACTGCATTCTGGAACGCCACGTGCCGCCCCCCTTTGAAGCTTATTTGATATTCGCAGCGGCGCTAGGTTGTTTCTGTCAGGCTTACTTGGCGTGTAAGTGTGCTGAGGTTAGTTATCATTACTTCAGCACATCACTCGGTACCGTAGTTAGTGTAAGGATTGTGAATACTTTACCTATAATACTTCATACACTCTGGGCGGTTTCGAAAATATCAATTCCTTGTTGTCGAAGAGAATGCACTGACCCAAAAATAACAAGCTTGCGCAAGGGGTTATGCAGTATTGTACTAATTAGTCTGGTAAACATCAGATCAATGTTCAGATTTACGGACTGCATATTTCACAACGTACCCCGTAAACAGGCCATCGGCTTTTTACCGATGCAATCCATCGTCCACCGCTCTTTTCCCTCGCTGTCTCCTCCCATCCTACCTATTATCTATATCAAGATATCCGGGTAGTACGAAGCACCAAACATCCTACACTACAAGAAGTACATACTAGACACAACCGGCTTAATTGCCATGCCAAGATAGGAGTACCCAGTATATAGCGTAGCGTACTAATGTATGCTCCATATTGAGCCAACTTGAAGTACTTTTCGGCTGTCCGTCTCTTTTGCACGCGGCATTTCCCTCCTCGCTTATGCCTCGTCAACGACTTTGCAGTAGTTTAGAGTAACCTAGGCAGGTCCCTTAGATGCTAAAAGCAACTCATTGGGTACTTGTGTGTGATTCTAAGGTGGGTCTTTCAGAAAGACATGGGAAATATGGTTTGCGCCGCACGAGAGCATTGGCGACATGTTGTGTTGGTGTGTGTGAATTCTCGAAGGATCCGTCATCTGCTCACTCAGATCATCCATCTCATCCAAGCAGGTAGTCTAGGTACCTAATGTAGGTACCTACACTTGATAGGTAGGCAACTTGGCTGGTGTCTTACATACCAGTATAATCCTACAGTTAGTGCCAGTGCCTCATTTAGATATAGCGCCTTGGGATCAGCATGGAAACAGGGATGTGAGGAGATGAACAGGACGACAACCTTTATTAATTAACCGTTATCCACCCCCACATCAAGAAACCCTTGGGTTCTCCAGCATTTCTGCGTAGGTAAGAGAGAGAGAGAGACAGAGACATGGAAACTTACCTGTCAACACTCTAAGCGATTTGAACGATCCCGATCCCGAGAAGACGACACGGCCCACAGACTTCGGGCAGTCATATAGGGACCTACCCTACCTACGAAGTACAGTACGTGGGAGTTGAACCACGTCGCGAGCGAGAAAGAGAGACCGGCGGCTCAGAGGACGCTCTGCATGGACGGGGGAAACACTTTGTCGACTTTGCATCACAAATCACCAAGCGAAAGGGATCGAGCGGGAGAGACAGAAGGGGGGGAAGAATATGCTGCGTTGAGAACTGCCCGCGCCAACGGGTCGTTGGAGGGTCTTTCGCCTGCATCGCGCGCGCGACGAGGCATAAGCGATGTCTGGGGTCATACAAGAACTTTACGAGAGATACGATAATTCTCACGAAACGCCGAGCCCCTTCAATTCTCGATCCGCTGTTGAAGGGTTGGCTATTACATTTGCTGTGAGTTAAGTCGGGCGATTCTGTGAACGATCCTCGCGACCATGTCATTGACAAAGTCGCATCTTCTGTATATCATCTATACATGTATTTGAGTGTCGCTAATATCGATTCGTTATCTGCTGCCTCAGTCTATCTCTTGGGCTTGTGTAGCTTTACGGATACATACGCGTTATCGACTTGAATGTTTAGGATGGGACGACTTCTTCGTCGTGGTCTTTCGGGTAAGGCGGAAACAACATGAACAACCCGGACGGAAAATTGTTTACGGCCCTTCTCTCGCGCATGTGCTAACGTGCGCTCGTCACAGGCCACCGCGACGGTGGGCACCGTCTTTCTCTTACTACGTATGTATACTCTCCTCCCAACCCTGATTTCCGTCGCATATGAAGACGGGACGTGGGACATCGCGACGAGCTAACTAACTCATGCGCCTGCACAGTATTTAATTATGGCTTCGGCAAGCATTTTTCGGAAATCGGCATGGTGAACCAGGTGCAGTTTCAAAAGGTCAGCAGCAGCAGTCGAGGCGACAATGACATAACCATACCTATTTCCATCCCTATCCCTATCTCTGTCCATATCTCTACTACTTCATCTACTACTTCATGACGACGCCAACGAACCACCTGCTAACCCGTCGCGACAGAAATACTACGTCGCCCTGCTGTCGTACATCCTCTCGACGGCGCTGATGAAGCTGTGCCTGTTGACGCAGTACCTTCGGCTCTTCGCGGCGGACCCGCGGCCGCGCCGGGTGTGCTGGTTCTTCATCGTGCTGTCGGCGCTCTGGGGCGTGGCGTTCTCGGTCATCGCCATCGTGCCCTGCGTGCCGCTGTCGGGCTTCTGGGACTGGGTGTCGCCCGCGCGGTGCTACGGGTTCGGGTCCAAGGTGCCTGACGAGATCGGCGCCACCTACGCCGCGCACACGTCGACCAACGTCGTCCTCGACCTCATCGTGCTCGCCATCCCCATCCCGCTGTACTTCAAGACCTTCAAGCAGAAGAAGCAGCGCGTCGGCTTCTCCATCATGATCCTGCTGGGCATCGGGTGAGTCACCGTCTCCTCCCACCTCCTATTATACATATGTATATGTGTATATATATATATATAAGGCTCTTAAATACTCGATTCGAGGAATACAATCCAAGCCGGCGAGGTAAATAAACAAGATAAATAAAACGAGAAAAGGCTAACATGAAAAAAACGTGCTCAGCATCAACATCATCAGCATCTTCCGCCTCTACACCATCATCCGGTACCGGGCGGCGACGTACCCGGTCATCGACCCGACGTTCTACGGGCCGCAGAGCATCGTGCTGGCGGCGCTCGAGGTGGACCTGGCGTCCATCGTGGCGTCGGTGCCCGTGTTCTGGCCGATGCTGGCGCACGGCTGGGACGCCATCTTCGTGACGCAGGAGGTGCACGTCACGCGGCACCACCGGCGGCTGTCCGGCCACGAGTTCGAGCTCGGGACGGGGTCGACGTTCTCGCGCCGGTCGAGCCGCACGCGCAACACGAGCGACGGCAGCCTGAAGCTCGTCATCATGGACACGGACGGCAAGAGCCGCGCCAGCGACACTACCACGACCACGATGAGCCGCGCGACGACGCCGCCCCCGGCGACGATGACGGCCGAGCGCCAGAGGGCCTTCGACCGCAACGACCCGTACACCCGCGGCCGCGTGTACCCGCTCGAGGGCGGCGGGCTGCTCGTCTCCGAGGCGCAGGTCGTGTCCGAGGGCCAGCGGGGCTTCGAGCGGAACCTGCGCGAGCACTTCGGCGCCGCCGCCGCCGCGCACGCCGCGCACGGGAGGCGGGGGACCAGCGACGAGAGCGGCAGCAGGGCCAGCGCCGAGCAGCGCGGCAGCAAGGACGGGTACTGGTCCGGGTACGTGTCCGGGTCCGGCGAGCGATCTTGGAGCATGTCTATCTCTAGGAAGTCGTCTCAGCGGTTCTAATCGGGAGAGAGACGCACACATACACACACATATACGCACACGCACATACACACGCACATAAGCATAAGGGGGGGACCGGAACGTTGTCTTAAAATACCAATAGAGGAGGAGGCCAGTGTCTTTGGGCGGAATAGTCGTTTTGCTTGTGGAATCATCTCTACCCATGTTTGGCGGCCCATTTTGCTGGTTGGTTGGCATTATTGTTTTTTTCTTCTTTCTTCATATTCATATATATATACCCATGCCCTTACGCATTCGCATAGCATAGCATAGCATATATCAGAGCATACTTCAAATGAAATGATGTTGTGAAACTTTGTGCCTCTCTTCTTTCTCTTCGTTCTCTTGGTTTATAATGTTCAGAGTGATAATGCTGCTCACTCAGGTTCACGGGGGGTTCTTTTACATGGTTTGCTTACTCACACGTAGGGGTTGACAAAGGGAAATTGATAAAGATGGGCTTACATACTAAGAATATTCACGTGAGAGAAGTCAAGTCGTTTAACGTTGTCGCATTTCTTTTGTGCAAGGCGATAGTCCTATAAACTCATTGAGGGTCAAGACTTGAGATATATGTCATCATCTGACCTTCTCATCTCATTACCCCCTCAGGCCGGTAGCCTCTCTTTTCATTGCTTTTGATTCCCCATCACATGTCTCCTTTTTTTCGTCGAGAGACTTTCCATGCCCCAGCTTCTCCTAGCCATCTCATTACTTGAGCTATCACGTTTCTCGTCATCAACTTTTGCGGTTGTCATTCCATCATTAGGTAGCCAGGCCATGTAAGTCGTTGAGTTGCAAGTACCTTGAGTGTGACAAGTGCAAAGCAACATCATCAAAGTCCCACGAGGGGAGAAGACACCAAACAAGAGTGGGCTGATTCAATTGATGTAAGAGGCCGCTCATTCATATGGCGTGATATTCGGGGTTCTCGTCATCCTCGTGGCTCTCATACGGTGTGAAATTCGGGTTCTCATCATCCTCGTAGCTCTCATACGTGCCCATGCCAAAGCCGTAGCTGCGAGGTGGAAGAGGCAGGACCGGACCGCCGCCGAACGTCTGACCAGGGCCAAAGCCATCGCGGAGGAGGCCGTTGTCCCAAGCTCTCTGCACATCTGCGTTGAACTCCTGACTGCCAGGGTCATTATTCTGCTGGAGCAAGTTGTGGCTGCCCTGATGAAGCATGACCCCGCCACCATGTGCATCCTGCGGAGCATCATAATAGTACTCCGTATTGCGGCTGGCACCTTCCTAAGTGTTGCCAATGCGCACGCAGGAGTTAACTATGGTGTTATTGATAGTGGGATCTCCAGCTTCATTATAGCCGTCGTTGTCGTTATCATCATACTCATCATATTCATTGGCATTATCAGCAAATCTGACACTTTTGCCCTTCTTCTTGTTCGTGGCGTTGTCATCCTTCTTAAGGGCCGACTTCTTTGCAGGGGCTCTCTTTCTCTGCGTGGCAGTCCTAGCGCGAGGTCTCTTCGCCTTCTTGGCAGGGACAACAGAATCCTGGTCTCCAGCGTTGCCTGCAGCAGCAGCAGCAGCGCCAGCGTCACCTTCAGGGACTTGTGAAATGGTTGGGGGGTCGCGGAGTCTGGGGTCAATGAGGTGGTCAATGCTTGCGTTAGCCGCAGGGCCAATCTCGGAGTCGGAGAGCTTGCGCTTGGTTCTGATTCTGCCAGACTTGCGGGGTTCCGGATTGCCTGTCATGGTGGGCAAGGCGTGTTGGGGGTTCTGACGAAGAGCTTGGGGAGGGGGTGTGGTGGAGGTGAAGCTCTCGCTGACGAAGGCAGAGTTCTTTGCTAGTTTGCCTTTGATCGCATACCAGACTGTGCCCATAGAATTTGCGTTCGAGTATCCAACAGCTGATGCGAGCAGGTTGAGGTCAATCTATAATTGGGGTTGAGGGCCTTATATTAGTTCTGAGTTTGAGTGAATTAAGTCTGAGTTGGCAGAGGGTGTGGGAGTTCAGCACAACATTTTGGGAGGTATAGAACAAGCGGATTGTTTTAGGAAGGAACAGATGGAAAGTTAGTAAGTGCTTCGGTAAGTAATTGTTTGTACTGTCAACAGTTGGCATGTTGTGTTTGTTAAAGTGAAGTAACCAAGTGACAGAGTTACAAGGTGATAGGGTGATGGATATAACAATAACAGAAAGCTTTAACAGAGTTCAAAAGTAATGACTGCAGTGCATTGTAAATATGCCAAGGGGAGTAAACACTTCAACAAATATAGAAAACATGTAAATAGCAAGTGATCTAGGAAGCAACAACCAGGCACGTGTTGTGAAGCCGTGATAAAAGAAAAGAGTAATAAAAAGGAACTTGCTCACTATTCCCTCACCGTTCTTAGATACGCCCTTCAGGCAAGAAAAGGACCTGAACACAATATCCAGCTCACGGTCGGTAAGTTTGGGATGTGTATGGTGTGTACCCTGCAGCCTCTTTTCAGTCTTGCGTTCAGCCATCACAAGAAAAACACATAGGGTTCGTGGTTGTGTGTATATCTAGAGATTGTGCGCCAGATAAATGGAAACCAGTTTGGTTGGGAGGTGACAGAGGAAGTATGAGGGAACCATTGATGCTATGGTGGCAGGGAAGGGAAAGGGGTAAGTGAGGAGGAGTAGGCAGAGGAGGAGAGGAAAACGCGGAAGAGGAGAGAAAGGCAGAAAATTTTACCTGCGAGGAAACTGCAGAACCCCTCGGCTCTCTAGTAGTAGAGATAATCGTCATAGGAACAATTAGTAGAATATTAAATCAAGGCCCGAGCATGAGGCGGCTGAGGACGCGTGACGCGTGACGCAAATGAGGTATGGAATATCTGCATAGAGGTCCTAAAGTACAACTGCGGCTTGGGGCAAGAACGACTTCAGATTTGGGAGTTTGCAGGAATGGCAGGAGCATGAATGCTTGATATGGCAACTTATAGCTCCCAGATACGCTAGATAAGAGAATCAAAGCACACCAGTTGGCTAAATACGGTAACTACATCTGCACAACTTTATACACGGCAGGTACTACCTTTATCTTAGGTAGGTACTTAGGTAGCTTTAATGACAGTGTGAGGATAAAATGTTGGGAATTGTTGTTACCTCTGATCAAATACACATGTACTGCTCAATGCCCTCCTGGATAAACAACTGCTCATTCAGATTTATATCACACTCCATAACAGCAAGTGACAAGATTCAATTTCTAGGGATTCCACATACTGACAGTTATGAAAGGTTGTGTTCTGACCTGCTCATCTTTGAAACCCAGAATATTCAAATCACTGCTGGCAGACAAACAAGATTGTAAAGGAACTGGCTGTGAATGATTGGCAACTTGTTACTTTAGGTACAAGGTACTTTTAGCACAAGTATATATACACATGACTACAAAGTAAGTACCTAGCCTAAGCTCAGTGTACAGTACTACTCTAGGTATATACAAGGTATAGGTACTTACCTGGCAACTGCAGACTATCAAGCTGGAGACTTGACAACTATCTTTGTCCTACCTTGCGAACATAGTATACCAGGTCAATGTTGCAGTTCTGTTCGATGAGGGAAACAGAGCCAAGATAGCCCAATTCACTCTAACATGATTTATCCATAACCTCTATATAAAATATTAGATGCTTAATTACCTATGGAGTTCATTGGCCTGGTGCAGATAAAAATACTAGTGGAACATTTAACACTGGAATCATAATAAGCAGCTCATATACTTTATCAAACATACAGTATTCATTGATCCTGGCCTATATTATATGCAATGTTTCCTACTGCAGGTAGGAGTTGGTATATATACATGACGGAGGTGTCCAAGAAAGTAAGTAAATTTAATCGTCGTCCTGCAGACCCGTCAGTGGACCAGCCAGACCCTGCATACGCCGACCAAGCAGATCATCCGAGCTATTGAGTTTGACGATGCTCCTTGACCCCCTGCCACCCCTGGCTCTTGCATTCGCCCTCTTTTTGCTCGAGACGCCGTTTGTTTGCACGCCGTCCTGGCCATCGCCGAGGTTTTCTGCCGTCTCCTCCGACCTCAGCCTGGCAGTGTCGCTTATTGTCCTTCCCCTAAGTCTGGTCATGTTGATCTCGAGAGGACGGTCCTCGTCTCCGCTAGACTCCGTGTAGACTTGGCGCTGGGACTTAGATCGTCGGTGCTCGCGTCTCTCGCGAGAGTCTGCAGTGTTGAGTAGATCCTCCGCCCATTGGGCACAGCGGTCGATGAGTTTCCACGCCGGCGGATATAGCGTAGGGAATTGCATGAAACCATGACTGATCCCGGGTATGAGAATTAACTCGGCAACATCTTTATCATCAAAATCAGCTAGGCCTTCCAATCCGTCCATACCCTGCGTTTCGCGACGAGAGTGACAGGCGTGCTTGATGCGACGCAGGCGACCAGCGAATATGACGGTGTCGTCGACTAAGGGGTCTCGTTCACCGGTTAGGAAATAGGTTTTGGGGAAACGCTGCAATAGATGATCAGGTGCTAGAATCGGAGACAAAAGGTATTCCTGGGAGAAATCGGGTCGGTTGTGTGGACCAATGTACAATATGATCATGGCCCGCATCATCTCAGGCGTGATAATGCGATCATTGAAGTACGAGATCATCGAGGCCATGGCCAAACGCGTACGCATGGGCTCAGGATGATGAGACAGGGACTGACTCTCTCGCTCGGAAGCTGGCGTTGATGGTTGAAGCTTAGACCATGTTTGTGGACTCGCATGCGAGTACTCGGGATGGGGACCCTGGAGCACCTGGTCTTTCGGGTCGCCATCTGACGCCTTGGTGGTAGACCCTTGAGGTGGGGATTGCTCATCTTCGTCGTCAGATTGATGGGGTGTACCGACGAGATCGTTGTACTGCATGCTCTTGCGCTTTAGATAATTTTTGTTCGTAACACGCATGCTCCGATCCTTGATCAAAGCCATCTGCTCATCAGACATCCAATTCCCAATGTTCATATCCAGGGCGGGATAGAAGAGCATCAAGCCAGAAGGTGCGGGTAGCTGCTCTTGGGCCAGACCTGGTCGTCGCTTGCTAGTGGCGGTTTCTATGATCATCAGGGTCATCGCCGTCGCAAGGTTCCCGCCGGCACTGTCGCCTGTCACAACAATTTTTGGAGTCTCTCGCCCAGACATCCCTATGCAACGACCCTTACTTTTGACAATGCTTGCATATACATCGAAACATTCGTTCAGCGCAAAAGGATATGGATACTCCGGCGCCTTTTTGTAATCGAGACTAAGAACTGGTAGCCCAGTCTTGCCGGCCCAGGCAAGAAGCTTGTCATCGTTACACCTCGGATCCATGGCCACAAACCCGCCGCCTGGAATATCCAGTATCATTTTATTGATATGTTCTAGATCAGAGATTGGTCCGTCGTAATACAACCAAGCGGAGACGGGTTCTTTGTAGTCGCTCGTACTGGGGCGTGGTATGCGGATCGCTCGTGGCGGCCAGCGTGTGAAACGGGGCCGCATCAGGTTCTGGAGAGCACCGAGATACGGCGATGTCCCTTTATTCCAGCTGACGCGCAGATGCTCTACGGTCAGCATACCACGAACTTTCCTGACCTTCTCGTCGGCTCGTTCGGCAGCCACCATGTAGAAGACGGTGAAGACCATGCTTGCGATGTCCCTCAGCCACTTTTTCCTAATCTTCATGGCGGTCCAGAAGCCCGCGTCCAGGGCCGTGAGGACCCAGGTAGCGCGGAAGTAGGCGGCATCGTACATGTTGGCCATGGGTTCCGGGCTCGCTAATCCGACAAGGGTACTGAAATTCCGCGCGGCGTAGAGGTACATCATGGTGAAGACGACGATTTGCCATGCTGTTAATTTCTTCGACGAGAGCTTCGACAAGAATCGCACAAGCGGCGGTCCATGGCGGTTACCTCTGCGCCACCATCAGTGTCATGTTGCTCAAAGATGCAAGATGGGCGGTCAAACATACCGATAGAGGTAAGCCGACCAGAAAGTCAGTACAGCCAGAATCTGCAGCCGACGTGACTTGGCAGAAGGCCGTCCCAGAACGTGGTCTATCATGTTGTACAGGAGAAGGCGCAGTGGTTGAAGAATACACTGCGTAGATATATCTGCGACATGCCAGTCATCGAATGTGAGGGCGGCACTATCCTATCGGGACTCTAGTGATGCTAGAACATCGATCAAAAGTTGTGGCACTGTGAACGAGAGATGCTAACGGCTCAGGGTTGCCAGAAAGGCAACGCTGAGTAAAAGAAAAGAGAAGAAAAATAAAAAGATCTAGAGAAAAAGCCGAGACGTCGCGTTGCCGTCCTCGTGGGGATAGCGTAGCTAGGCAAGCCGGGTTCGCCGGGATCACGAGTAGATGCTTGAAGTTGTCGAGTCAGGTAAGGACAGGTTATGTGCCTATTAGGTAGCCGTAGATAGCCGGGGACTGGGGAGATCACAAGGTGGAAAATGATAGACGGCGATAATGGCGAACTGGACAGACACAAAGACGGGGACAGAAGAGAAACGCCACGTGGGAAACCAGCACAAAGCGATTGAGTTTACTGTAGAGACTTTGCCGTAGAGAAAGGCAGGTAGTTTTAGGGATTGGTTTGGCATCGTGGACGGCGCTATCGATACATCTAAGGATTCATGTCTTAGCTAGCGGGCTCTGAGAACCGAGCATGTGATGACGTTTGTGCTGTCAGCAAGGTTGCTGACATGTGAAAGTGATCATACGAAGTGCATTTCGATGCCAAGCACAATGTACCAACATACCACATCAAGTACTACCCAGTACAACTGGACAGAATAAAGCTTACCCCCAGCATCGCATTCCTAAGGTACGGCAGGTTGGGGGTTGTCCAGTGAGCGTCCGTACCGACAACTCCGCTATATTGAATCCCCACGAGCTACCCCACTATTATGTTAGCGTGCCTGGTACTGTAGCTCAAGGACCTAGTCCTTACGAGGTAGGGTAGGAGGGACTTGGAAACCTTACGTGGCATGTGATGTTTACATTCTTCACCTCTGGAAGGTAGAGACTCAGGTACTCATCCTTCTCGTCTGATCCTCGGTTGTCGCATCTATTATCGAAGGTTCCATATATGATATAATCATATAAGAGCGGTGGTATTGAAACAATGATAGGGTGGGATAGGTAAGTATACACAGACGGTTGCATGATAGTGGCTCGTGCAGGGTCGTTAGATAGTGTAATAATGTAAAATTTTGATGTTGACTTGGAATCATCTTTTGTCGGACATAGATATAACATTTGCCAGCTGTGAACGATTAATGGATTGATGGATGAACATAAATTGGCTGTTAATAGAAAGAAACAGGAATAGAGAGAGAGAAAGAGAGCTGTCCCAAATGCATGTCACTTCGCCGCGTCGGTCCTACTTGGCCGTACCCGTGTGGGTAGTACTCTCTGATGAAGCCAATGTTGAATCATAGCTGCAAGTCAGGTGTCATTCTTCTGTTCAGCGGAATGACGGGATAAATATCCAGCGCTTGTCGGTGCATTAAACTGCAAGTCCAAGTAGACAACGACTGCCTGTGCAATCAGCTTTCGACTCCAAGAATCTACCGTTTTCACATGGAGTCGCGCACTACCAATCTACTCCCAGAAATTTGATAAGATGATATTCCAACGTATCACATCGCAATGTCACCTAAAATGCTGGCTGTTGTCAAGATTGGGCCATAACAACCTTCCAAGTTGTAAGTCCTTGAATATGTCTGTCCTTACTTACACCAACTTCGTCCTTCTTACCATTGGACACCATTCCAGGGAAGTACCTAGGTTATGTACTTCGTATTGGGACTTTTGCGTCCCACTTAAGGACTCGGTATGACCCGCGGGACGACGGCGACATCGGACGAAAATTCGTTATCGATAACGGAGCATCAAGCAGCATAGCATGAAATCAGGCAGGTAGTGGTCGGCTAAAGCTTGAAATCTGCACTCCAAGTCTCCAACTATTAATCTAGCACCTACTCACTTATACACCTATAAACCTACTCCTCTGTTGGCCCTTCTGTCGTTACCTAGGTAAAGTGGTATTTAACGTTGGCCTCCCCAATTCCTCCCAGGGGTCGCTTTCTGACCTGATGCTATCGACCGTCAAATCACCGCCCGCCGAGTCCTTCAACGCCCAGTGACTGATATCGTGATCCGCTTGAGCGCCAAGTTGGGCTCGTCTACGAGTCACTCCCCTTGACTCACACGAGGTTCGGGTACGTAGTTAGAATTCACCCCTGTATTGTATTTGTATTGGATTGGATTGGTCGATTGTCACTAGATAGTATTTTTATCGAAGCGATTGCGTCTCTCCATTGTCGTCTCATCAAAGCGCTGCCCCTCTTAGTGTTACAGGCCATGGCTGTATAGGCAGGCCGCTCACTCTCTGTTGTGCCTATATAGTCTTCCCGTCCTCCGAGACGAACCCACCGCGCCCATCGTCTATCGGCCCTGTCGAGTTCGCGAAGCCATGGCACTTAGACTCTCCACACGACTTGTCTTCGCCAGCGGCATCAGACGGTTATCTTCACAGGCAACGGCTGCGGCCACGGCCACGGCCACGGCCACTTCTGCTTCGAACCTCCCGCCATCGTTCCAGCAGTCTGTCAACCGAGATGCCTCCCTCCCCAATCCCGACCCCTCGGCAGATTCCCCGAGCGCGACCCTGACAGCGCAACATCTGAGACACATGGTCGCTACATACTCTCGCCCTACGGTCGTGTTTGTGAAAGGAGAGGGATCGTACTTATGGGACTTGGAGAATCGCAAGTACCTAGACTTCACTGCTGGCATTGCCGTCAATGGCCTTGGCCACGCCGATCCCGCGCTCGCCAGGCTCATTGCGGACCAGGCGTCGACACTAGTGCATACTTCGAACCTCTACTTCAATCCCTGGACCGGTGCCCTCTCCGAGCAATTGGTTCAAAAGACGCTACAGTCGGGCGGCATGCACGATGCCTCGTCCGTCTTCGTCTGCAACTCGGGCTCGGAAGCAAACGAAGCCGCCATCAAATTTTCGCGCAAGGTCGGCAAGATCCTCGACCCAGCTGGTTCCAAATACGAGGTGGTCTCGTTCCGAGGTTCTTTCCACGGCCGAACCATGGGGAGCCTCTCCGCAACCCCCAATCCTAAATACCAAGACCCCTTCTCGCCCATGGTCCCGGGCTTCAAGTATGGCACCTTCAACGATGTTGGCGCCATCGCCGATCTGGTCACCGAAGAGACGTGCGGCGTGATAATCGAGCCTATCCAAGGCGAAGGGGGTGTTAATGTCGCTACCGACGAATTCCTTATCGCCTTAGCAAAAAGATGCCGCGAAGTGGGAGCCGTATTAATCTATGATGAGATACAGTGTGGTCTGTCCAGAACGGGCACCCTCTGGGCCCACAGTCACCTACCGAAGGAGGCTCATCCAGATATAATAACGAGTGCCAAGGCTCTCGGCAACGGCTTCCCCGTCGCGGCCGTTATCGCGAATAGCTTCGTGAGCGATAAAATCAAGATCGGCGATCATGGCACAACGTACGGGGGGAATCCCATGGCGTGCCGCATAGCGCATCATGTCGTCGAGCGATTGACAGATGCTACTCTCCTGGAAGGCGTCGTCGCCAAGGGCAACATCTTGAAAGAGGGTTTGGAGCAACTCCGTCACGAGTTTCCCCATCTAATCGGTGAGATTCGGGGACGCGGCCTGATATTGGGCGCTCAGTTGACGCAAGATCCATCTCCCATCATCAAGGCGGCTAGGGAGAGGGGTTTGTTGATCATTACATGTGGCACAAACACTCTCAGGTTTGTTCCGCCTCTGACTATCAGCGATGACGAGATCCGAGCCGGCCTGCGTATTCTGTCGGATGCAATCAAGTCGACTCTATAGACAAACGCAAAGAAGTAATATAAATAGTCAAGCGTGGCTAACTAATGGAGCGAACCACGAATGGTTTGCGTCAGAAACACATTGTCTCAAGTTACCCGTTGACGTTCCCAAGTTCGCACAGCAAAATCCCAACGCTCTCAGGTGTCAGATATGTACCATTCCATAGACCAGACCGACAATGGCCCGGTCCCGCCAATCCTTCTGGCGCAGTGGTTAAATCTGACATCAGGTACATTGAACTACTCGCTTGAAATTTGATGCATGACTAGGCGGCACACTCGTTTGGCTTCGCTCTTGACAAGAGAGCTAGAATCAGGCACTACCAGTAGTTTCACTATGCTTAGACCAGGCACGTTAGATCTCAACGCAGGATAAACGCCATCTAGCTTTGCTAAACGCATGAAATTTGGCCTGGGCCTCTTTCTGTCGAGTCATTTACAGGACATGGTTCTACACTAAATTCCGATTGGCCGTGTATCGTAACCCCCCTGTCACGCAGCAAAAACTCCCAAGTGACGCAACATGATATCGATGCTTGGTCTAAGACGCGTACGACACGGTATTTATTTACTCTTTATGGCTTTGAGTAGTGTACGACGTACACCGCTGTGAAAATTGATCAGGCATAAATGCTGCATGATAGATACGAAGGTATTAGGGGTTTTACAGCCAACCTCTTTCACCTCTTCACCGGACACATCACGAAATATCGAAAGAAAGAAGCAGCATACACGTTGTTGTTGGCGACATCTAAAACGTGTGACGAGAAACAGGATTTGCGTCATTGCCAAGCTAAAATCTGACTTGACCTTGTGAAGCCGGCTTGTGACCCCGCCAAAAGAGCAGGGGCTATATTTTGCACTACCTGCACTGCTTTAACCATCCCCTGTCCTATTCCTCGGGTTCTGCCATCTGCGGTGAGCGCCTCTCCCGTCCAAGTACTTACTGCAGGGAGAAAGAAGGCCTCCCACTGCTCAGCCATCCAACAGCTGCAGTGGTGTCGCCACTTCGTATTGTATCTTCCATACGGTTCGCTGGTGGGTTTCCATCCGGATCAGGAGAACGAAGCAAGGGATGTTTGTTTACTTTGGATGAAGAATCCACATGCCCAAATCTACCTGCCACTTGGTAACTAGCATGATTTCGCAATCAGGTACGTGCAGTACTCGCGCCATCTTCCCACGGATCAATCCGCGGGGACATGACCTAATGCAAGGATCCTAGTCAGCCCTGCTGAAGCGATTACGCATTGATGCATACCAAGCTTTTCTGTCATGAGGGAGCTCCCCGTCGAAGCAGTGCCTGGAAGCCTCACCTCTCTTGCCAAATGAGATGATCAACATCAGGTGCTTGTTGCGTTACTCAGCGAAGAGAACTGATGACCAGAGCCGAGGAAGAGCCAGCCCACCGCCATTTCAACCGCCTGTCCGTCGTGTGGCCAGACGCGTTGGGACTACCTACAGGGAGGGACAGGACCTGGCTGTGCAGGACTGGCATCCATGACAAGATGATGTAGGCATGCTAGGGACCAAGCTCACTCCAGTTGCAGAGCTGCCCCGCATCTAGATGCATGGGGCATGTGGCATACTGGGTTCTGGGTTCTGGGTTCTTAGGTTGCAACGTAGCGTTGGGTGTGGGAGGCAATCAGCTCCCTCATCTCATCTCACAAACGACATGCCCCCAGTCTGTTTCCAAGCCATCATCTCTCGTTGCTTAGAATACCGGGTCTATTTTAGTCTTCTTATTTGAACGTCGGGATCCTGATCCCATCTTAGACTTTCTGTCCTTTCTAACTATCTGCATCACACTGCTTTAGCATCTGCTGTTTTCCGTTGTATAGACCATTTACAGTTGCGATCATGGTGCACCTATCCCAGATTCCGCAAGACAAAGACGCCGCCAGCACTCTGCCGGAGGCCGTCAAGAATATCCGTCTACAGCTCAGTAACTATGACGATACCTTCACCACGAGCGTCTATGGCTCAAAGTTCGCGGCTGAAGACCTCCCGAGGCACGAGATGCCCGAGAGCGAGATGCCCAAGGAAGTCGCTTATCGAATGATCAAAGACGAGCTAAGTCTAGACGGAAACCCAATGCTCAAGTACGTGTCGTAGAGGCTATCGTGGGGAAAGAGACTGGATAGGCTGATCGTGTGGCAACAGCTTGGCCTCATTTGTCACGACTTACATGGTGAGAACTGCGCCATATTTCGATCTATCTCCTTTTTGATAGTATAAATCTATATGTCGGGTGCGGCACCATACTGATACACCATGGGTTTCAGGAAGAGGAAGCCGAGAAATTGATGACGGAGTCGTTCTCCAAGAACTTCATCGATTACGAAGAATATCCCCAGTCGGCCGACATCCAGAACCGCTGTGTATCCATGATCGGGCGTCTCTTCAACGCCTCCCAGGACGGGGACAACGTGGCGGTGGGCACGTCGTGCGTCGGGTCCTCCGAGGCCATCATGCTCGCCGTGCTGGCGATGAAGAAGCGCTGGAAGAACAAGCGGCTGGCCGCAGGCAAGCCGGCCGACCGCCCCAACATCGTCATGTCGTCGGCCGTGCAGGTGTGCTGGGAGAAGGCGACGCGGTACTTCGAGGTCGAGGAGAAGCTCGTCTACTGCACGCCCGAGCGGTACGTCATCGACCCCGTCGAGACGGTGGACCTCGTCGACGAGAACACGATCGGCATCTGCGTCATCCTCGGCACCACTTACACCGGCGAGTATGAGGACGTCAAAGCCGTCAACGACCTCCTGGTCGAGAGGAACCTCGACTGCCCGATCCACGTCGACGCCGCGTCCGGCGGCTTCGTCGCGCCCTTCGTCGTCCCCGACCTCGAGTGGGACTTCCGGTGCGAGAAGGTCGTCTCCATCAATGTCTCGGGTCACAAGGTAGGTTATCTACCTAGATGATAGATTTATTAGGAAAAAAAAAAACCCTTGGGGCGATTTTCTGAGCTAACTAAGGTTTTTTGTAGTACGGTCTCGTATACCCCGGCGTTGGCTGGGTCGTCTGGAGAGGTGAGCATTGTCCCAAGTTCCCTATCCCTTATACCTCCCCGTATTCTTTGTCACAAACACCGAAATACTAATAGAATACTGACATTTATTTTCACCCGATTGATAGCTGCCGAATACTTGCCGAAAGAACTCGTGTTCAATATCAACTACCTCGGCGCTGACCAGGCGTCCTTTACGTAAGCACTTCCATCTCCCTGCCATTTACTATACAGGTGCTCTGAATAGGAGGAATGAATGGATGGATATGTTTCCTTTTCTGTCATTTCCTATGCTTTCATTCCCAGACTGTCTTTTCCGGACTTGATCGCTAACCTTGGATTGGATGGGATGGACAGACTGAACTTCTCGAAGGGCGCTAGCCAGGTCATCGGACAGTACTACCAGCTGATCCGCCTCGGCAAGAGAGGCTACCGTGCTATCATGTCGAACCTCACGCGCACGGCGGATTACCTGACCGCGGCCCTCGAGGCCCTGGGTTTCGTTAGTATGTTGTTTTCGCCGTGATTTGATCATCCCCCCTCCTTCTTATCTTTGGTGACTCGAAAGGGTCGAAAGGGGAACTTGTCGCGCCTGAGTCATGTCCTAGAAGCCTTGCATATCCTCAGGATACCTGTCTCAAGGTCGTGCTAGGATCGGAAATTGCTGACGTTGGATACCTAGTCATGAGCAAGAGGTCTGGCGAGGGCCTCCCCCTCGTGGCCTTCCGCCTCCCTGAAAAAGCTGATCGTCATTACGACGAGTTCGCCCTTGCGCACAGACTGGTGAGTTCATAGCCATATCAACCCCCAACCCTCCGTTCTTCAGGCCTAGCAATATCAAGATTCAAGCTCCATGCAACCAGGGCCGGAGTTTTCATTGAAATCCCCTCCATTGAACATGGATGGACAGACGGGTAGTAAAGGAGAGCGAAGTAAAGTGAAGTGAACCGAAGCTGACTCTCCCGGTGCCAATCCACAGCGCGCCCGCGGTTGGGTCGTCCCGGCGTACACGATGGCGCCGCACACGGAGAACCTCAAGATGCTGCGCGTCGTCGTGCGCGAGGACTTCACCAAGAACCGCTGCGACGCCCTGCTCACCGACATCAAGCTGTGCCAGGGCCTGCTCGAGAAGATGGACAGCGACTCCATCAAGGCGCAGGAGGAGTACATCCGCGAGCACACGGTCAACAGCGCCGATGCGAAGCACAACCATCCTAGGTTCCGGGTGAGTTTTCCTTTTTTTTTCTTCCCCGTCCCTCTGTCGCTCTTAACTACGGCTTTCTCTGTCTACTTTCGTCTTTCCCTGTCCCCCCCGCCCTTCTCTTCTCTTCGCTTGATATTCCTCAGCAGAAGCGTATATGTTGTGTTGTGTAGCAGAATACATTTAGAACGCCGAGGCTTTCGTGTTCAGTCTCAAATCTTGACCACGATGCTAATTTGTCGCGAACCGCAGAAGGAGAAGCATTCCATCCAGGGCAAACACGGTAAGACGCACGCCATTTGCTAAGGGGGGGAAACTGATGCGAATACACGGACGGGAAATCTCTCATCTATCATCTCTGTCTCATCTACCTATCTATCTATATGGTTTGAGAGCTGCCAGCGTGGGCAATTGATTGATTGATTTATTCATTCGTTGATATGACATCATGAGCGTGTCGAGCTTAGATCTTGATATATCTGGTCGGTTGACTTAGCTATGTTTATTCCCTACCTTACTTAGACTTACGGTCCCTTGGGGCGATTAGCGGTGGATTTAGTGTCTCGTTTCTTTAGCAATCTAGACTTGATGTCAAACATGATTCTGCCTGTCTGCTGGTACTCGTGTCTCGTTGTGATAATGAAGCGTCTATGGATAACCATCACAGTATAGCAACGTCGCCAACATTCAAGGTCGCCAAGTGCTGATTATCGTCGCTCATATACAGGCCATCCATCTTCTCAAATCGCCATTAATGCATCATCTTCGTCACAGGTTTATCCGGCTTCGTTCCACTTGGGAAGAAGGAAAGCGAGGCTGACCTGCGGTAAACCCGAAAACTTCGTCTGGCGAGGACTTTATATTCCAGTAGACAAGTACGTAGACGGTTTGGCCGGATTGTCAAGAGGTTTCTTTGTCCGGCCAGCCGCTGTGAGTACGTCTAAGCAATTGTATGGCATAAGGGCAACCTAGAACTTGGCTTGCTTCTCGACAAGGTTGATCATGACGCGTGGGAACAAAGCGATGCTTAGGTAGTATTACCCAGCTTTGGAATTCTGGGCGTATCAAGTACTTGGAATGTCTACTTGTGCTAAGCAACATATTACTGATACGATATCATAGTTATTTAGAGCTCAGGCTTGCTACTATGAAGAGAGGCATATTGTGCAGTGCCAGTTAACCCACGAATACCTATGGGTATCGGTATGGATGTTCCTGGTTTCGTAAGGGACGAGCACGATAGGTTGTAGCTACGTGCCACCAGCCTCCGCCGAGAGAAACAATAAGGATTATTGTACAGAGACAACCGGGCACAGGGAAGAACCGACATAGTTGAGGTTAATAAGATGGCATCTATTACAATTTAATCCTTGTATAACATGCTATAGGGATGAGACCATTTAATGATTCGGCGTTGGGCGTGGCATGGGAATCATTATCATAAATATCTACGAGGGCACGCTATTGACAGCATACATGTACTATACCGTACAATGATTACATGTATCGACGAGACCAGTATTAGTTCTTGACGGGCCTATGTTCGTTTCCTGTGATTCGTGCGCTGTCCTGATTAAATGATTACTGACTATTGTTCTATTGCTTACACCTCCCTTGGTCATACCTTCTGGCGAGATTTCGGCTTGTTTAGAGGTTACATTGAGACTTGTCTGCCGCTCGCCATATACTATTTAATGGCAGGGCATGGCCGCCATAGCCCTAGATAGGCAACGGCGACTGTGACAAGACTCTCCCCCTTTGCAGCATGTCACACATGTCCTCTGACTTATGGCTGCTCTCGTCGTAGCGTTGGATCAGAACCTCATACTGATATTGATAGCGGCAGTGATATCTGGGACGATTCTCTGGCTAATCGCTAGGATTCTTTTGTGATAGACTGCATACGTCGTCTCCTGACCGCATGCCACCGTCCTCAGGGCCCTCGAAAGTATCATGTTCAGCAGCGGGGATAGGATGGCATTTCGGTCTCGTTCGGGCTTCGCCTGCGCGACGCCTGGAATGGAATGCTGCGCCGTGACCCTGCCGAATAGAAAGATGCTTCGGGGAGAGTGGCCACGCCATGCGATGCCATGCCATGTCATGTCATGTGACGCTGTGAGTTACGCGAGAAGACTCGTTTAGATCCACGCAGTCCGGACCGGACGTGGCGCCTTGTGAGACTTTTGAGGGGGTCAGAGACGGGGGGGCACGGTTTCTCACAACGCCCTGCTTGAAATTGGGTTGTCACCTCGGGCGTTCGGGTTAACTGTTCTAGAATACATGCCCGTCTCAGATGCATATGGAGTCGCCGCCTTGCGTTGCGGCTTGCATCATGGCAGCGCCACGAGGACCGGGCGAACTCGAAGGTCGTCTGCCGTGGCACATGTTTCCGGGAAGGCTGCTATAAGGAACACAAATATACATAGCACACGCATCTTCATATACATGATACCGTATGACTTCCCCCATTTCATGCGTCCGTTATAATTATATCGTGCGGCGCCTATCGCCGGCTACCTATTTCAGAGTGACGCTCGCTCGTCCTTGCGCCAGTTTGACCATTTCTCAGCCCGAGATCCGTCGTTGCGCATTTCGCATGGCTTTAATTGTCATGGTTAGCTGATCTGGGTAACTAGATCGAGCGTGTGCTCACAGTCACAGGGCCCATTGTGGCGAGAACTCGTCTTGGCTCTGCCAAATACCTACCGCAAGATACACCAGATATGGGCTCGGTTCGGCTCCATCATGCATAGGTATCATTAGACGGGCTGCGCATGGGGGAAAATAGGCGAGGGTGAGGTGGTGTTGTGTCAAAAAGCAGACAAACGATGGAGAAACGGCGATCATGGAAAGGAGGCAGGTAGTATACGTAGGTAGGTAGATGGGTAAGGAAGTAAGGTAAGGTTAGCTATTCCTAAAAAAAGAAACAAGAGCCAAGAAAGAGCGCGCCGGGAGAATAAGGTAGATACGGAATATGGTACACTATATCAGACTTGACCTAGCCCGGACAGCAGAGAGAGAGTGAGATTCCCGCGACGAATCGGATGACTCCCCAGAAAAGGAGCTAACGGTGTTATAACTCGGTTCCGTTCCGATGGGAATGAGAGGAGGCCGATGGAAGATTGGAAGAAAGTGAGAAGAGGTCGGAGAAGAGAAGAAGAGACAGACGAAGGATAAAAATAACACGATGTGCTGTTTCAGGACGACACAAAACGGAGCGAGCGGCGGTTACCGGCCGGGCAGCAGATCGACAGCAAACATCGGTGGGAAAAAAAAGAGCAGCGATCGCCAGGATTGTGGCGATTCATCGTCGGCCTTGCAGCAATTGAGTGGCACGGCAGTTATGTCTCTCTTTCGCTCAGACAAGAGCCAGAGCTTATGTCTGTTTATGCTAGATAGGTTAGGTCGGCTTGCGCTTCGGGTGGCTTGGCTTCGAGATCGTCCGTCCACTGGGTAGGCAGGCCAAGGAGTCTACAATATCTGCTGCATCTGCATGTCTTGGGGATGATAGGGGATGCTGCATCGGCATGCTGCAAATGGTTATCCTAGATGGATGGGGCACCCGAAACCTGCATGCACACGCAGGGCAGTCAAGCAAGCCCAAGTCTCGCGACGGTTTCTCGTCTGGTGACCCGTGGCCAACAGTGTTTCCCTCCGCCTCTATCTATCGATCTACCTATCTATTTAGGTACTTGTCGTTGCGACTCTCACCCTCTCTCTCTCACGGCGGGTGTCTCATGGCCCTGTGCGGACTGCGAGGAACCTTCGCATAAGCTTCCACTGGGAATGTCGATTAGACGGTGCCAGGGGGGCGGGAGTAAGCGATGCAAGATTGCGTTGCTGCTATTTTGAGCCTCAGACGACCAGCCGCCCAGAGGCAAGGAAACATGCCCATTCGACGGGATGGTACCACACGAGGGAGGAAGGAGGGAGAGAATGGGAAGGAAGAAAAAAACCGATCCTGTTTAGTTTGTGGTTTTGTGACGTGCATTGTCGCGAAAACGAATTGAACCCGGACCTTGCACCCAAAAGGTTGCTTCCTGAGTTCGCAGCGGCGGCACCGCAAGGCCATCCATCATCCATGATGATCGCCCCAGAAAGTTCAAAAATAGAACGTAGGGAGAAAATATAATTATAGAGCTGGCGGTGTATCGGCCTAGGTTTGACGTGCTGCCGGGATTCTTTGGGGACGGTAAAACACGAATGCCTTCATCTTCGTCTTGTTGTCCGAACGCGAACGTGGCCTTGGCTGAGAAGGGCTGGGCTGGGGCCCGGGGGGAAGGCAGGTAACGTGTCTGGGTTAAACTAAACTGTTTCGTATCTCTGCTGACGAGATCGCAGTACACGACCTATTCTCTATTCGGCCGAGACCCCTGAGTTCTTGCAACCCCAGCCGCATTAGCCGCCGCAGGGACGCCGTGGAAAAATTTCCTGGATCCCGGATCAGGACTCATGCAGTGGATTGCAGGGAGGGGATAGCTACGGCTGGTTTTCGCCAGAGAGAGGGATTCGGCAGCGTTTAATTAATCGTGCTCAGATAAGGCCACTCAGGCAGGTAGGCCGCGATCTAGTATACGCTCCCCCGGATGCGCGACCGACTCGATGAGGGCTGGGACCGCAGGGGGGTCGCTCGGTACTGCGAATCGGATGGTCTCCTCCCTGATTAGGAGCTGTCGTAAACTTGTTGATGAACCAATGTCTATGGCGGTGGTGAGACACGGTTCGTTCGTCGCACTACAGCTACAGGATGCATACGAGAGAGAGACATGAGAGACATGCCTGTGCCACGACGGCCACCTCGTCTGTCTCGCCTAGGCACCGTGAGCGCATGGTATGTAGTAGAAAGGGCCCGTGACGACGCACCATGTACGACGTATACACACAATGCACGCAGCAAACACAAAACCTCGGTTGTGTCCATAGCCAATTGGTGGACGGCGCTTGCGCCTCTCGAGCCATCCATGTTACGCCGCGACGCCCTACATTTAAACTGCCTTATGAGAAAACGGCCAGCCGGAAACCGGAAACGTTGCCTGTAACTGCTGCGGTCCGAACGTTACCCGGCTTCCTAACCTGGTATGCCTGTATTTTACCGACATTTACTATTTATTACATCTATTGCCCAGGGTATCCATGGGCCCGGGATAAACCCAGTTGCGCTGCGTCTAGACTATCTACAGTGCCGTATACGTGACTACGCAGGAAACGGCGCAGATGTTGTGTGGCTTCATTGTGAAGAGGCCTGGGTGATTGTCGACGAGGGCTTGCTGCGTACTCTACACTAGATAGTGGCGCAACTTACCGCTCCAATCATCGTAAACTTCGGCATTGTGCGTGAATGTACAACGAGCCACCTGCTCGAAGCGTTCGATGTCTTTGATTTGCTTCTTAAATCCCAGACACACTGCGACGTCTAGACATTTCTTGTGGGGTAAAAGATCTTGCCACCGGGCGTGTAAGTCGTGTAGTGTGTGTGGTGTGGTGTACCTCATACAGTTAGCCCGATGTTGCGCAGTATATAGCAGAACCTCCAGTGCGCACTGCTTGGTTTTGATCAGCACGATCGGTATCTATTAATCTAAGTCTTGCGTGGCATCTTTGCTCCTAGTTTCCGAGATAGACTACCGACCTGTCCTGTGATGTAACCATATGCTTGATGGGACTTACTGTAAGGTGGCAAGACGGACGCCTGCAGCTCGAGGACATATGTAGGGAATCTGCAGCTACCCGACTGGCAGTCCGTCCCCCTACACAGACAGACATCGTCTTAAAGGATAATTAACAGTTGGAAGATTTGGCCCGTGCATCTGAAACAAGCTCGTGGCTCGTCGAAATTCCCCAGGCTATTTTCGTCACAGGCGTGACCACCACGCCGTCCCGCGATGAGGTAGTGTAGTGAGTGTACCGACGCTGGGCATGGCTATTCCTGCGTTGGACGGATGGAACCATAGGAGCGCCGGGGTCGAATCTCTGCCTGACAGCTTATGCAACGTGGTGTAACATTGGTAGGGGCATCGACGAAGACGGTATAGCGGCGCCATCGAGTAGCCGTGCAAGGCGACCTCGGGAGTTCCTTGATGGGTAGAGCAAGCGAGCAGTGGTGTAATGGGATATGCCGGCTCCTGCAGGTCGAAAAGCCCCCAAAGCTGGAGGGTCTTGGCTAGGCGTTCAGGGGTTCGAGTGAGATTACGATTCTGGATTGCCGGGCAGGTAGCGTAGTATATAACTACCAGGGAAGTAAAGTGTACTTGTACTGTGTAGGTACGTGTATAGCCCGGTCGTCCATCTGGCAAGGGTCCTTCCTGGCCATGCACGTGTTCGGAGGTCAGAGAGGCGGCAAGTTGCCGTATCACGGCTTTCACGTCGACCACTTATTTCCCCAGCCAAGAGGAGCTCTCGGCATCTTGCGAGTGCCTTCGCCATTGATACCGCCCTTCACTACGCACTTGATCGGTTCATCTAGTCGTCCCCATCTCTTGGCGCTGATGAGTGACATGGCCGGATAGGTATCCCTGACCATGTCCTCTCGGTGAGTGGCCATTTAACGGGGTGGTTCTCCGTTCGCTAGATCCGCTGTGACAAGCCGGAATGTGGGAGAAACTTCGCTAGCGAGATAGTTTAAGTGATATAGTATACCTCCTCCGCAAGGTATCCCCATGGAAGACGGCATCCATGATGCGATAAGCCGCTAATCACGCGACGTTTTCTGCAGTGTCGACGCCCTACGCTACCGGTACCTATTCTCTCTCGCGGCCCGCGGGAGAGGTGCACACGAGGCATGAGAGCACCCAAGATGCCACAATTACCACTTTCGGAATATTCTACAGCATGTTGGTCTCGGGTTTGGGCATATGTCATGCCCCATGCACAGAATTAGAAGCGGAGTTCACTGCATGCGTTTCTTGTAAATTATGAATTGTCGTTCATTCAAATTTGTCATCGTCCGTTTAAATATATCCATATTACCAAGTAGGGAGGTGCTTTTTAGTTGCGCCTGTACTTCGTAGTGTATTATGTAAAAAGGGGATCCAGGATGCTTAGGCTTCGGCTGGCCCGGAGGATTGCCGGGTGCCTGGCAAGCTTAAACAGCCTTACACTACGTAACTCCGGCAATGGATAGGTACCTTGACGTGTGTGATGGACTGTGATCGAATGCGTAAAGGAAGAAAGTCTTGTTGAGTAGGTAGGTAAGTAGTATACACGTTCTGGGCCTGGTATTATAGGCCAATGCAAAGCCATGTATGTACACTCCACTACAAACAAGTACATGACTTACAGGGGAAACTCGGCTACTGCCCGGACGAGATTCCAAGGTTGCTACTAATGCTAGTTTCCGCCGATCGCACGACGAGATGACCTTCTTGCAGTCTACAGCACTACCAACCTCCAGAATTATATATATGTTGTTATGCTACTTAGGCCTAGTCTTACTAGGCTTTCATGTACCTACCTATTTCATACAGTACTTGCTAAAAAGGATACCGAACTAGGTCTACCGTATAGCATGCACTTCTATTCGTATGCAGTCGTAGTGATTGTAGAGAAAGTGAGCACTTGTGTATCTGTCTATGTAGGCAGTTATCTGGCTTTTGGGACTGTCGTCTGCAAGGATGGCGGGCATCCGGTATTAGTCTTACATTCCTACGTAGTAGATCTCGCGCTACATGTAGTGTATGCATGGATATGTTTAAACATTTGATGAACGGCTCGGGCGTTATGGAGCGAGACAAGGGAAGATGATGGCTTTACCTTCTGGGCTAACATGTTTGATGCTGTAACAGAAATAAGATCGATATAGTGTAAGTGTATTTTGCAGTTTAGAATGGCGATTGTAGGATATAGAGATGTTTATCTCCATCTCAAGCTACATATGCTGGGCCTAGGCCAACAGCTGAGCTAATGCATAATTCCAGGCTCTGTAGTACCTAGTGTATACACTATCCCATCGGGAAGCTTCCGGTACCATATGTTATTTTCAAAGGCTGCAACGTGGCCTGCCTCTGATATAGATAATATGGTAGCGAAACATCCTACGCTAGATACCGATGCCGATAGCGCGAACTTCGTACCCAGTGTTGTTAAGTGGTACAAGGTCACGCATGTATGTCTAGGCTATGATCCCAGAGCTCCCGGGACCTTACTTCACAACACCTACGGGCTCGGTATATACCGTCTCACAGCTTAGTATAAAGTGGAGGTAATTTACACTTAATTAGCTCACCAGACCCGCAACAACGATTTCAGAACTTGCCTGGGTTAAATTAGTTATTTTGGGGGTACAGGAGCCGCTTCTTTCAGATGTAGGCATGTATTACCTCGACATGAAAACTACCATAGTTTGTCTCTGATGAATCCAGCGAAGCCAGAGCCTTGGTGTGGCGCAATAATGAAACAGCTAACATTAGCTGAAGAAGCCTATTGTACCTTGGTACACTTGACAGACCTAGGTACTCAGTGTACGCAAATAGATTGATCCAGGAGGTAGATGTATTCCCAGAAGGGAATTGCATACCTGGTAGATCATTCTATTGTTATTATTAGCTACTTGGTGTAGGTAGGGATTTTATGAAATGTTTGAATCTAATATAGTAGGAGACAGGTATCAATATTTAGGTAGGTAGTTGACTCTGTCAATGAATGCTGCTGGATGAAGCACATAGCTAAGTCATCAATACAGATCAGTTGCCTTAGTATTCTCTGATATGAATATGTATATGGTGTAAGTTACCGAAGTAGCCTTTAGTGTACACTACATGCATCGTTGCTTGGAAAGAGTTTAGTCAACAGTAATAGTATGACTACCTCACCTACGATGTACTTGACTACGTACGAAGTAGGTATGGACATTATGTTCCTACACTAGATACCAAGCAGTGCTACTTAGCAGCTGGGGACGATCCAGACGGTTAACGCTCCCTAGTATTGTCTTGTGTTGCTGTCATTGGCAGGGGATACTATCTCGGTACTACACCGCGGCAAGAGATGTTGATAGATACCCGAATAAATCTTCACCCTGGCACCATTCGCACCCTTTGGGCCCCAACAGTGAAAATACAGTGCCTGGTATAGCGAGACTCGGTCAATCTCTACCCAGCTTCCAGCGATAGCCTCACTTCGAATGAGTTGTGGACTGTGATAACCTTGCTATTGTACTTACTGGAACAATGACTTACTGTGGGTGCATTGACACGATTGGCATTCCGCAGTGATGTATTGCGGCTCTTTTTGGCGCCTGTAACACTATCGCCTATGTTTGCCGCCGAGTGAATCGGTAAGGGGGCTGTGAGCTGAACACTGACCAAGTCTATCCCGGCTAAACGACACACCCTGTACAATAGAGCCTGTAAACCCACGTGCCGCAGTGCAGTAGAGCCTATGTCCACGAGCTCTCGCGTAGCCTTGTGGCAAGCCTCGTCTTACTCGAATAACCAAGGGTATCCCATCACAATCGTTCGAGGTCGGCACCACTATACATACACCTCCCTAGATCTAGGTACCTATCCTATTTGTATGCGATTCTCATGACTGATGGTTACGTTAACGAAGGTTTGAGTGTGACAAGATGACAAAGCATGCGTAATGTATCCAGAAAACAGGAAAATAACCCAATTCCTATGTTCAGTAGTATTCGGGACGTCACCGGCATAGCTATGTTACCGTGGTTCATTAGAACTGGCGTAAGTAGTGCAGTTACACTGACACTGGGCATCACCCACTACCCTGGTCAATAACACAATTCCGAATTAGTTACCCGATACGGCGACACTATCATAATTCTCGTAGCTCCAATCCCCTGGGTCCATCATTTTCCGTGGAACCCGTCCGCCCCATGCAAACGAGGTCGACATACCTAAAACATACCTACTTACCTACCTACACTTGGTATACAGCATGATTCGATGCTTCGTATACTTCGTACCTACCTATTCAAGCACGAAAACAACCCAGGCGGGATATTGTGGCAACCTCACGTGGCGAATCTGCGATGTGTAGCTATACGTAGTCGGCTTAATATTCACAAGAGTAACGAGAGTCTCGAGATTGCATGCATATTCTCCATGGTTGACAATCGGTAGCAACATATAGCGCCAACCCCTTCTTCCTATTCACTACCTACACCACATACGAAGTACCAGGTGTGTGCCTGTGCTACAATCCTAGCTCAAGATGTTGGTTCACGACTTACCTATCATGGTTAGATAGATGTAACAACAATCCGAAGTTAAACGAGATAGCCGTGGGTGGGTATTCCTACTCTGCTGACACTAGTGTACATAGGGCTAGAAACCGAACGAGATGCCCCCCTCCCATAACCGGGATCAATCCGTTTCTTAGACTGTGGGCCACGAGGCGACTCGGCCGGGTAGACGATTGTGGCATCTTGATTGTTTTGTCTTGAGCCTGAGTTTTAGAATCCTGTTAATTAACTACCGTTCTTCTTCTTGCCAAACAATTGCTTGTTCTCTAACCTGCTCTGTCTAACCGGATGTATCCCGTCCAGAGATGCCCGCTCCGGTCCTCGCACCAAGTGTCCCCTGCCTGCACCTTGCGCCAGAGCTCTGCTAAGGTGCCGCGAGGGGGGGATGTTTACTAAGAACCATCGTTGCAATGTATCCCATGGGTTGTCACGGACTCCCGCCATCACGCAGCGCCACCGTCAAATGCGTTCATTCGGCTGTTTCCGCGGCATTAAGACAGCCCCCCTCAAATCAAAGAGAACATAACCACAAACAAACTGAGGGGTAAGGAGTTACCAGCCTATATGTTCTGTCTCACAAGTTAAAAAAAGAAGCTTGCTACGCGGTAGATTGGTCAGGAAGTGCGGATTGACAAGACATGATGCTCATCTTCAGGATCTGCGATGTTGCACACAAGCGACCTTAGCCCGTCTAACTATCTATCCATTGCAATTTGGTTCCATCGCTGTGGGTTTCAAATTCTAATTCCGGCACAAAACATCTGCGAATCTGAAGCGGCCGCAAAATGCAGCCTGGCCAGGTCACGCCGCTCCCCTTTACCACGGCGGAGGCTATGCGTTTGATTGGCACATCAAGTTTCCCACCGCGCACGTATTCGTTCGGCGACTGGCTGGCGATGAGGAGCCGTTGCGGGTGCCGTCCACACGGTGGAGAAGTCTTAGTTCAGAGTAGTGTAAATCTGAGCGAGACCCCAGGATCGTCGACAAACCCGGAAGTAGAGGTGTGATAACAATAGGTATACCTACTCGAGCTACCTACTTCCCGGCATGACCCTGACCATAAGACGTTGCGCTGGAGAATAATTCCATGCGCCAGACATGGCCCACGAATGCACATCATTCTCCGAAAGGGGTTCGCGTTCCAATGACACTGAGGGGAAAAAGCCTCCTCCCCCTACGCTTTTGCGCTAGTGTATCTAGAACCGCGAAAGTTCCCCCAATGCGGAGGTCACATTGTCAATAACGTGCCCAGAGTCAAGGGCTCGATGTTACGTACATATGGTAGGTATGCCCAGCAGATGGTACTAACTCAGCCAATCTTGCCATGAGCGGAGACAGCTGCTGCATACTGCAACCTTGACTGCAGTCGAGTTGCGAGCCCGGGACGTACACCCCTCGATGAAGCTTGCTTCATAAAGCAGAGGCGACAGGGAGCCGTGTCCTAGTGCAGTATAGTCCGTATAGTTGATCAATTGTATGCAATCGCATGCCATCGCATGCCACGACATGCAACTGGCCTCATGTTCAGCATAGCACCGCGACAAGCTACCTACCGCAGAGGTGGATTCGCGGCCAAGACCAATCCCGAAAACCACGGAAGAGCTCTAGCACGTACAGTATGTACAGTCTACAGATGTAGGTAGGTTTGGTAGGTATCAGTCTCGACAGTCCTTCACCCCTATCTATCTATAGTACGCCCTAGCTTTCCATGACCCTGGAACGGGAGAGATGATGGTTGCTGGCAGGACACTACTAGCGTAGTGACCGACTCGGTCCCTGCTGAATGGTAAGCCGCTCGAGCTCGCGCAGCACCAACAAGCAGAGCACTACCTACACTACCACCCGATCCGCCATCGCGAAAGCAGTCTGTACACTAGGTACGCTAAGTAGTAGCCAGCATGGTCCATGGGTTCAGGGATCAATCCGTTCGAGGTCAGGGCCGGGGCCAATGCCCGGCCCACCTCTTGCTCGAAACATGTTGTTTAGCGGCTTGGTAGGTATCGAAGAATTGCTCGGTGCCCTAGTATCCAGTTGCAGGGATTCTTCACAAGCGTTGAAGAGGTTGAAGGATTCACCCCTCCAGATTATATTCCCGAGTTCTGCTCTGGTCTACGGGTACTCCGACAAGGGCAGATGCTAGTCTCCTTAGCCCAGTGTTAGGTACTTAGCTGTATCGGCTCCTCTTGGCCTGTTGTGGACCGAAACTCGACTTCATAGGTCACGTCACCCACTCTTTCTTTCTAGTTATGGTCTTTTCTATGTTCACTGCCTTCTCCTCATCAACGAATCGATCTTTGCGGCTAGAAACGACACATCGTGACGTGAATTACCCATTTGGCACGCTGCATGACCTCCTTGCCACTGTCGCCCTCCTTGTTCCGTCAGGCGCCCTCCTCCTTGAACAGATATTCGGGGGTGTAGTATCTCTTGTTATCAAGGAGCTGTCAACCGAGTTATCATCTTCGCTAATTTTAAACTACATTCGACTTGGCATCGCCGAACTTCGATTTCCCGGGAAACGCTCAGGGAAGTTCAAACCGGGTTTTGTTGAAACGACCTAGGCGCGGAAGAGAGTCTCTACAGTGGCATTGCAGTCGCACAGCGCTGAGGACCAAGAGTACATGAAGCGAACCCCAAGCAGCACTGTCCGAAAGATCGACCTTGCTTTCTGTGGTAGTTGGTGCGCAGTAGCCTGAATCTCTCGTGGCAGGTTCACTCTATTCATGCGTAGCCCAACATCGCTAGTTTGAATACAGGCGAACAAGCTTTTAAAAAGGGTTCCTTCACTTCGACCGTCTCCCTTCAAGTCGTCACTGAATAGTCTGTATGCTCGCTCTAGTTCGTCCAGGACCCTCAGCCTTTCACTTCGCTGGGAAGTCATTGGAGGTAGAGCCATACCAGCCTGCCGAAGGTTGGGACGTCGAAGGCTCGATGATGGCGGCTTCTTCTCACAGCTTATTCCCTCGTTCCCCGACACGATCGTACGACTCCTCTTCAGTTTCCTCCGCCACTTCTCCTCGACCTCAGTCTCACTACCTCAGTAATATCATGGGGCCAAACGTCAGATCCAACCCTGCCCACACGCCTCAGCCTATAGGGATTCCGCCGTTACCACCGGTTGGTCAGTCATCTTTTCAGCCGTTCACGCCAGGGACGGGGACTACGATAATGGGACGAGAGTCCCTGGCTTCGGGCGAGTCAGTAGTGAGCACGCCGGGACTCTCAAGCGCGCAATTATCGGCCAATGTTCAGGCGCAAAAGCGGGCATATCGACAACGCAGGAAAGACCCGAGGTATGTATGACACCGAGGCATACTGTGCACGCCCGTGGCCTTCTGTTTGAGTCCCATAATCGTGTCACTAAGTTTCTGGCTTGAGCATTCACTAATTATATGATGTGCTGGTTTAGCTGCGATGCTTGCCGGGAAAGGAAGGTCAAGTGCGATGCCACGGAGACGACTAGTTGTTCAGAGTGTTCCAGCCGCAATGTCAAATGCCAGTTTACGAAGGAGACAAACCGCCGAATGTCGTCAATTAAGCAGGTGCAAGATCTCGAGAAGCAGGTGGAACGAGTACGGAGGGAAAACAGCAGCCTCAGGCGCAGCTTGGCCGAGCGGACGGGTGGAGAGCCTATGGACGCGGATCCCGAGGTGGCAGAGCAAGGCGCGCTTCGCATACCTGAACTGAATTCGGAACCACGGAAGAGAAAACGCGCATCGGGAATACACGATCACGCACGGGTGAGGGTGCCGTTCCGCAATGTGTCCAAAGGCCTCCTGAAGGCGCCGGCCCCGTATCGCCCATGGCCATCGGAGTCTGCAATTTTCGACCAGGGCCGACCACAATTGCCAGCCAAACAGGCTGCAGACAAGCTACTTCACTCGTATTACGTCGCCGTTCACGTTATGACGCCGATCATTCACTGGCCGTCGTTCCTGGGCGACGTAGAGAGGCTGTATCAAGGCAACGATCTGCGCCAAGTGCCCACGCCCTGGCTGGCCATGTTCTTTGCTGTCCTCGCAGTGGGTTGCTTGTTCAGCGCCGAACCAACCCCCGATCGAACGTTACAGGCAGGCGAATTCATGGACACTGCGCGGAACCTCATGGATCCATGGGCGAACGACTACGTGTTGGACGATGTGCGGGGCCTATTATTGTTAGCAGTCGCTCTGTACGAGATGAATCTGAAATCCGCGGCCTGGAAGTGGCTGGGCAAGGCTATACGATGTGCTCAGGACTTGGAGCTCCATTTAGAAACCGGGATACGGTCTAGGGTGGAGGCGGATATGCGGCGCAGAGTTTGGTGGGCGGCCTACATATTCGACCGAACACTAGCGCTGGAAATTGGCCGCCCCTTTATGATCGACGACGCTGCCTGCGATGTTGCGCTGCCCGAGCTTTGCGACGATCATCTGCTCGAGTCCGAGGGTCCAGTGTCGGCACATAGCGCAGCTCCGCTCACTCAGTTTCTCCACGCGATCATTAATGTTGCCCGATCGTTGACCGCTCTGCGGAAGGCATTCTCTGCTTCAATTATTGAAAGACCCCGGCTTGCGAGTTTCGATAGCCACTTCAATGCCTGCCAGAGCCTTTTCCCACCCGTTTTGGACCCTAACAACTTGGAAAACGTTGCGCCCCATGTCATCACTCCCCTGATTCATCTTCTCAACGCACGTCTGCACCTGCACAGACACAATCTGACCCCGATATGCCCTATTGAAGCTCGCATGGAAGCTATTGAGCAGTGCCTATCTACAGCATTCGAAACGGCTCGGCTCATGGAACGATCCAGTGCAACCCTTACGAATTCAGCGAGCACTTTTCTCGTTACCCATGTTTTCCGATCGACTCTATTTCTTCTGCTGACTGGGTACAAGGAGCAGGCGGTCATCTGTCTTAGAGTGCTGAAATCAGTTCACGACAAGAGGGACATTACAGTGGCTTGTGGACGTTACCTATCATTCTTCGTTCGCACATTGCGGTCGAAACAACAAGAAGTCGCAGACCGTCTAGCTCGCCCAACGATCCCTGGCTACCCTCCGCAGCATGCCCCCATTGACCCTAGAGCTCTTCAGGAGTCTCTATTGAGAGACGAGGAACTCTTGCTCTACGTGAGCGCAGACATGCAAGCGAACGCCGAGACTGCGTGGATCTGGGTAGGGGCCGAAAGAGACCCCCCTGCGCCACCTCCTGCGACAGCTAGGGGGGTAGCGGCAGTCGAAAAGCGCACCGGCTTGACTGCTGAGGAGCGACAAGATTGGGGAGGGTGGGATAACCTGATCGAACTCGCCAGAGGCCTAGGGCCAACAACGACACCGAATACGATATCAAACTACGGGCTGACAACAGCACCACGCTCGACGCAAACACTGCCCCCAATCGTAATGGACCAAAGCATCCCTCGGAGTAGCGCAGCTGGCTCCGATACCACTAAGGGCAGTCCAACACCTGGCCCTGCCCCGAGCAGTCGGAGCAGCGAGAGGATCAGCATCGCAAACATCATTTAAAGCACAGCGTCGCACTATGCTTATACACCGACCACCGAACCGTCTTATATTTTTTACGAAATGCTTGACGATCGAACGCGAAACGTTAATTTTTTTCTTCGACAAGAAACAAAACGAATGACAAAGAACAAACAAAACAAAACAAAACGAAACGAAACCCTACGTCATGGGCGGTACACATGGAGGAGCAAATTGGCCATGCTACGCTACGCCTTGATACGACTTGTGATTAACACGATATACCCCCTTTTTGTTGCGTTGCGAGAATTACGAAATATTGCCAAGCTGAGGATCTTCGACGGCATAGACGAACGACTCGCTTCTCTGTCTATCTCTTTTTTTTTTTTTCCTTTTAAACTCTCTACAATTCTGGAATAACGATTCCGTACACGTCAACTTTACGATTGCACTTTGACATATCCGTGATTTCCTTCAATTTTCCATCTCTCTCCTGGATTTTTTACCTTCGACAAACACAAAAGCCAACGATACCATTTCCTTGAAATTCTGAAAAACATCAACCGTCTTCTACCTCTATCTATCTATCTATCTTCCTAGCAAATCTCTATCCACTTTTCTATCAAAGCATGCTCTCTTTTTCTTCTGTTTCTGCGTTCTCTTCATTCTTCTTTCTTCCTCCTTCTCTCTTCGCAATATCCACTAATCGACATATCCGATGTACCCCGGGGTAGTCCCAACGCCCCTGAATCATGTAATGTAGCATATGGGTTGGCCTAGCGAATGTTTTTTTCTCTTCTTCTTTTTTCACACCCAACAAGTTGGGCAGGGCACCTTGAAACGAGACGGACGATTCTTTTTCTCCGTTGGAAGGAGGAGGAAGGGGAGGGACCAAAGGGAGGCCATGATTTTATTCTTTCTATTTTACAGCACACACAGTATCTTTAGATGACTGGTATGATCAGGTTCGGTTTTTTCTTCTTCTTTTTCGTTATCTTAGTATATTATCCTGTACGTGCCACGAAACGAATGTATTGAAGCGCCCCGGGCGAAATGCTGTATGCCGACACACAGCGAGAGCTGGGATTGGAATACTTGTAGTATTAGTAATCAAACTTGGTAACCAGTTGGTCGCTGATCTTGTTGCCTAGCATCCTAGATGGTTCGTCTCGTTTATTTGTGACTATGGATGTGTATACTTGCATGAGTAGGATGTCCAATAAAGAGTTATTTATGTCGTTCCAACGAGTTCTTTGGCTAGGATTAGGTATTCGCCTCGCAGAGGTGATTCATTTATTTCGGCGTAGGTATATTATCGAAAACGATTTTATCTCCTTGGCCCTCTTTATCAGTTTACGGCAATAACCTACAATAGCAAGTAGGCAACCGACGACTACCATGTGTCCGATCTAATACCCCTCTAATTTATTATAGGCAAGGAAAAGTAAATCGGGCACTAACACATCTAATGATTCATCTTTGATAACTCGGAGGGTCGTCATGTACTTAGACAGTCTTCGCTGCTGTAAATATTCCGATTCTAATCTTCGAAAGCCCACTCACGGTGGTCGGGGATTCTTGATTTCGAAAAGCTCAGTTGTTTACGCAACGTTACTTATCATAAAGGTTAAGTCTTGCAGCATAAGCATAACAAGCCAAAGTACTCTCTAGGCACCCGAGCAAATCTAATTGATTCCTCGTGACTCTAATATATGCGATCTTATTTCTGAATAATGCCTGGAAAGATAACAACCCCGTGTAAGACAAGAGTATAACGATAGGTACCTACCATACACTATGTGCTTGTGCGTTCTGGGTCCCCGTCTAGTTAGATCCGTGGCTTATAAGTCAGTAAGTTTATAGATTAGTATTAAAATGGGTGATAGATTAGAAAAAAAAAAGACTAGGAAGTCCTTTTTTTATATTATATATTTATATTAAAAAATAGTGCAAAGTAATATAATTTTATAAGTTTTTATTTTAGACTTTTTTTTAAAAGTTTATATTTATTTCGAACGGTGTTATTTATAGTATTACTTAATTTGCTTAAATATCCGATTTATATTACTAAACCTTCCGATTTATACTATTAGCTTTTATTTAAAGCTTTTATTTTTAATAGCTATAATTACTTTTTTTATTAAATAGTTATTTTTAATTATTTTAGCTTTTTAATTAATTTAATTTAGCGGCCCGCTAATATTAAAAACGTTTTAATTTAAAAACGCTGTTTTTAACTTAAAAATGCGTTTGCTTAGCTAAAAAAGTCTATGCTTTTATTTTATATTAAAGTTTTTTAATTAGCCGATAATTTTATTAGGCCTGGCTTAGCTAATTAAATTTATTATAGCCGAATTTATTAATTTAGCTATTTCGTTGCTTTTTATAGTCGCTAGCGGTTTCGCTTTAGCATTATTTTATTAGCGTACCAGAGGCTTTATATAAAATGCCTATTATTATTATATATTAAAAAAAAGTTAGTGCTATTATATTTATTTAGTAATTAAATTTTTTTAAAATTTTTTAATTTATAAATATTGCTATAATAATAACTAATAATCGTTTAAAGCTTATTATAATAAAGCTTTATTTTATTAGCTTTTTATTATATATAAAAAACCTAATCGCCGGGTGTAAAAATATAAATTAAGCTTTTTTTTTTTAAAAAATAAATTTTAATTTAATTTTTTAAAGCTTTAAAGCTATTAAAATAATTTTATATTTTTAGTGCTTTATAATTTTCTACTAAACTTTTTTAAAAGTCGTACTTTTTTTTTAGTTTTATTTTATATATATTTTATAAAGTTTATAGCCGCTTATTATTATAAAGGTTGTATGCTAAACAATAAAAAGTAGCTACTATAGCTATTAAGCTTTAATATTTAATTATAAATTTTAACGGCATATTAAAAAAAAAAGCATATTATAAAATTAATAAATTAAAAATTTTTATAAAATAATTTGTTTAATATTTTAATTAGCTTTTTTAATTTTATTATTATTATAAAGCTTTTTAAATATAATTAATTTTATTATTAAGCCGTTAGCTTTATACTAAACGGTAGCTTTATTATTAATAAAAGCGCTTTTGTTATTATTTATTTATTTTTTTAAATAATTAAATAATATGCCGATCCGGTTAATTAAAAGCTTAGTGCTTTTAAAGCTAGCGTTTAGTATTATTATAGCCTTTATTTAGGCTATAGCGTATTTAATAGCTATTAAAACTTATATACCGCTAATAAATATATAGTTAATTGCTTAACGTATTAATAGCGGCGGTGGTGTAATAAGCTGTAGGTCCGGCAGTTTATTTAGCGGCGGCTTTATTAATTAGTATTAAGCACACTTTATAACTGCTTATTATATTAAAAGCGTTAATTTTAAGTGCTAAAATTGCTTTGCTAATTTATAAAGTGTAACTTTTATAGTTATATGCTTTAAGTTAATATTTATAACTTTGGCTGTATAAAAAAAGTTTATAACTTTTAAAACTTTTAATAGGCTAACCGTTTATATAGCGGTGCTTATAATATATAATAAATTTTTAAAAAACCTGCTAAATTTAGCTAATTTATATAGCTTTTTTTAATAGGCTATAAAATGCTATATAGCCTAGTCTGTTTTAATATTTAATAGCAATTATATTTTAAATTATAAAAATTTAAAAATAGCTTATAAATTAATATAATTTAATTAGTGTAGCTTTATAACTTTTTATTTTAAAGCTTTTAAATAAAGTGTAAAATCGGAATAAAGTTTATTTATTAGCTAAAAAAGGTTTAAATTCGGCTTAAAAAGCTAGTTAGCTAAAACGTTTAATTTATTAGTATAATATACTATTTTAATGTAATAATATTTAATAAAGTTAAAAAAACGTATTATTTACACCGGCTAGTCTGCCTTGGTTTTAATTAATTTTAAAAATTTATAATTTATATAAACTATTATATTATTTTTTTTAATTTAGTGCGTTTAGTGTTAAAGCGCCAGCATAATAGCTAATAATTTTTTTTTTAAAATAAGTAATAAGTCTGTTCGTTTTATAATTTTTAAAAAAAATAAATAATTAAATGTAAAGTTATTTTATCGCTGTTAAAATGCGGCTATATAAAATAAGCTTTTATATACTTTTAATTAAAGTTTATATTAATAACTAATAAAAAAAGCTAATTAAAGATTTTAATTATTAGTATAGTAGTTATAGCCTTTTAAATTAATTTTTATACTTTTATTGCTTACAGTATAAGTTTTATCTGTTAATTTTTTAGACTTTTAAATAGATTAATAAAAAGTCCGGCTAATAGCAAATAATTACTATTTAAATAATAAAAATAACCGGCGGTATTAATAAAAGCTTTAATATTAATAATAATTTTTAGCTTTAGCTTGTTTTAAACTGCAGTAACTTTTTTAAAATTAGCTTTAATTTTTTTAATTAAAATATTAAAGCTAAAAAAATGCTTTTAGTTATAAAAAAAAGCGACTTAGCTAAATTAATTATAAGCTTAAATTTTGCTAGCTTTATAAATATAAAGCAAATGTGTTTATAAAGTTTTTTTTTAATGTTTTTTTATATATAAATATTATTAAAAAGACCGGCTAAAAAGTTATAAAAAGGCTTTATAACCTTTTTTATTAGTGCTTAAAAAGTTATAAGTATATTATAAAAACTAAATAATATAATTAATTATTTATAAATGTTAAAAAGTATAATAAATATAGTTTTTTTAATATTAGGCTTATAAACTTTAATATATTAAAAGTTATTTTTTAAATCGATAAATTTATATTAAAAATGTTTTATAGCTTTTTAAATTTAGTTTATTATATTAAACAGCAGGTATGCTTTTTTTTTTATAACTTTATTTATTTTTTTATAGTTATAATAAAATTGCTAAATTATATTTAAGGCTTATTTGCTAGACATTATGCTATTGCTTAGCGTTTTTTTAGCGTTAATAACGCCGGCGAGGCCTATGCTTCTATGCCTTTGCGTATATATAGCCTGAGGTGCGTTTTAATAAACTTTTTTAACGCTTTTTTTTAAGCAAAGCTATATTTATAAAAAGTAGCCGAATTAAAAAAAAGTCGCTTATATTAATATAATATTTAGTTTTAGCAATAACGTTTATATATTATTATAAAAAGTTAAATAAGCTAAAATAAATTTATATATAAAAGTCTAGCTTTTTATTAATTTAATTATTAAATAGTATGTTTTTATGCTATATAACCTATAATTGCTTTTTTTAATAAGCTAATTTTATTGCTATATAAACTTTAAAGTTTTTAATAAGCTTAATAAAAAGTTATAAGTCGAATTTTATTAGTTTAATTATTTTTTAGCTTTTTAATTAGCTAAAAGTGTAGCTTTATTTATAAAAAATTATTTTATTAATAATTAAAGCCTTTAAAAACATATTATTTAGTATAACGTTTTTAATAACGTTTTAAAAAGCTGTAAAGCCTTTAGAAATAACGAATTTGGCGGTTATTTAATAGTTATAGGTAATTTTTAGCCTAAGGCCACTAATGCTTATTATTGTTTTTTAGCGTTAGCTTTTATATAGGTTTAATATTGTGGCCAGACCTTGCGATATATAGCAATTTATATAGCCGTAGTTAAAAAAAACAGTAAATTTATAGCTTTTATAATTTTTTAAAGCGATTTATGCTATAAAAAGGTTATAACAGTTTTAATATTTATTATATAATTAATTTTTTATTATAAATATTTTTATAAAGCTTTTGTTTATTTAAACTAAGTAAACAGGGCTATTTTAATATTAAATAATTTTTATTTTAAAAATTTTATATAAATAAGTTAACTTTTTATTAATTTAATTATTTTTAAAACGGTTATTAAAGCTTTTATTGTTTTTTAAAAGCTTTAAATTATTTAAGCCGCCGGTATAATAGACTTTTTTACAGTTAGTACTTATAGGTTTTTTATTATAAAAAGCTTTGTATATATTTTTAGCTTTAATTATAAAATCGTTTTTAAAAAAAATGCTTTTAATTATAATTAACTGCTTTTTATTTTATAACTGCTTTAGCTATTTAATTTTTTTTAAGCAGTTTTATATAAAGTGCCCGATTTTATTATAATTAAAGCATTTATTTTATTATAATTAAATAGTATAATTTTTTTTAAAATTATTTAACTGTATTTTTTATAATAATAAATATTTTTTGCTAGGTAGGCATTTTTATTAATTTTAATAATTTTATTAATATTGCAGTTATTATATTAAAAGTTAAAAATTTAGTATATAATGGCTTTAAAGGTTTAAAGCTTAATAGTGTTTATAAATGCTTTTGTTAACGTGCCGGCGCTAATATTATAATTATAATATAGCGCTATTATATTTTATAATTAAATTATAACGTTTAAAATGTTATAAATTTTTAATTCGATCGACGTTATTATAATATTATTTATTAAATATATTATTTTTTTTATAATTTAGCTAATATTTTAATTTTTAATATATTTTTTTAAATAAAGCTAAATTAAAAAAATATATATTTAAAGCTTATTAATAAAAACGTTTAAAATTTATTATATATTATATATTTTAGCTAAAAGTTTATAAAACGCTTATTAAAATTATTAAAAATAACTTATATAGGTTTTATTTTAAATTAACAGTATATTTATAAAGTTAATTAATAAGCTATAAAGCGTATAATATATTTATAAAATTTATATAATGCTTTTTAAAAAGTCGATTTAAATAGCCGGCGGGTCGCTATTTTTAATAAAAAGTATAACTTATTAAAAATCGTTTTTTAATTTAGTAATAATTTTTATTAGCTAAAAGCTATAAAAAATAAAAGCTTAAGCTATTTAATTTTAAATCTTTTAAACTTTTTTAAAAGTTATATAGTTTATTTTAATTAATTATAAAATATTAAAAATTATAACTTTATTTTTAGCTTTATAAATATTTATTTAAGCAGCGTTATTATTTAAAAATATGTTTAAAAAGGCTTTTTAAATGCGCTTTTTTTAATAAGTTTAAATAGCGCTAAATTTTTTATATTTTTAAAAATTAAATAATTAATTTAATAATTGCTTAAATTATATAATATTAAATAAAGTTTTTAAATAAGCTATTAAATTAGTTTATTTATTAAATTTAGCATTTAAAAGGTTTTTTTTTTTTAATGCTTTATATTTTTTAATTTAAAGATTTTTTAAGTCAGGCTATTATAATAAAAAAATTTTTTTTAACAGTTGTTTAGCTGTAGCGCCTGTGGCTGCAGCGCCGAACAGGCGGAAAGGTGCCTCTGCTTGTAAAAATAAAGTTTTTTAATAAAGGCGTAGCAATAAAAAATATGCTACTATTTATATATTTATACTAATTATAAAGTTTAAAAGCTTAGCAAATTATTAATTTTATTAAATTAACTGCTGTTTTTATATAATTAATCGCTTTTTTAAACGTTTTATACTAGCTTTTAAGTTTTTAATTTTATATAAAATTTTATTATAAAAATAGTAAATAGTTTAAATTAAAGTATTAATTTATTAATATAAATTAGTTAATTTATTATTAATTAGTTTAATATTTATTATTTAAACTAAAATAGTTTTTTTTAATTAAATTAAAAATTTAGCTTAGTTTTTTTTTTTTTATTATTTTTATTTTTTTTATTATTATTATTTTTTTTATTAGCACTGCTACTACTTATTTTAATGCCTAAGTTAGCAGGACTTAAAGCTTTGCTTTTAGCTATAATTAAAGCAGTTATTTTTAAAGCTTTGCTTTTAATTAAGCTAATTATTTTAATATCTAAGTTAGCGGTGCTTTTATTTTTAATAGCGCCAGCTATTATAACTAGGTCGTTTAGCTAAATTAAATTAAAATAAAAAAAATTAAACAGTAAATAATTAGCAGGCTAATATAATAAATAATAATAAATAAAAAGTATTAGCTTATTAATTAAAGCTTAAAAAATTAAAAAATTAATAATTAATTATAATATAATAAAAGTTATTATAAAGCTGTAGTAAATAGCTATTTATACGTTTTAAGTTTTTATTTAGTTAAATTTATAGTTTATAAATTAATAAGTTTATAAATTAGTATTAAAATAAATAATAAATTAAAAAAAAAAAAACTAGAAAGTTTTTTTTTTATACTATATATTTATACTAAAAAAACAGTGCGAAATAATATAATTTTATAGGTTTTTATCCCGGACTTTTTTTTAGAAGTCTGTATTTATTCCGAACGGTGTTACCTGCAGTATCATTCGATTCGCCTAAATACCCGATCTGTACTACTAGACCTTCCGATCTGTACTATTAGCCCTCGTCTAGAGCTTCCGTCTCTAGTAGCCACATGCTCTAGACCCACCCCACATGTGTTCTCTACCGAGGATAATGCAACTGGCGAGCGGGGTTTCCGGCTTAACGGGTGGCGAATGATTGAGATGCCAGCCGAGACTCTGGTAGGGATAGGGAGTGGAGGTAACATGCATGCATGTACCCACGACGTACCAAGTTTCTAAATGAACCCGAGCTACGAAGTTCCTACATCATCATCATACCTGCATACCGGCTTAACGCACGTGCTTGTTACATGCCGACTACTTCTCTACCTCACTTCTCCTTCTCCTTCTACTTCTCCATCCACTTCCACTTCCGCCTCCAGGTAAGCATCCAACTTTCGCATTCCCACTTCGACTATCGACTTCTGTGTCTCACGCTGTCGTGTCTTGCTTGTCTCGCGCCTCTGTCTCTGTCTGTCTTCTATGACCTATCTAGGACAAGCTTGTCTGTATCCCTTCCCTGCTCCACCTCGTTCTATTCAAAACCGTCTCTCTGTTTCCCCTCCCCTCTTATACACAAACCTTCTCGTATACAAACCCTCTCATCTCCCGACTATCTCATATACGAACCGTCTCGTATGCAGACTCTCTCATCTATGACTCGCCTACGCTCTTAAGCCCTAACCCGTTCATACCTTTCCACAGGGCCGGCCACACGAGCGACGACACGACACCACGAAGGCGCGAAACCGCGATGCTGAGCCGTAATGCGACATGGAGTCCGAGCATGCTGCCCCTCTGGAAAGGAGCACGTCGCAGCTGTCCTCTGTCTCGACCAGAAGCCATCGAGGATATAGCAGCCGTGCGAAGTCGCGGTCGCGGAGGGTCATCTCGCAGCCGTCAAGCTCTGCATCTTCCATCGCCGCCTCGGACAAGTCGCTGACCTCCTTCCCCTCCTTCTCCCCCCAGCAGACCCGGCACGACGAGACATTGATCCCGGACGTGCGCGTCAACACGGCCCATCATGACCCGGAACGGCTGCCCAAGTATCAGACCGACCCCATGTCGATCCTGGATAACGTGACCACCATCGACGGCACCAGATCCCCGCGAAATGCCCTCTTCGAAGACCACCCTGTCGCCGTGCGCAAGGTCCCCGGTGTTCTCCATCTCGCCGAGGATGAGCACATTGAACGACTGCTAGCTAAATACGGCCCCGTCAATCTGGTCCGTCAGATCGCCGAAGACTTAGCGCAGCGCGACCTGCAATTGTCGAATCTGCGGAAGAGGGCCGATGCACGTGAGAGAGCCTTGAGAAAGATAATATTAGAGTGTGGGTTATCGAATCTGGAGCTAGAGCAGAAGCTGCGCTCCATAGAGCAGGAGCTCCAAGCGCACGATCAGTCAAGACGAGGGCAGGACGAAGGTCTGTCGAGTATGATGAGTGACGCGATGCTTGATTCCGTCTCGCAAACGACCTCATACACGGGTCTAGGAATTGGTCACGACACGGAGCCGACCCTGAGGGCGAAAGGGATGAATACGCTGAAGGAGAACAAGGGAACAATGAGAGCCTGGAAGGACTATTTATGGGGGAACGGCACGGGTAGGAAGGCGAGCAGACCGGCGAGTATCAATGGTGAAGGGGTTAGAACGGCTATACGAGCTCCGACAACGGGGGACCGACGACCACCCATCCAGGAAGATCTCTTCACCCCGCCCCAACAGGGCTCCACGCCAAACTCCAGTCGGGCTTCAAGCATCTACTCGGGACAGGGGCCGAGGAAACCTTCGGGTTCGATTGCAAGCCTGGCTTTACAACTTGTTGCTGGTAGGGCTTCGAACCGCGCAGATTCCGACTCTGTGAGGGGACGCTCGGATTCGATGAGACAAGCTGGGTCTCTAAGAACCTCTTCGGCCACAAGCACCAAAACGAGCGCATCCGCTCGTGCAAACTCGTCGCAGCCTGGACCGAGGGCTCTGATGTCTATGCGCCGCTCTACCCCTGCTTCTATCAACTTGCCCCAACGGTCTCAGAAATACGAACGAAGGGAAGGCCTAGGGACGTCTCCGGACAGCCCACCAGACATAAGACCAGATAACTATGTCCCAGTTGAGATGGACACAATCTTCTCCCCCGAGGAACAACCACCTACCTTGACACATATTTACAACAATCTTGGTAATGCTGAATATCTCACCGATCGATTTGGCTTTATCTATGATCAGCGTCGGAAGATGAGGCAACGGGAGGCCGCTCAGGCAGCGGCCCAGATGAAGCATGGCAGCCGGGCAGAGATGCTGACTGGGGGAAGATCTGGCATTTCGCCCAGCTCGCTTGATGATAGCGCAAGCTCGACGCGTGGTAGTGCAGGCGACGACCGCCCGGCTACCCCAAATTCCGCCGAGGACGTGGTGGACCAAGGTAGGCCGAAGAAATGGCAAGATTATCTCAAGACTACTACAGTCTCAACTGAACTTCTCTCACATACTCCCATTGCCGCCTCTAGCTTAGAGGTCCTTGAAGGAAGCGAGCCGCCTAAGTCACCCTCCCTGATCACGACTGATGATCGCGGCTTTATTCCACCGCCTAGCACTACGGCGGCCTTGAATAGTAATTCGACCATCGAGGCAAGCGAGGAGGCGTCTGCAACGCTTGTTCATGAGGATGTTGAACCGGTCAAGCTTTTGCTCAAGCAGCTGAGCGACGTTCATGACGCGCTGCAACGAGAGAAATCTATCAGGTGGAATGAATTCCTACGCAAGGTTAGAGCGGAGCGTCGGAGGGAAGGGGAGGCTGCTGCTGCCGCAGCGGCAGCAGCGGCAGAGGCCCGCTTTCAAAAAGCGCCCGTGATGATTCCCGAGGCGAAACTTACGGATGGCGAAACCATCGGTATTGCTGACTTAGGCGTCAAAGGAAAAGTCGGCCGAGCTAAGTGGAAAGAATTTCGATCACTTGTACTCGGTGGCATTCCAGTCGCGAATCGCCCTAAAATATGGGCCGAATGCTCGGGTGCACTCTCGATGCGCATACCAGGCTACTATGAAGATCTTGTTTCGAGACCTAGCGAAGAGGATGACCCGGTGGTGGTGTCACAGATTGAGATGGATGTCCATCGGACACTAACGGACAACATTTTCTTCCGTCGAGGTCCAGGAGTTGCTAAGCTTGGCGAGGTATTAAGAGCTTATGCTCGGCGAAACCCTGAAGTTGGGTACTGTCAAGGCATGAATCTCATCACAGCCAACTTGCTGCTTATTATGCCGTCTACGGAAGATACGTTTTGGGTCCTTGTTTCCGTGATTGAGCGCATCTTACCTCATGGCTATTACGACCATAGCTTATTGGCATCCCGCGCGGATCAGAACGTCTTGCGACAATATGTCGCAGGAGTGCTCCCCAAGCTCTCCCAGCATCTGGAAAATCTCAGCATCGAGCTTGAAGCCCTGACTTTCCAGTGGTTCCTTAGTGTTTTCACGGATTGCCTCTCAGCCGAAGCCCTCTTCCGCGTCTGGGATGTTGTTCTTTGCATCAGCGATGGCTCTACATTCCTGTTTCAGGTTGCTTTGGCGTTATTAAAACTAAACGAGCAACAGTTGCTGCAATGCGACAGCCCTGCCGCAATTTACACCTACATCAACCACCAGATGACCAACCACGCAATTAGCATCGATGGCTTGATTCAAGCATCCGAGGGCCTACGAAGAGTCGTGCGGAAGGAGCAGGTCGAGGAGAGGAGGAACAAGGCGATCGAAGCAGAGAAGAAGCTAATGAAGGAGCGCGAAGAGCATGCCGCGCTCTTCCGTACGCACAAGGCAGCTTCGGTGCCTGCCGTTGTCACTGAAGCCAGCGCCTCTGCGGTCCCTAGCCCGACATCCAGCGCGGTGCAGGTAGGGACCAGAAACAAGAGCGCCGCCAGTCTCGTCGCCATCGACGATGAGGAGGACGATATCGTGGCCTTGAATATCGCGACGACTCATACGCCCATCGAGCAAGAGGCGCAGTTTGGACTTGGTTGATCAATCAGAAATCTTGGGACCACAGTCGATCTCGCGAGGTTCAGTCCCAGTCGGTTCCCTGCAGGGAGGGGGAAGATGAGAAGGGTTGCTTTTGGGTTTGTCGTTCGAATCATGGCGTCTTTTTTTTTGTTATGGCTTGGCGTCCGTAGACTCGTACTTGCGTGATACCCCAATACACCGGTTTTTTCTTGTCGTTTCCTTCTAGCGTGCGCCTTTCTGCCTGCTACTAGGCTTCACGTGCGTTTTTCGTCTGTGAAGAGCTCGCTGAGTCCCCACGGCCGCTGTTGAAGTAATTTTTTCCAAAGACGGCGCTGCCGCAGCTGTCTTTAGACAACGAGCCTTGGACTGCCAAGATCAGGTGTACGCGGTGATTATGTTAGCACTCACCTTGTGAGGACTTGGAACTTTGGCACCTTTGAGGCGCTGACCTACACAGGGTGCCGCTGCGAAGTAATGTTACGCAGACTAAATGCGTCGTCTTGATGTATTCGTAACGGAGAAGTTGAACCCAAACCTGAGACAATAGGCAGATTAGACGTTAGGTGGCGAGGTAGCCCGGGAGATTCTCAGCGATATTAGCCGAACGCACACCCAACTTACATAAGAGGTAGTTTATGTTTCTCCGTTAAGGCCTCCGCTGGCCTCCTCCTCCAACACCTACATAGAAAAAGTTTTAGCCGTGCGGTAGGCTACTTGATCAATCGAGCTGCCGATTGTACGCCGAGCTCTCTGACCTACGTTAACGTCACAATATTAGTTCTTATCCGTCCAAAAGAGGTACACCGACAACGTTTACTGGGCTGTGTTTATGATAGTGTTACTTGAAACTCTATGCACCATGTCATATGGAATACGGGCAGGCGGTGTGCTGATATAGTCCATTGCATCTTCAGGATGGGATTGGTGGCTATGCCGACCGAATAGACGAATATCCTCCTGTATAAGAAGCGATCTGACATTTTATGTGATACGGCGCGAAGAATAAGCGGCTGAGTTTGACGCACCAACAAGCCACGGAAATGTTGCATGGCACGAGTACCAGCGGTTAATGGTCGATTTACCGTCTCCCCGCCGTACGCCAAGGAGAAGAGACGTAGCATTCAACAAATCCTCTAAGATGTTGCTCGTGTTTGTGCGCTGCTACTCGATGGATTAGCAAGAGATAATCGGGTTGCATTATATCTGGCCCCCAGATGCGATTTACATTACTACCACACCTGATATGACATAGATCGCGTGTCTAAATATAATTCATCTGCTAATAATAGATTCCAATCGCACAGACCTTATCTTCAATAGCCTGTAGGTTTAGGACCGAGCCTTTCTGAAGTGGCTGAAAATTGCGTTCTTGCCGACAATGCGATGAATCTTGAGGAATGCTCGGATACTTCTCACTATACCTGTGAGGGGCTCAGTCCTACATAGAGCCGTATTTGAATGGGAGTCCAGTTGGTGAACATTTACGTGCGAGCTTGTAGTCCTTTCTTGCTTGTAGCTTGCTGCTTCTCACATAGACCTGTGTTTAATTCTGGCCTCGATATTGCAATGCAGCAACTGCGATATCGCGCCCAAAATTAGGCTAGACATCGACCCCCATCAAAAGGAACAGAGTGCATCGTATGTATTTTACTTTTCTAATTTGGCTGTTATTTTCTCGTAAATTACCCTGACGATACAATTGCGTCACAGCAATCACGTACAAGCAGCATGTATACCAGAGTTAAGGCCGCATCACTAAGAAGCAGCGGATGGGCACTACAGGCCTCGCCACACTCCAGACGAGCGACAGTGGAGAGCCCCACGTTTGACCTGACGATCCTTTTCGGAGTTATCCTCTCCGCAGCCCTCGTAGCCATCGTTGCCGTCGTGGGCTCTCTGCTGTACTACCGCAGGGCGAAACGGAAGCGGGACCAGGATAAGGATGAACGGAAAAGCCACGGCGAGGAACCGGGCACCACAGCGAGCTTCGAAAAGCCAGAACTTTCCGGTGATCCCTCAGTCATGATCCATGAGATGAATGCCCAGGGAGAGCACCATGAGCTAGCTGAAGAGGGCGATTGCCAACGACACGAGTTACCAGACGACAGAATTCCCCAGGAGCTGCTGGGGAGTGAAGAGGGCCTGAATCATGAGCTCCCCGGGGAAGAATGTTCACGAACGAAGCCCCCGGCTGCGGCCGCTACGGCCCCGACGGCAGCCGTATCCTAAAGTCAGCATGAAATGGACACAGATCTTTAGCGTCGGGGCTTGGCAGAGGGGCAAACTCCCTGGATATGATATAAACTGCATCGATGTGATGTTCCAATCACGAGCTGAGGATGGCGTTAAAGCAAGGATGCGTTGCTTCTTGCTAGTGAACACGACGTTCTAACTAGCTGTATATGTTCTTGGCATGGTTGGACAGGGAAAGGGGGGGGGGGGGATCCCGGTGGCTCTCTCCTTAACGGAACTTCGGGAAAATCAACCACTGAGGTTACGAACGTATAGTCCGCTTCTTTTTACGCCGGCGCAAGAGGATATGATACCCTCGAGAGAGGATGATGACTTCCAAATAGTTGGGTAACGGCGTTATTAATCACCCCCTCTTTACGTAACAGGATGTGTTCTATGAGGCACGCTTGCTGGTTTAGAAAGCGGAATTTAGAAATATTAGACTCGGAGGAGATTATTGAAGCCGTAAAAAGGGACTATTTTAATACATATTTTATAATCTCGTCAACAATCTATACACATCGCTCATGTACATAACAAGGCTAAAGTTTAAAGATAGCTATCGCCTGTTTGAAAGTAATGCTTTATTTACAAAATATAACGTTTAGGTGTAACTAGTGTAATTTAAATCTCTAGTTATTTAATTCTTAAATTTCCTTTGCCTAGGGGCTTGTTTGTAATAATCATGAGTAATGTTGTCATATTCTTTCACATGACCAGCGCGGTCCGAGACTCGAGCAGCACTTACGTTTCTTCGACCAAACTTTAGAGACCTGCAATATTTATTATCTCCATACTGATTAAGCAGGGCGAGCTTGTTTTATGTTCTCAAAGTAGGTATGTAGCGAATCCTCGTACTGGACCTCCATGTCTCCCACAATATTAATTGGCCCCTGACTCCAAGCACATAATTAACATTCAAGCTGGGCGCACGATTGGCAGGATAATACATGAGTCCCATAACAATCTAAATTGCGTCAGCTATCCTCTTGGCCTGAGAGCATCTGGGGGATTACCGAACTACTTAGTGATGAGCGGCGTTATAGTATTGCAGCGTTTCGTGAACAAGAACGGACGAAAGTACTGGCTGGTCTCCGGTGCGTTGAGAATTACAGTTGATGGCATGTTCAGGGTCTCTGCGTGAGTATGCGGCATTGTCTGATAGCAGTAAATTGAAGGGCTTAAGGCAAAAGGACATATGCTCAGCAGCTACATTTTCGGATTGATTCATCATCCTCAAGTAGCGGCCGCAAGTTCCTTGACCACTCTCTTACCCAGGGCCTCCAGTGTGCCCATAGCCAACATCTCCAAGACGGTTATCTCCAAGCCGAACGTCAGCTTCCACCATGCGCGCATCTCTACCGCGACCATGGAGTCCAGGCCCAGCTCGGATAGACCGAGCGTGATATCGGGCTCCTGATCGGCCTTTAAGAGCAGCTTAAACAGCTTCCTACCGATACCAAGCGCAAACAGTGCCGCCGTGCCCGGTTCCCCCAGAAGTGTCGGGTTGGCCTGCACATTCTTGAGGAAGCCTCGCAAGTCGTCCTTATCGTCACCGGGAGCGCTTTCAACGGCGGCACCCGTGTTGTGATAAACGGTCAAGCGAACGTCCTTGCGCAGACGCGCACTGCTGTCGGGGCTGCTGAGCGGGATAGTGGGAGAGATGCCGAGGAGTACGCTGTTTTTCCCAACAATGACATTGGATCCCGGCATGGACTCATTTCGCAACTCTTCCACTGTTTGCTTAGACATGGCGTTTTCCAACGCCCCCAGGAGTTCGTCTTCCTCCACAGCGCGCCACCCTGTCCCCTGCATCTTCTTCATCAGGTCTTGGTTTTCGAACAGATAGCCTGCGCCTTCCATGGCCCCTACATCCAGCGCTGTGCACGGCAAACCCAGGCTATTCCGATACAGGACAAATGCGTCGAGAAATGTATTCGCAGATGCGTAATTGGCTTGTCCCGGCTGACCCAGGATTCCGGAGAGGGAGCTGAATAATAGGAAAAAGTCGAGGTCCAGGCTCCGCTCGTGTGTGACTTGATGCAAGTTCCATGTTCCTAAGATTTTCGGCTGGACGACCTGGTTCCAGTCGTCATAACTCATGAGAGAGAACCTCTGGTCTCTCAAGACCATGCTCATCTGAACGATCCCCTTCAATGGAGCCTGGGATGCGTCGATGGCTTGCCGTACATCCGTGATGTTGGAGACACTTCCGCGTAGAAGCAGGACCTTGCAGCCCATGCTCTGAAGAACGCGCACAAGATCTTCGTCCTCTGGTCTGGACCCGGCGCTCCGAGATAGGAAAGAGAGATACCTTGCCCCATGTTGGACCATCCAGAGAGCGACTGATCGGCCCAGGCCTCCTAACCCTCCAACGAGTAAGTAAGTGGCCGTCGAATCAAGGGCAAATGAAGCCTTGTATGCAGTGCATGAGTTGCCGATATCAGGCTTGCCGTCGTCCTGTCGTAGGGACAGGATGACCTTGCCGATGTGATTTCCTTCTTGCATATATCTAAAGGCCTCGCCGGGCGCTGAACCGCTGAAGATGCTTATCGAAGGTACTGGGCGGATTGCACCTTGCTGAAAATACGCCATCATCCTACGAAGTAATCTACAATTCGTTAGAAAAACGAGGTCAAAATTTCAAGCCGATATGAGATCAGTAGGGGGTCAACTCACGACTGGGCAATCTGAGGCCTCTCGTCTCTCATCTGGTCGATCGCGACGCACCGATAGCTGCGGTTAGCAAGGAATACGCCCATATCCAGCTTTCCCGCCTCAAGGATATCGCGTTTGCCGATCTCGACCATCGTTCCCCATCTCGCCACGCAGCGCCACGTGGCGTGTAGGAGCTCACCTGAGAGCGAATTAAGCGCGACGTCGACTCCTTTCCCGTTCGTCTCCCGCATCACGGCTTCGACGAACGAGTCGTCTCGGGAGTTGAAGATGCGGTTACACGGGATGTTGAAGTTTTCCATCAGGTACTCGATCTTTCTCTGGCTGCCGACGGTCGTGTAAATCTCGGCACCGAGCATCTGCGCTATCTGTATAGCTGCTAGACCTACACCGCCGCAGGCACTGTGGATGAGGACGGACTAGCGATAATATTAATATTAGTTGTGATACTTTAATCATATGATAGGAATTTTGTATAGTGTCTTACCTGCCCCTTTTCGAGCGATGCCACATCAATGAGGGAGTAGATGGCGGTTGCGAAAACAATCGGCATCGAAGCGGCTTCGGCAAAACTCATACCATCGGGTATCTTTGTGCATAGCAATTCTGAGGTGTTGATGACGGTAGAGAAGGTGCCAACCCCCATGACTATGACACGATCACCGATGGACAGTTCCTTTACCTCTGGCCCTACACGTCGAACAACGCCAGATGCTTCGTAGCCAAAATGGCTTTGGCCTGAAGGTGCCGTGATGATATTCGTAGCTATCAGTACATCCTGGATTTCAAGATTGGTTAGTTCTGAGTCGCTTTAATAAGCCCTTCCACAGGGGCTCCTAGTAGCCTATTTTGACGGCAGTATTGTGATGTAGGATACGTACTCTAAAGTTCAAACCAGCAGCATGAACTTCCACCTCAACCTCGTTTCCTTCAAGCCTGACAGAAGGTTGTGCTGACCAGTGCAGCGAATCCAAGCGGCCTGGCCTTTCGATTTCAAGCGCAGCCCTATCCGCGGTTTCGGAGACGCCAAGAACCTCTTCAGGCGAGAAAGGGAATATCCGCGGGACACGCGTCACGCCGTGTGTGATCGAGAACTCAAAGTCAGGACCAGGGACGGCGTCGGCATTGCGCTCGCGAAAATGGCAGAAGACATTGACCACCGCCGAGACCCCGCTCGGGTAGCTCAGATCGTCTGACTCACATACGGCGAAGTCTATGCCCATCTCTGAGCGGATGGTCCGCGCAAAGCCAACGATGGACGCGTAGCGTGGATCCAGGCAGTGCACTTGAGATAATTTGGTCACCCAGAAGACTCCACATGACGAGTCAACAGTATTGATGAATCTTTTAAGCTGCTCAAAAGTATCGTATTGTATGTCACTGAAAAAAGGCGCAGTGATGTCAATGAGCGCGATGACGTCCTGCCCAGAAGGTGGTGTATCGGTAATAGAGCAAGCGTCAACTCTATAGCCTCGCGCCTCCAGTTCATTCTTGAAATGGACAAACTCTTCAGAGTCTTGTGTATTGCACAGGACCGTTACCGCTTTCTGGACTACCATTTCTTGGACCGTCTTTGCGATGATGAAGATGCCTTCGTTGGAGCAAATCGACGAATCTGATATTGTGCTGCGGTACCCGCGGAATCCAGAAGCAGCAAGTGTTTCCTCCCATCCATCTAACGACAGAAATGGTTCGTCTGGTCTCCCGTCCTCGGCGCCACACCACCAGCTAGGGAGGACGCCGAGGACGTATTTGATCCACAGCGAGCGAGGAGGCGGTTGTCGAAGTAAGAGGTATCCGTCTGGTTTGAGAATACTGCGTACGTGTTGTAGGCTATGACCTATGCTTGAAGTCGTATGAATCACATCATTCGCGATGACCAGATCGAACGGCTCATCCTGGAACTCTTGATCAGGTTGATCTCTGCCAATATCGAGAACGGCAAAGGTCATATTCTTCACCCCGCGGAACCGTTCCTGCGCGGCGGTCACCAGACCGGGCACTACATCAGCATATACATATCTTGAATAGAGGGCTTGGCCATCCGGCCGTGTGAGATTGTTTAAGGTCTCAGCTGTTGTTCCACCCGCGGCTGCCCCCAGTTCGAGAACGCGGAGGTTGGGTCTGCCATGTCCTAAAATCCAGACAAAAGTAGAGGCGTCATAGGATCTCAGAAACTTCCGAAGCTGGCCTTGTGTGTCTTCGTTACTTAGAACGTCCACGGGCTCTTTCGCTCCCGACAGAATGGATCTCGTATTATCAAATATCTGGCTAATGGCCCTGGCGGCCGCGGCAGCCGGGGTCATCGCGAGCTCGGCCATTATCTTCTCTTTGCGTTGGACTATTTCGGACGAGTCAACTTCTTCCAAGGCTGGGATCTTTTGCTGTGCGAGCCACGAATGATACTGGAGGATGTGCTTTCGATTTGTGTCAACGCTTGTGCCAGAGAGGGCACGTTGGGAGAGGCAAATAGCGTACTGCCCGAGGAGTTCTAGTCCTTCGAGGTATCCAGAAGAGTCGCGAGCTGGGTTGACGATGTCGACGATGCTTTGAAAATCGACATGGGGAGTCCACTCGATACGCGCTGTTATTGGAACTCCTCTATCACCCTCCGTGTCAACATTCTCGGCGAGGGGGTGAATGACTACTCCCGACACTTTGATCACTGTTCTCGAGCCCGCAACACATAAACCAGTACCTACGAAACCGTCTCCCGTTCTGTCACATGATGCGAAAAATGTGAGGTCTTCTGCGTCACAGCGAGCTATACTGAGCGAAGCTACACTTGCCGGTATCAGTTGTTTATACCCATGTCTGACTCCGTGGTGTGCCGCAGAGCACAGTGTCTGCAGATAAGTGTCGATCACCACGGGGTGTAAGTGGTAATTAGCCTCATCCCCATGCCAGTTATTCCGGGCGTGGGCCTGCGCAAAGCCAACCTCGCCGCCGGTACTCGTCTGCAAATCCTCAATCGTGGTGAAGTGGTATCCGTACCCAGAACCACCGCGACGGGCGCGCTCGTACCATTGCCGGATGGGGACCTTGTTTGGCAAATCGACTTTCGGTATCGTAGCGTCGTCCCAGCAGGGCTCAGACACCGCGCGAACCTGACCGGAGCAATGCTTTACCCATGTATGCCCGTTATAGGTTGTGACTGAGAATTCCCACCAGAGGCTATCCTGGGAGTCAGTAAGGCGGTGGCGATTGAGGCTCGTCACCATCTCCGTTGGTTTTCCCTCGTGGAGTACAAGTGCGGTAGTCACAAGGACATGTCGAAGCTCGACCCCATCCTGAATACCCGATATCTGTCGGGCGGCCTCAGCAGCTAGAGCCACGTAGCCGGCGAGTGGGAACACTATGTCCTTGCGGACGCAATGGTCGCGAAGCCAAGGGGCGTTATCGAGGTGGAGAATATTCCTCCAGATCGGTTGCAGCCCTGAACTTTCTGGCACCTGCGCCCCTAAAAGGTCGTGGTGGGCGTGTTCGCGCTGGCGCCATTCCCGAGACACCCTCGACTCGTACCAGTACGATCGTTGATGATCCCATGGGTACGGTGGGAGATTTGGCACACACGACCGTCTCGGCATGAGAGCTTGAAAGTTAACATGGACACCCTGCACCCACAGCTTCCCAATAGCGCTGAGAAGAGCCTCTGTGTTATTTTGATTGCGTATCATAGTCGGGATGTATAGGAACGTTCCAGAGCTGCATGCTTGGAAGATCTGTCTGAGGGGACCGGCGAGTGTGCCATGCGGGCCGACTTCTAAGAATATCAGATTATCAGACGGCAGTGTTCGGCCCTTGATCAACTCAGTGACGGCTGTGTTGAACATGACTGGGGACTCTAGATTAGTTCGCCAGTACAGGGCGTCGAACTCTTCGTCGTAAAGTCTTCCCGTCACAGTCGATAAAAAGGGAATTGAAGGAGCTCTCCCCGTGACTCCAATTTCGGTTATAGCAGCGTGATACTCAGGCCCAACTTCTACCATGTGATGCGAGTGATAGGCTTTATTTACTTTCAGCTTCGTAGCCTGTGTAGTAGTATGTTCGCGTTTGATCAAATTCAGTACTTCATCGAGCTTATCAGCATCCCCTGAGAGCGTGACACTGCTGGGTGAGTTATCGCACGCCACTACGACACCTGGTACAAGGTATTGTTCTGCATCCTTCCAGCTCAGTCCTACAGCCGCCATAGACCCGGGCTTCTGCTGCGTTTTCGATATTTGACCCCTTAGCAGAGCAATAGCGATTGCATCCCGTGCCGTAAGACCCTCGGCGGCATAGGCAGCGGCTATCTCGCCACTTGAATGGCCGATTACCGCGGCAGGCTGAACCCCGAAGGCCTTCAGCGTATCGAAGAGTGCAAGTTGAATTGCTGTGCACAACGGTTGTGAGAACTCGGAGTCGTGGACACGGCTGGAACTACCAGGCTTAAGAAGCTCCTTTTCTATGCCCCAGTCGAGGGGGACGCCAAGATTCTTGATATGGTCGTCGAGTGACCTGATTGTGCTCTGGAAGACGGAATTGGAGCGTAAGAGGGCGCGCCCCATCTGAGCCCACTGTGAGCCCTGCCCGTTGAACACCATGACAATTGCCGGTGGCTTTTTGAGCGAAGATGAATCGGTGGATAGCGCCATATCAACTCGGTCAGGGGTGGCGATGCCGAAAGTGCGGAATGGGAGATGCTCTCTACCATTAGCAAGGGTATATGCAACGTTTGCTAAAGAGACTGCATTTGGGATCTCTCTGAGATACTCCGTGTATCTTGAAGTCATATCCTTCAACGACCGCGCGCTGTTTGCGGAGAAGACGAGAAGTTCTGGTAGACTTTTGGACACCGATACCGTTTGTGGCTTGTCTACCGAACCAGAGCGAGGGAACCCGAATCTCTCTGCCGAATCGATGATGGCATGTGCGTTGGCTCCGCCCACTCCGAATGAGTTTACGCTCACCCGGTGTAAACGGTCTTCAGGCCATGGTGTCGCCTCTAGCGGTACTGTCAAGCGTGCCTCTTCAAACCGGATCTTGTTATTCCTTGGCAAACTTTTGATATTAGGCGGTATAACTCGGTGTTCAAGCGCTAGAACGGCCTTGATAACCGCTGTGATGCCAGATGCGCCCTCACCGTGTCCGAGATTCGGCTTGATAGAGCCGATATGGACCCCAGACTGCCCGAAGATTCTGGCGATTGACTCGGCCTCGATTGGATCACCGACAGGCGTGCCGGTGCCGTGGCATTCAAAGAAGCCTGTCTTCGCAATATCTGGCTCCGCTACGCCTGCGACCTCGTACGTGCGCCGGATCAAAGTCTCTTGGGCGCTGGGGCTCGGCACCGAAAAGCCAGGCGTCTTGCCATCGGCATTCGTGGCTGTACCTACGATGACAGCACGCACGGGATTACCATCACGAATAGCATCACTCAAGGCTTTGATGTAGATGGCTACGATCCCCTCACCCCGGGCGTATCCATTGGCCGCGGAGGAGAATGTCTTGCATGAACCGTCGGGACTCAGAGTGCCCTGCTCTGAGATGTCTGTCGTCAGAGACGGTGCTAGAATCAGGTTAGTGCCTCCAACGATGGCAGATGTGCAATCTCCCTTCGCAATGGCCTGGCAAGCTTCATTGAGACAGATGAGGCTTGACGAGCAAGCAGTTCGAACAGTCATGCTTGATCATATAGGACTACATCAGCCAAACGCGTCGCGGCACAATAAATAATATCGTATGTCTTACCTGGGCCCACGTAAGTCCATCTCATACGACAGGCGATTAGAGAGCGCAAAGTCGTGATTTGTGCTAACTTGATACAAGCCGTATCTCTGAGAATCTCGCTGCGTCACATCGTACCAATCATTGCCAAAAGAGCCGACATAGACCCCGACGTTAGCACCCTTCCAGCTGACCTCGCCAGCGTCGTCGAGACTCTCTCTGGCAACTTCGAGGAGAATCCGCTGCTGGGGATCCATACGCTCCGCCTCGCCGCGCGTGATGGAGTAAAAGGACGTGTCGAGGGCGCCGAGATTGACGCTTGGGTCCAAAAAGTAACCGTGCTCGCTGATGGTCGCGCTGGGCTTCTTGGCGCGAGAGTAATGGCCTCTGTTGCTGTATCTCGTCTCTGGCACGGTACCTCGTGCATCGCCTTTGGCGAGCAGGAACTCCCAAAGATCTTCGGGGCAACTGATTTTGCCTGGGAGACGACAGGCCATGCCGCATATGGCGATGGGAGTAAATTGTTCCCTCAGCGCCGTGGCACTGCCATTGACATTCATTTTGAGTGTCGAGGAGGTGTCTTGAATATGGTTGTCCGGCCCCCTCAGCTCAGTTTTGTGTTCCGTTGATACTTTGGTGGCGGATGGCGACTGACTAGTATTGCCATGCAGTATGCCGCCTTCCTGCATTCCCATGATGTTTCGTAATAGCGTTTATCTGGAGCTATGGCCGTAATACAGAGAGGGTTATCTGTGTCTGGGTGCGTCGAGATTGTATATATCTATCATTTGCTCATGAGAGGTATTTTACCGACTTAATCCGTAGTGTCTTCTAAGCTGTATGTCTCCGTACAAGACTTTTGGGACATCCCTCTCATTCAGTTGAGCCGCACTCCTTAGCTCAGTCTACCTTATTTCTCTAGTATTGCCTCTGGACGAGATGAGGTCCATGTCCCCTGCATGCCAGAGTGTGACAGATCTCCAAACATATGGCGGACTGCACACCTCTTGGAAGCGGCATAGGGCAGTGATGTACCGATATCATTGTTGCATAGCATCGTTGCATCACCAACCTCTACGCATGCTGATCAGCCCTCGGTTGCGGGGATCAAGTGTCAGCGTAGGGCTTTGTTTGAGAGAGTAAGAGCACCAATAGTAACATCGTTGATTTAGGGTGTGGCACTTATGGCGGATGCAAGAGCCGTTGCTCTGGCACCACAGTAGCAGCGCGTCGTTTGGGTGTAACCGCGCTTACGTGCCTCAGGAGCCCGGGCGGCCCAGCCCTCTCCTTCATCTCATTACCGATGCGATGGTGGTACTAACGCCGCCTTTGTGATGGGCAGAGAATGGGGAAAGCTCTGCAATTCGGCGGGGCATGGGACGATCTTGTCATGGTATAGTGGATATGCCAAGGGTTAAGATCCTGCCAAGCTTTGGGGGATCACCTATTTGAGATCACTTTCTCCAAACCTACCTAGAGGCTAGAACTCAGAACCCAACCGACAGACGAACCTCGCTAGATTTTTGCGTGTGTTGTCTGGACTGCTGCGTATGGAATGCAGTATTTGATTGAAAGGCAGCGAGATCTAGACGAGGCAAAATAATATAGGTTACACTAGCTCACTGCAGAAAACCTGTTTGTTTTCTTTCATCAACCCAGACAGATATCACCTTGAGTACAGCCAATGCAGTCATCATCATCAGTGTCTGATTATAGCCGATGCAGTCATCAATAATGCGGGCCTCCTCGCTCATATCGCATCCCGCTAACCATCACGACTGCGGTCGATATCACGCACCCTGTGCCTTTCTGGTGCATTGTTGTCCCTCCGGAATGCGATTCTGAATGCAGGTAATCCGTAGTGAGTTTAGGCAGAGAATGGCCCCGGCGAGGTGTTGCTGGAAGTGGGTAGAACAAGGGACCATACATAAGGCAAATACAGCTAGCACTTGTGTGCAACTGCAAGGCCTGTGAGGATCAAGGTTGTGAGTGATGCATAATACGTAAACTGTCGTGGAGCGCACTTTACCGAGTACCCCACGAATAGAACCAAGGTATGGATATGAGAAACAATATTTTCTTAATGCATAGATACAAGTCAATGTTCCCAAGTACGACGATGACGTATAAAGTAAGATCGCATTGTTGTTTTGTATTCCTACAGTTAATGTTACTGTAACCTTCAGTGATCCTACGCGAACGGCGCCACAAAATCTACACTCTATCTCTTTGGGTGCCGACTCGGCTTAGTGACTTAAAAGGTGGAATAACGGGCTGCAGGCATCTTAAACGCGTCTAATATAATGATAAAATAACGCCCGGATAATAATTTAATTAGGTGTATATTAACATGTATAAGGCCTTTTATCTCACTCTTAAGTCACTAAGCCAAGCCGGCACTTAAAGAGATAGACTATGGAAGGCCGACCAGAATACGACGTTGTGGGAGAGAAATTGATTGGAATTGTAATTTCTATATACGAAAATTTTGAAGTACATCGCTATCGTGTATGCGGCAATATATCTTGCGGCCCCCGCGCCGGTTGGATCTCTATTGTGTCATTGACGACGCTCTCCTCGTAGAAGGTCAGACAATGCTCCTCACTACCATGTCTATGAAAACCATCAGTCGAGTACTGCGCGACGGACATTTCACCGTTTGAAGACGCGGGAGGACTCTTTAGCGCGCCGGCGTCTTCTATACCGCCATAGCCGCGCTCGGGGCTCGCAAAACCAGGCCCATTAATTGATCGTGCAGACCCCGTGCCCTGTTCGGTGCGCCGGCTATTGCTGTATGAAGCAATCGACAGACGGAGAGACGCGATAAGCTGACCGAGTCGTGTCTTCTTGTCGAAGATCTTCGGAATGGCAGGAATGCAGAATATGAGCATGGCCAAGAGGAGCTCCGAAGAACACCAGATCCCCACCGACGAGATCGTGTACGTCACATCAGTCGAGACTATGTACCTGGCCGTGGCAACAAGGCGAAGAACCCCGACGATGACAGCACTGTACGCATCGTGTTGTTAGCAACAGTTGACCCGGCCGGCGAACGGTAATTATAGGACTTGGCGCTTACGCGAGACCGATGGCAAATAAAAACGAGATGCCAACTTTGCGCTTGACCGTCGTATTCAGGCTCCAGATTATACGTTGTGGTAAGAGCAGTATGGTGATATCCGAGAATACGTTGAAGCCGGACGAGGCGATGTCCAAGATCATGGTGTTAATGCAATACCCGGGGATCGTTCGGTCCCATATCCTCTTGTACGGATGGCAAGAGAGGGCCGAGGCGATCACACTGGCAGAAAAGAAGAGGGTGTTGAGGGCTATGAGGAAATAGCATGTCCTCTAATTAACCATGGACTTCGTGTCAGTAAGAGTAAGGTAACATGAATGCCGGCTAGGTGCATAGAGCAATTGCTTACCGTGAACCATATATTGATACTATAGGGAGAGAATATCCGATTCCATTCCAAGAGAATGGCGACTTTCAAAGTCAATATGGAGATGGCGTAAAAATTGGCTGAGAAATGAATCCACTGTTCTGATTTAGTTGTGATCTCTTGCGACAGCTGGCGCATCAACGGGGAAGAGGAGAGCACTCAAAAGGCACTCAGATATTGAAACAAGTGTGTGGCTTACATAAACCTCGCCAGCTAGGTCTTTCAGTCGTATATCCCACTGATGGACGAAGAGACCAACACCATTTATCATCTGATAGATGCAGTAGTGATATGCGATTAACAAGCCCTGTCGAGAGGTGATTGATTAGTCATTGTCATCGGATCGCGATTGGACTGGTACCACGGCGTAGACAATCATGATGTATTACGTACATATCCGGCAAAGGCGAGGACTGCAGACGAGCTTCGGTCAATCTAAGCGACCGCATGCGTTGACGCGGGGTAACCTTACAGTCTTCTATGAACACCTTCCGGGTGCAGAATAGTCGAGAATAGGCCCTCAAAACGATCGCCAAAGTCGCTATTGTCAAGCTAACGTTTGTCCACGTGTAGGAAGTCGCGTTCATGTTGGGGGGGTTGTCGAGTTGAGGGGTAACGCCCGGCGGGGGCGGGATAGAAGGCCCATCGAGGAGAATCTGCTGCTGTTCTACGGGAAGCGAATGGAAATAATCGGCGAAGTCCATGATGATGTCGGGGCGTACAAGAACTACCCTTGCGAGTAAACGGTTTCGTTGGCGGGGCTTTCTCGCGCATACATATCTATCTCCCTTGCTGTCTGGCTCTCTCTCGGCTAGGTATCTAGAGGTAAAAGTCGGAAGTGGAGAGAAAGACTGCGTTACCACCTACCTACTTATATGTAGGGCTTGATAAATAACGTATGCATGTCAGACGGTTGGGGTGGCTAGTGACAGGGGGCAGATGTTTCGACTATTCTTGAGGGTGGTGAGATAATCAATCCTAGGACTCTGCTCTGTGGTACACTATCCCAAGGAATTGGGAGAAGGCAGATCGGCTCAACTAGTACGATGCTATAAAAAGTAATGTGTAAGTAAAGTACCAAGCATAAGGGAGAGAGCAATAAGGGTATGTCTTGGGGGTATTTTGCCACCTAGGTAGCATGAATAGGCGCAGTTCAGGTGTCTGGCTGCTCATGCATTGCCGATGTGACGTCAAATGGAGGATTGGGGATGGGTGTGTGGACAAAAATAATCACACGTGTCAGATCGAGGCTCAAGCACCGGGCCAAGAAGATTATCAATGATATAGGTTCTGTCATCTGACGCATGGCAAAGCCGAAGTTCATGATATCTACTTGCCCATAGTAACGGTAGCAGTCAATTTCTAAGGAAAAAAACAAAGTCGACTGTTGTATCCAGCCATGTACTCCGAAGTCCTCATAAAGGGGTGGGCCGAGGAGCATCGCCTGCGAGCAGCAGGCATGAAAGACCAACCGGCTTTCTATCAGAACCTAGAACGAGTCCTAGACAAGCGCCGCGAGACGCAGTCTCTCATGGGCCTGAAGCCGCGATGGGACGAGAAGGTGGCCGACTTTACGACGTGTGACTTCCTCTCGCTTTCGCGCTCGGGACGGGTCCGCGAGAGGTTCCTCGCCGAGCTCGAGAGCCACCCAGGTTTTGACCTGAGCGCGTCCGGCTCGCGGATTCAATACGGGAACTACGACTACTTGAACCAGGTCGAGCGCGAGATCGCCGAGTTCCACGGCGCCGAGGGCGTCTACATGACGCAATCTGGGTTCGCGGCCAACGTTGGCGTGCTGTCGAGTGTTCCACTTCCGGGAGATGCCATCGTCTACGATGAGCTCGTTCACGCAAGCAGCCATGAGGGGTTTCACCTCAGTCTGGCCGAGCACAAAATACCCTTTCGTCACAACAGCCCTGACGCGCTCCGCGACGTCCTCGTCACGCTGAAGACTACCCTGCCTGGATTCAAGAGCGGAGCTCAATCTGTACTTATCTGCGTAGAGAGTATCTACAGCATGGACGGGGACGTGTGTCAGCTCCAAGAGCTCGTGCAAATCGCCAAGGAGGAGTTTCCCCTGGGAAACGCCCAGTTCATAGTGGACGAGGCCCATAGCATCGGCGTCATTGGTGATAGGGGCAGAGGCTTGGTGTCCATGCTAGGACTCGAACGTGATATTGCCATCCGCATCCACGTGGCGAGCAAAGCGCTGGGGTCAGTCGGGGGTGAGTTGCCCCTGCTTGAGATCCCCTTTGCTCATTTCATCTCCATCCTAAATACTGACTCGATTGATTCAGGGCTGATCTTGTGCAACAAGACAATTCGTTACATGCTATTGAATCACGCGCGATCCATCACCTTCAGTTGCGCCCCGTCATTCCCCATGGTCGCATCTATCCGAGCCGGGTATCAGTTGCTGATTAGGGGTGAGACTCAAGAGGTGAGTAAGCCTCTCATCATCAGCCAGTCTAATTACAACTCAGCGAATGTCATACTTACCTTTCGTCATTCTGCGCACTTGGGATAGGAACAAGAAACAATTCAGCGTAACGTCAAATACTTTTTCAACCTCTTGACCTCGAGCCCCGTGTGGGACGAGGCGGTTGAAGAGGGACTCCTGCGCATCCCACTCCTCGAAGAGGACTGGGAAGCCCGGCCGTTTCAGACGCACATCGTGCCTCTACGCACTCGTCCCGGCCACGAGATGTTCTTGTTCTTCCAACTGACGCTGAATAACATGAACGCGTACCCAATGGTGTTCCCAGTCGTGCCCAAGGGCGAGAGTCGCATCAGACTCGTGTTCCACGCACACAACACGCTGGAGCAGATCGACGCCCTAGCGTCGACCATTTTCGACTGGGCTTCTGAGATGCTGAACATACAAAACGGTCTGTCGGAGAGCATACTGCCGAAGGCGGCTCGCCAAGCTTACGCCATGCAGAGCGCCGTCATGGCTTAAGCGAGCAGGCGACGGAAAGTAATATTTGGAAAACGTACGCGTGTTGCATTCTTCAGGTGGCGTCGTGGTGATCTAGCGCAATGTCTGATTGGATTATTATCCAATCAAGATGGGTGGCAGATGCTTGCAATGGATAGGAGCGTATGTAAGCACGTCCAATACCTGACGATAAAGCGTTGGGGGCGTAAAAGGAGCATGCTGAGAACAGACTGGCTGAATCGTGCTTACACCATGTTGGATTAACTGTGCCTCGATTTCGCATTGATTAGTACGCTCTGGAAAATTGGGCATGCATGGAAGAGCCAGCCGAGGGCGCCTGTCTTCTATTCGTAGTTGGGCCAGATTCGTCATAGGAAACTATTGGACTCCGTTGCGCGAATATGTGCTGGTAGGATTGGTGAGCTGAGACCTGACCGCGTGCAGCTAATTTTGATGTAGACGCAATGTAACACACCCAATGCTACACCCGAAAATCCTCGCTGCCCGCCTTTTTATGTTATTGTCTCAGTGCTGAGCGAACACAGCCTGCGCTAGGTAATGTCGGCAGGCAAGCATCGGAATACTCCGCAGAGGGGCTTCCGGGACGGCTCGATGGGCGTCAGCACTTAACACTCAGGCGAAGAGCACTTGACTGATTTTTTTCGGTAATGGTGCCATCAGACTTGACTATTTCAAACACAGAGGCAATGACCCAAGATCTGAGAAGTGACAAGGGGCAACATAGCAAGCTGTCGCTGTGGCGCCTGCAATTGGAACCCCTTCTTCTATCTAGAGGCATGAGGTCTCTTGACCTCCAAGCCAGCCACTTTTGTAGTCAATTCGGTCACAATTTCTTCCCACACCAACGCTCGAAGTGCCTTTCCAGCTGTACTAGTCATATTACGGGTTGCCTTTCTATTTTTTGATGGACGTCAGCCATATTAGTTTTGAACGAAAAGAAACAAACCGTGTCTACTATCAAGAGTCCTGCGTATTACTTACTTGCGGTATTGGTCGGGTGTAAGCCATCCATTAGAGAACTCGCCCTGAGGTTGAAATTATGACTAGTCAGCGTTGTATTGTTTCACAACGAGCTGAAGACGGGGCGGCCTGTCACTTACGTGGCTTTCGCTGGGCTTGAGGGCTGCGGCGACGCAGAACCTGGCGCCAGAGTCCGGAGACTTGCCCAGGATCTTTAGATAGACCGGAACGCCCACCTTCATCGCCAGTGATGTCTGGGATATGGAATGACCGATATTTGTGTTCACTAACCCCGGACATATGCTATTCACGATGACGTCGGGCCTTTTGGGATCTATCAGTACCGCGTACTCCGATTCTCGAGTGAAGCAAAGGGGAAGGAACACGAAGGTATCATACTCGCCATTTGAACCCCGTGCTAGTTCGCTGATTTCCGCGACCGCGTACATGACTAGGAGCTTACTTTCCGCGTAATTTGGCTCCGTAGTTTCCCACCAGGCCGGCCAGTTATCGCTGCTACTCAAATGACCTAAGATGCCGCCCTCCTGCTTCGCCCACTTATCCCAGTCCGTGATGTCAGGATAAAGATGGTCCCGAGAGGTGACGAAGACCATGTGCGCTGGCGAGCTTCGAGCGCCTCTACCCTCGCGCATCCAGGCCAGCAGTAACAGACCGAGAAGAGCTGTACTGATTGCATTGACCTGCACCGTCTGCTCCCTACAGAGGAAAAAAGTCATTGTTAGAGAATGAGATCGATTTATGACTTAGTAGATAGAGCGTTGTAGAAGCACATGGCAGCATTACCAGCCTTCGGGGCTCACCTCGCGGTGAGGATTGATGAGACCAGCATTTAATAGGACGATGTCCAAAGCCGCAGGTCCTTTGAGGCTCTTCTTGAGCTCGTCTACGAAGCCTGTGCATGAGTCGTAACGATTCAGGTCAAGCAGTAGACTTCGAATCTCGGCCGTGTGGGAAGTCCCTACGGCCTTGCGAATATGCGCCCGAGCCGAATCAGCCCGGGACGACGTGCGGCCGGTGATAATGACATTAGCGCCCAATTTTGCGAAGTGGACGGCCGCGGCAAGCCCGATGCCAGCAGTGCCTCCGATGACGAGCACCGTGTTGCCGGCAAAGGTTCCCGCCGGTGGTAGGGATATAGGTATGAATCGACCCAAGATCCGACGGGGCGGGAGGTCAAGTAAGGTCATGTTTCATGCCAGGGAACCCCATAAATATAACAACTCGGGAGACTTGTTGAAAATGTGTGAGACAAGATTCGTTTATTTACATCATGTCATGCTGGTTGTGATGTTTTTGTCATCTTGTATAAACTGGGCAGGTATACGAGATAGGTACCCCGTCTAGGGTAGATGAACTGAGTGCCCGATTAGGGGCCACTATCGCCGGGATGGCCTGAGAGTCGCATCGCTGATTGGTCAGGTACCTAAGAAAGAACGGCTTCTGTACCCCATGTCGCTGTACGTACAGCTCGCTCCTGGACAGCCAGGCCTTCTTTCACTGTACCTCACTTACCCAATTCTTTCCCACAGAGCAACTAGCTACCACTTAGATAGTACTTCCTCATTTACATGCCATTGGCATCACAGCCCGCGGTGTCCAGAGGTACCTATCCTACAAGATATTGGTAGCATGTCAGTTGATCTTCCGTGTAGTTGAAATCCAACTGCGATGCAGTCCGTTGGCCTCACCAGCAAACATGGCGAGGAACAGCTGCAAATGCAAGACCAGCCCGTCGAGGCACAGTCACCGCCGACGCCTGTGATGATAGAAACTATCGACACACCTCCCGCACCCAAGGCAAAGAAGCCATTCTCATTCTATATGTCAGTGCTCATGCTCTGTCTGCTGGCAGTCATCACTGCCTGGGATGCGACGTCACTAGCTATCGCCTTACCAGTGAGCGCTCTCCATTTTCACTTGGGTCTATCTATCTACGGCGACCCTTCGACTTCAATAATCCTTCTGTATCTGCATCGAAGAAACGAGACGTGTTACTAACACGTACACTAGTCCATTACGGAACAACTTCACGGCACCACGCTGGAGTCCTTCTGGGCAAGCACCGCGTTCATCCTCGGTGTCGCCATCACGCAGCCCATATATGTGAGCGTTTCCGACGTCCTCGGCCGCAAGGGCCCTCTTTACGGGTCCATGGTGCTCTTTGCTGCTGGCAGCATCGTCTTCGCCGTCGCACCCAATATGGCGGCACTGATTGCCGGACGCGTGATTCAGGGGTTCGGCGCTGGTGGTCTCGATGTGCTGGAGGAGATGATACTGGCCGATATCACAAGCCTCAAAGAACGGCCGCTGTATCTCGCCATGATAGCTCTAGCTATCGCCACCGGCAGTATCGCGGGTCCTCTCCTTGGCGCCGTCTTCAGTGAGTTCGACTGGCGATGGATAGGCTGGATCAATCTCCCCATCGTCGGCACGGCCTTCGTCCTCTCTATAGCATTTCTTCATCTCCGCCCCATTCGCACACCGCTGGCTGTCAAGATACGCCGAATCGACTGGACCGGCATTGCCTTGTTCACCGTCGGCGCCTCCGCGACGTCCGTACCCATCAGCTGGGCCGACACTTTGTATCCATGGTCATCATGGCGGACCATTCTCCCCTTGGTCATTGGGGTTGCAGTGCTTGCTATCCTTGGCGTATACGAGGCGAAGAGGAAGTCCCCTGACTCTATCCTGCCGCGTCGCATATTCTCATCTATCACGAGCGTTTCTTCCCTCGTGTGTGGATTTCTTCACGGTCTGATCCTGTACACGGGACTGTTATATCTACCGCTGTTCTTCCAGGCTATCCGCCTCGAGAAGGCGCTTGACGCAGCCAAATCTACATTGCCGCTTGCCTTCTTGGTCGTGGCCTTCAGCTTCCTTGCCCCTGTTACCATCGAGATCACGCGTCGATATCGCATCTTGCTCTGGGTGGGATGGGCACTCATGACGGCGTCCATGGGCGCGTGGTCCCTCATAGGACGCGAGACCTCACGAGCAACAACATATGCTGTCGAAGCTGTGCTGGGTATCGGCATCGGCATCGTCTTCACGGGAACGCAGGTGCCCATGCAGGCCAGCGTAGTTCACGTCGACGACACGGGGCTAGCGGTCGGCATGCTTGTGGTTTTCCGTCTCTTTGGCGCTTTGATCGGTCTCGCCGTCAGCTCCACTGCTTTCATCTCCGTCTTCCAGGAGAACATCGCCTTGCACAGCCCACTTCCGGAGCAATTACGTGATCTGAACGATGCCACTCAGGCCATCGCGTTTCTACCCACTCTGCGCACGTTGAATCTCACTGGCGAGACATTAGATGAGGTAATCTCAACCTACGACAAATCGTTCAAGGCGGTTTGGTACATTCTGGCTTCTTTTGGCGTTCTCGGGTTCATCTCTTCGCTGTTCACGAAGGAGCTTAGTCTCGAGAGTGAAGAAGTTGGACGGCAAGGGTTCGAACACTCTACATAGATAATTACCCCTTTCCGCGAGACTGCGGGATTGTAACATAGACCGACAATTATAGAATACAGCAACCACTTTTGCAGGTTACTTGGCAAAGGTCTCGGTCAGTCGCCCCAATACAGGACGACAGGTAAGTACATTTTCTGCTTTCTTACCTGTCCCTAGCTTTTGAGTGCAGGTGATACTTAGCCCCTCGGTTCAGAGCTGCGTAAGTCAAACTTGACAACTATGCAGTGAGAGTAAGAAAGAGGTGCAAGATCTGGGTATCTTAGCCAATGAGTGCTTGCGACATGCCAAGTAGCAGCGTTGCAGAAACTCGAACTCCTCTGTTTCCCATCAACGATTGGAACAGCGCTCGCTCGGAGACTGAACAGATCGTAGTGACCCTGAGCAAAAGTAGCCGCAGGTCGTACTTGTTGTATTGTTCTATTTTCATGGGGGTCTCTCTCACACAAACAGCCGATACAAGGCGCAGCTGCCAGGTACTTAATGCAGCACCGGGGACAGAGAGTGATGTGCGACCTCAGCTGATGAGTAATATAGCTGGTGGGGTTAACATGCTCAGCATGCAGATGAAATATCTCCCTACCTTCACTTAATTCTTCGATTACCATACCGAAATTTTCTACCTATCTTAGTCAGATTCCTCACTACCATCATGACTATCTCATTGGGCTATCCTGTACCCGTTCGCGCGTAAGTGCGATGACCAAAATCAGACATGTAGCATTATCTCATCTATATAGACCGTCCGTGCCATTCAAAGCCGAGAAACGCCACAACCCCCGGCTCCTCGGCTGGGGTCTCGTCTTCTTCGCCTTTCTGTACGTGTTTCACATTCATCATGTGTCACGGAGGATATATACCGTTAGTCCAGACTTTGGATTAACGGCGTCGTTTTTCCGCAACATCATGCCATCGCCACCAGGTGTTAACGCGAAGAATGAATTAGCATCGAGCAGCTAGACTTTCTCCGGCTCCTGATCTGGCGCAACGCCGGCTTTGGATCCCTATCTACCATCAGCCAGTTCCTAGTCAACGTCGAACCGCGATTCGACCCCACCGTCGTACCGCTAGCCGCCGGCGCCGATGTTGTCGTGCATCCCAGCTCCGCCACTGGCGCGCCACCGGCTTCGGGCTCTGTAGCGCAGTATCGGGCCCTCTATGTCTCCGGGGAAATCACACCCACCACAGTCGCGAATGCTCTGTTACCTTTGATCACTACCGGTAAGCACTCGACGGCATGGGTTGAAGTTCACCCCGAGCTCGTCCTCAAAGCAGCACGCGAATCTACGTTGAGGTACAGTAAGGGCAAGCCCCTGGGTCCGCTCGATGGCATCCCCGTCGCAATCAAGGACGAGTTTGACGTCCAGGGGCATGCCACCCGCATCGGGTCCGCGATAGTGCCAGTGATTGAGAAGACTGTTGATTCATGGTGCGTGGAGAAGCTGAGAGAGTCCGGCGCCATCGTTATGGGAAAAGTGACTATGGTGGAATTTGGCATAGGTAAGAATACCTACTCACTGACTCACAATCCACTCTCGTCCTTCCTTTCCCTTAAGCGCGGATGGAAAAATGAGCTCATGCTATGAACGCTGCTAACATAGACAGACACATCCGGATGCAACCCGGCGTTTGGCACACCTCTAAACCCGTATAACACGCAGTACTACACGGGCGGGAGCTCTTCCGGGGGCGCCTACTCCGTGTCCACTGGCCTTGTACCCATTGCCCTGGGGAGCGATGCGGGAGGTAGTATACGCATTCCGGCTTCGTTTTGCTCTATCACGGGACTTAAGCCTACACACGGCCGCTTATCCTTCATGCCCGGTATCAATCACGTCAGTTGTAATGTCAACGGCCCTATAGCCGCTGATGTTGGCTCGCTCTCAGCTTTCTATTCCGTAATAAGCCAACCACATCCCACTTCGTCATTTCCCCTGAATCTTCGGCGAGATTCCGCGAGGCCAAGATTAATCGGCATCCCAGAGGCATGGTTCCAGCTCGCCACACCCGCTATCCAGAAGCTCTGTCGGGGCATCATCGAGCGCCTGGTGACTAGTAAGGGTTTCAAAGTCGTCCCGATCGAGATCCCCTTCATCCGGGAGGGCCAGATAGCAACCGGCGTGACGGTCCTCGCTGATGCCGCTACCGTCATCCCCAAACATAGCGGCATGTCCGCCACGAGCCGAATCCTCCTCGCCCTGGGCCGCACGACGCCAGCCACCGACCTCATCCTCGCTCAGAAATTGCGGCATCTGCTCATGCAGCATTTCGCCTGGCTCTGGAGCGAGCACCCGGGCATGGTAATCGTGACTCCGACGACCGCGTGCGCGGGCTGGCCGATCCGGTCCCCCGCCGAACTCAAGTACGGACTTAGCGATGGCGACCGCACGAACGATTGCATGGAATACACCTGGCTCGCTAACTTCTGCGGCGTGCCCAGCATCAGCGTGCCTGCGGGCTATATAGTCCCCGAGGGGCGCGCCAACGCTGGAGAGGTGGCGGATAAGGATACTGAAGGCATGATTCCTGTGGGCATAATGGCCACGGGAGACTGGGCGTGCGAAGAGACGCTTTTACGATTTGCTGAGGACGTCGAGGATGTGTGCCGTGGGGATCGATGCCGGCCGCCTACCTGGGTTGATGTCATCGGGCTTGCTAGGAAGAATATGGAGAAGGAAAGCAGCTAAGTAGGTAGGCACCACTCTGGGGATGTTCTGTTCACCACAGGTGGTAGGGCTGAAACCTTCGTCGTTGACAGTGCCGTTTATTCGACCATGCCAAGTCATCTTGGTAGTGCTCTCGACTTCATGTCGGCGATAACTGGTGCGGGGCTTTCACCACCTCGCGCGAATAGATTCACTTCCCTTCGCAATTCATAAGAGCTTCTATTTTGATTATTTTCTATCAAATCAAATCTACTAGAAGTAAACCCACTCCATGTCCTCCGCCTTAGGTAGGTCCTCCAGTACTATATTAAGTGCCCACTTCGGGCGGTATGTATATGGACTATAGAAACCCACCAGATCCCCATATATCAGTGACAAAATGTAGCCTTTAGACAGTATAATCTCCGGTGATAGTTGAGACTGATCGGTTCCATTCCATGTCTTTCGGGCAGCGGCTACAACATGCTGATAGAGCTCGTGCGCTTCTCTAGTCCGTCCATTCTTACTGTAAGCCAAAGCAAGCTCGAATTCAGCCTGTAGTTGTAGAGATACATCGTTTTTAAGTAGCATTTCCTGGCGAACGCTTAAAATATGCTCGAAGATCTCGATAGCTTCATTGGTCCGGTTGTCGTCATAGTGCGCCCAAGCTAGCACCCTCTCATGCGCCAGTGGGTCCGGTTCATCTTTAGAAAGCATTTCCCTTTGTATTTCAGCGAGATCATTAAGGGTCTCCATCTGTTCTTTTGGTCTCTCGTATAGACTCTCAAAAGTTTGCTCATTATCCTTGTTTCGCTTGGGTCCCTGTGTTGCGGCGACGGCCGTGTTATGGTGTTGCTCGTAGATATGCATCTTATCTGTAACCTGAGCCAGAAAATGATCAAGAGAAATCGTTTGGGATGAATCATTAGCGTGTGGCTTGGCAGCTTCCAAATGCTCCAACGCCTCATCCAGGGCTCCAAGTTTGTAACATGTTCGAGAGAGAGAGTACAGAACGGGTACTCGATCAGCAGCGCTGGTTCTACAATCTAAATGGAAAGCGGCATTATAAGTTGCAGCTTCGGACAGCAGTGTTCTCGCATCGTTGTAACGTGCATGGCAAAAGTAGATGAATCCAAAATTGTGAGCTACCATTGAATACGTAGCCGATAGTTCTTCCCCAGGCAGAAGGAGTTCTTTCGGAGGTTTGAATTCCTGGATCCTAGAAGCTATCCGATCAATTGCAGGAATGCAGGTTCGTAGAATATGGCCCTTATCGGCTACCTTGCTGACTGGCCTGTTGGACCGTTAGAAATGCTTATACATTGGGGGAGTCATTAAGCTGTACCAGTCGAGGCTTTGTTTTTGCGAACAAAAAAAGTCACCAATGGCTGACGCTGCGAATAAAATCCAGATTTCTTGATCCGATTTCAATACATCAGTCACCCATTGGCAGATGGACCGGTGAAGCTGGATCGATTCGGGATGCTCGTCCGCACCAGGCTTCATTTTAATCAAACAATCATCCTGAAGAAGGCTGAGGCTATTTCGACATGCGACCTCATCTATGTCAAGCATGCGATTGCCAAGCACGAGTTCCGGGGATCTATACCGAACAATATGTAGGACTAATGACACCGGAATGGGCGAGGCACCGAGTATTGCCACCAACCGCAAAAGACGTCCCGCTGTGGGCGACGTCTCCAGCAGATTTGAATAAAGAATAGTAAAAATGGCGTGCATAGATCTTGTCTGGTGTAAGACATCGCCGTTCTTGGGGAGGCTTCTCATTAGGGTGTGATACTGTTTGTGATAATGGGACACAAAGGTATCGAATTTCAGAATTTTCTTGCGTAACAAAATCCCACCGTGCTCTAGTGCAAGCGGCAGATAGCCTAGCTCTTTTGCAATTTTACTTGCATATCGATGAGCTAACAGTTCAGTTTCGGCGGGATTTGATTCAATAGCAGACTGGGACTTCTGAAGCAACAATGCTGTAGAGCTTTCGGGGTCAAGTCCATCGATCTCAATAGTGGAGAATCTATAGGGTAGAAGGATATCAGTAATTTCTCTCTTCGTGCTAGTAACAATAATCGACCCATGGTTGCAGTTATGTGGAATGAGTTCTTGGTAATTGATGTTTTCAAGGCCATCCGCATTGTCTATAACCAGGAGCCAGTTCCGATACAAAGTCGATCGGAGCCTCGAAAGAATTTTTGCCCTCACGTCGTTACCACTATACGGATTCGGCGTGTCTTTTGATGGCCAGGACTTCTCCACTATTGCAGCCGCGTTGGAAAATGAGTACAGCACGAGTTCTTTGGAAGGAGCGTCGATCCAGAATATGGCCTTGTACTGATTCATGGCCTGTTGGATGTAGCGGAGTGTAAGTTGCGTTTTTCCGGATCCACCCAGGCCGAACAGTACCACGCCTTTCATTCCAGCTATGCCGGGGTCAAGCGCAGTCGACAATCGTTCCAGTTCGGTATTTCTACCAAAGAAAGTAAGAGTAGCTGGCGGGAGATCCGATAGGATGGAGATGTCCGCCTTATCAACAGCGGGATACTCTTTTTCATCTACATCCATCAGCAACTTGAGACCTATAACATGGATTGTATTACGAAGGATTATAATGAAACAGAACGCGACCTCAACTTTGAGTAACGTAGCCAATTGTTCATTTTAAACCCACAACCAATATCGGCGGATTTATTACAACACCAAGGTATCTCAACATAGAAATGAGATTTGCTTCTACCATGTTACTTCGTCTTAATTGTGTCCCTGCTCTAGAAACTTTTGGAATATGTGTCTTGGCCAAACTGAGGGTCATCACATACCTTTTAACGCCTCTTGCACAACTTCTCGCACTGCAAACCCGACCGGGCCAAATCTTTGGTCTTCTCCAGGGCCAAATTTGCAAATGGTACGATGATTTGACGCGAGAAGGGGAAACACTTTCTCATTGGGCCAATTTAGCCGTACGGACGCTTCCTTAACAATCTAGACTAAAGTTAGTATCCCTTGACATGCAAAACTGAGACGGGCTCACGATGTTGCCAGCCATCTTTTCCGTCTCGTAGAAACTCCTAAACATTAAATTTTTCCCACGCTGCACAAAATCTCGTGATATTCTCAACCAAACCTGCGAGTTTCGTCGGAGGGCTGACGGATGAGCGGAATTGCCAACAATGCCGAATGTAAAGGCTCGAACTATGCGAGTCCCGATATCAGCCCACGCGGCAGCGTCAGATCCATGGAGCGGCGAAGCGAGGAATACACAACCACGAGTATGTTTGAGTACATCATCATAATACTCGTGATCGGTATGGGCAATGTTGATAGCCTAAAAGATGTGCATTAGAACTTAAATTCTCGTACAAGGGGAAACGAATTTGATCTAAGACTAGTACTCCATGGATCCGCATCTAGACGAGTACACACCTCTTGAACAACCAGACCACCCATACTATGAGCAATGAAAATTATCGGTCGTGGCCTGAGGTCGTCATTCGCCCTCAGCATTAGAGTCCTGTTCAGTAGGCTTCTGGCGCAATCGTTTATATCAACCTTTCCCGTAGAAAACAGGTACTCTGCGTTATAGCCGAATGATCGAACTCTAGGGTGCACATCGATGGAAGCAAGGACTTCAGGCAGTCGATCTCGCAACCAAACAGCCCCAGAGGGCCCTGCGGACCATGTCTTTTCCCAACCACCACCAAGTCCGTGCACCGCAATGATACTATTTTGGTGGTGTTAGTTTTGTTGATTGGCGCGCGACTGGAAGTATCTCAAGAACGGCGACTCACTCAACGGAGCGTGCGTTTGAGCCGAGAGAAGCTCCTTCACTCTTGCAATTTTCGAAACGTTGAGGAAATTCGAACAACCCATATGCTTCTGACGGACTTTGTTCCGCAGGAGGAATTGAATCAGTGGGTGCATCATCAACCGCTTCTGTCTGCGAAGTGTTATGTGAGATGCCATGGCTGAATCGCTTAAATATACTTTTTGTCTTCATCATTAAAGGCATTTTGACTCACTCGACACAACGGTGCAAGACAGTATTGTGATGATCAGAAGAGGGGACAGCTCATTTCTCGAAAAGCTAAGAGGGGTAGCCGCCAGCCTCGTATGGCTATCTCTCGTCTCTCGTATGTTACCGAACCAGCACGTGGCTGGAAGTCCATGTCTCACCCTTGATGCTACCCAAAATGCATTTCATACTATCGATACTGCAAGATAAGCTCTACCTCCCACGAATAACCGGGAGAACTCAGTGCTTGTCAGCTGGTCTTGGAGCCCAGTTGCAAGGATGCTAACGGACTAAGTGGCTTGCCTTCGGGCTTAGATACGTACTGAGGGGTTGACAGCCTAGGACCATTTGTGCTATTTTGTACGAGGGCCTATCTATGCAAGGAGAGAAAACAGGAAATCCATATACTATTTAGGTAATGGAAGTGATCCCAAGCTTTACTGGGATACTTGCTCCCTTATCCTTCGTTTTCATAGTCAACCTACCAATTGCTACTAAAATGGTGATGCCAATACTGGCACCGGCCGCCCTACAGGAGGGCCCTCGAGGGCCCCCTCTGTAAGAGAAGAACAACAATAATTACCCCAACAATAGGTAGAAAAACTGTAGTTGTATTGGGGATGTTCTGTTCTAAAGTCTGGACGCGTTTCTAGCCCCTAAATAGTACGGGCCAAGCCACTAGGCCTACTAGCCACTTCGTGGCGAGTAGCTGTGGGATCGCTCTACTTTACTACACGCCTCAGAGCCTGCCCCTGACGTGACTAGATATCTACTCGACATTTTACAGTTTTTAAATGAAGAAACAAATTGCAACACACTTCGAAGCCTATCTTTAACGTCACTAAATATTCAACAGATACTTCACAACGAAGAATTGAATTATAAAAAGTAGCTTCGCGTGCGCACTGTTTATTGACATACGGAAAAGAAAAAAAGACAGGTCTACTAGGAGTAACACGGCGGCCGAGCAGCAATATCAGCTATTTATATAATCAACTAAATTAGACCCTAGGCACAGACCCCCAAGCCTTAGGTGTAGCCACTTATCCGTAACCTGTGATAATACTATTATAATAAGCATTTAATATAGCTATGTGCACACTTATAATTCTTCCAGGGCTTTTTAGCGAGACTGAAGCTTTTTTTACCTAGTTTGTTTTGATGCGATATATAGTATTTGTACGTTTTGCGCCTTACAGACGTCATTGAACGCCATAACAGCTCCGAGGTGGACCGCACCGCCGTGACTCGCATCATGAGTTAACACAGACTCTCGTGCGAAGTTCCTCATATTTCTTTTCTACTCTGTTCTCAACGACCTCAAGCCCCGTAGTATGTTATTACAAGCCTGTTGTACATCCCTTCAGCGAAATCATATCTCGCCTCCACTTTCGTAGTCTCAGTCGACACTTTGGTCCCCTCTTGCCAGATAGGTCGAGGCCATGACGCGCTAGGACCGCGCTAGGAGGCGTCTTCTAGCCTCGTTGCCGCGCCGGGCCTCCCGACATCTGTTACACCTTACACTCAACCTACTACTCCTTCTAAACTCTTCCACTCTTTGAAAGCGAGAGCATGAGTCGCAGGCCATGAAGCCCACCCAGGCGCACCGCCTCTCACTACCGAAGCACGGCAAACATACCCCGTTCCTCCCTTCAATGGTTATGTATGGGCCGTCGCAGGACAGGCAATTTTGTGGACGAGGGTGCCTACCATTATGATTGCGCACAGAGTCCAGCCATGCCGTCAGCAGCGTTCTCATCGAGGCCTCATCATGTGTATGCTTGACTTCGGCCCATACGAGTTGAACCATCGACTCGTAAGTTTTCTGAAACCGGTGATCTCTGGCGCCTTCTAGTTGTATGTACGGCGGTCTGCTAAAGTGCGGATTGGTCGGATGGGGGTCGTAACAGTCACGACAGTAGAGCCGTGACCCCATGGCGGAGAAACGATTGAAACTGCGTGGGACGGGTGCGTATCCGTGGGAATCCCCCCAGCAGCACGGAATGATGGGGTCGTTTCGGGTTTCCAATCCCAGACAACGCCGACACGTATAAGTCCCGTCCGAGTGCTTCTGGCAATAAATATTAAAAAATGTGAACATGCAAGTTCCGCACTGGGGCACAACCTCGCTGTACGCAAGGTCACCTTCAGTCATTACCGCCCAGACCAAGGGATTGATTGGAGTCAATGTTGCCAATTCTCTATGGCTGACGGTCCTAGTATTTTCGGGCATGATTTTTATAGACCAGATGGAGGTCGCCTTGATGATATTGTCGGTGTGGATTGTCGAACAGTAGTTGTAGTGGAGGCAATGTATCTTGGATGGGAGATCGCACGTATAACCATGAACAGACTGAGAGGCCTACTCGGGTCTCATGGGCCTGTTTTATACAGATCCTACAGCGATTGTTTACATTGTGGGCGGAAGTGTCTTCTATGACACCCCTTACGGCGTCGGTGGCCAATATTCTTTGTTTGTTTCTAAACGATAGGGCCTCAGGCCTGAAAGTCCATCTCTCCCTGCATCATTGTCTACGAGGATAATGAAAACACTACTGAGAAGCAATTAACTTCAGCTAGGTTATACGTGCAGAATAAAAGTCGTCATCTGGAGTGGATCCTCAAGAGAGTGTTTTTCTGGAACACCCACGCATGCAATATCTCACAACCCTGAATGCTGAAATAAGAATTCTTCTCTGCCGAATAAGACAGCAGAGCTTGTTTTTGTTTCCAACACTGAAACGCCTCGCTTCTAAAGAACTCGCCCATTGTTTTTAGTGCCAATTTAATACTTGACGTAGGCCAACCAACGGTGCTTGCTGACTTCAAATAGGGATGATCAATATTTCATTCTCTACCGGGATTGCACTGTACCCTGTACTAGATGACAATGACAACTATCACCCCTTGCTTACTCTATCAAGCGGCTATACAACTATGCTGCTAGCATACTGTCTGCCCTTAGGGGCGAATACGGGGCGTTGTAGGCCGTTTCAACGACAGGTCGCGCGGAGAGACAGGACGTGCTTCTTCATAAATGAGCAAGGTAGAGATAGCTTGCCAGAATCATAAATATAACTGGAAAGTGCCGCGTCAGAAGAAAGGAGTAATGAAAACCACCGTGACTAGAATAAAATTATAGTACGGGACCAGCAAGAAGAACGATCGACAATGTCATCCCTCAGCGCACGTGCAAGGGACGGAGGACCCTGAAACAGCAGATTCATCGGGCGTGAAACGCGCTCCTCTCTTATGCGACAACGCCAAAGCTCGCACTCGAAGCAACTAAATCCGGAACGCCCTCAGACGAGACGACGAGGAGGCAAGGCAGTAATCACAGAGACCACCTGCTCAAAGCGTGTACGGCCAAGGCAGCCTAAAGTATTTTGCGGTCTAGGTTAGGTAAGTAAGTAGCTTTCCGATGAGTATCTCGTTAGGTGCCGACTCGGCTTAGTGATATCAAAGGTGGAATAACGGGCTGCAAGACATCTTAAACGCGTATGATATAATAATAAAATAACGGCCAGATAATAATTTGATTAGGTATATATTAACATATATAAGGCCTTTTATTTAACTCTCAAGTCATTAAGCTGAGTCGGCACGCACCTAAAGAGAGAGAAGAGTTTCGTGGCGACCATGAGCTCCGACGTCGCGGCACGGGAACACTAATTTCCCAAAGCATTCCAATTCGATGCAACAGACGGAGTTTATCTGCGTTGACTTCTCAGAGGCTCGGCTCAATGGTCAATATCCAAGTTGTCGATCCCCTATCGAAATGTCACGTAACAGAACCGCAGCGCTATACCGTTCACTACCAAAAGTAGAACGTATTTAAGTCGGACACTTGATTGTCTGCAGTTGCATATATGTACATAGTACTGTGACACCAAAGCGCCTTGCCTCAGGCTTGGTTCGTTGGAATTGGGATTCGAACACTTGACAATCGTTCGTCGGAAACGGGGAGGGATTCGAGTTTGATTGCGATGAGAGTACGGAGAATGAGCTAATCAGGAGCCCGGCTAATGCGACTAGTTGTCAAGTTGAGAAGCAAAGGTTAAGAGTGTCCTCACTTAGACAACAAACAACCATTCCTTCTACCCTTTATACCCAACGTTAGAAATTAAGATGGAGGTATTAATTATTATTAAAGTCCGGTCGCCACGATGGGTGGCACAAGGTCGGTTAATAAGTAATTTTTGAAAACCACGCATTTCAGTGTATTAAATAGAAGCTGCTGCCATCGCGTACAAACATCAGCTCTATGGAGAATGATGCCAACCCTTTCTAGGCAACGAGAAAAGAAAGAAAAAAAATCAAACGCATCCTGACCGCCTTTTCAAACGCCCCCAATTTTTTTTATCTCCCTGGAAATGGCCAGCCCTTAAACCCATCATGCCCGGACCCGGAACCCCTCGGGGAGTTAATCGTTAAGTCGTATGCCGTCAGACCGATGCCATCTGGATATACGGAATGCTATGCAATGCCAATGCCATGTCTCATAATTCAATGTAGATCGTGAATGCGAGAGAAAGAAGAAAACGATAAAGCTGGAAACGCCGGCCCCGAGGTATAAATCCGATGATGCAGCGCATAGCCAATGGCCTGTTCGTGAATCCGAACCACCGTGAAAACAATGCCGGCAATGATCCGAGCGCCAATAATGCAATGCAATGCAGTCAGTCAGGTACGCCATGGCTTCCCAATTACATATCCACACAATTGCTTCATATAAATCGTGTGACTCGTCGCTCGGTGTCTAAGAGCCTGAATAAAGCCCTGTGCGTGGGTGCCCTGCAATCTGTCTGCTAGACCCAGCGGCAGCGAGTGCGGTTCGTGGGACCGGACTTCCTGGTCAAGGAGCAAGAACGGTGCATATTAAAGAATAACAGGATGTTCACCACCGTGTCTCTTCTCTGGGATCAAGGCGAGTCATCTTCCTCTTCAAACCGTGGCGCCTTCCCAGTCATCCTTCTCCGCACGTCGGGTTCGATGCTCTCCGAGAAACTGGTGTTCAACATCTCGGAGAGGGGGTCTCTCTTCCGTTTCGGCGAGCCGGCCATGGGCCCCGCTTGTTCTCTTCTTCCGGGGGGAAGATAGAAGCTGTCTTGGAATTCCACGCCCAGAGCATTGCTAAGGCGCTCTTTGAGCCCCATGAGCGGCCACGTCGGGACTTTGGTATACTCCACGACGAGTTCGGAGTTGCCGGCTGGTGTGGCAGCGGGATCGTGGAACTTGGCGAGGAAGGCGGCGGATACCGTTGTTTTGTATACTATGAATGACTTGGTCTCTTCTTCTATCGATATCAGATTAACTCTGGTACCCCGACCGAAAATCCTGGAGCCTTGTGATTTGTTCTGAGCCATGGCTATGATACAGCCTACCAAGTAGGCGTTCTCGTTCGGATCCTTGGCCCGTAGTTGTTTGTAACGCAGATGGTTCCACCGGTGGACTGGGATATTCAATACCCCCCCGGGTCCGAGATAGGTCACAAAATAACGCGTCCTTCTCTGCCAGTCCAGATTGCTGGGGCTTACTATATATGCTAGTATTGGGGACTTCCCTCCCAGTTGCTTACGCGGAGGCGTGGACCCAAAGGGGAAGTAATTGGGCATTTTATGATCCCACACGAGCTGATACCCGACAGCGTCGAAATAGCGGCGGTTGCCGAACTCCATAGGCAAATTTCCGCCCTCTCCGGGCTCGGTCAACTTGTGGGGATAAAGCTGGCTCATAAGGTTTTTCATGGAGGTATTCTTGGATTTTTGAAGCTGGTTGGGGGACATGAGGACTGTAAGTGCTTCGTACATGGCCGAGATATCATCTCCGGACAATGATGTCGGTAGCGAGGACTTTAGGGGAAACGCCTGCGAGGAACGTGGAGGGGGCCGCGAGAGAGGTCCCTGTGTTGCCATGGGCGGGACTTGCACGAAGCGGCAGTCAAGCAACCTCGTATGGTGGTCTGTCCAGAATAGCGGGGGTACAAAAAGTGACAGTCCGGCATTGTCGTGCATAATATCAAATAAAGACCCGATCGTTGGTGAGGTGATAGTCCTCCGTGCCGTCTTGCGCGTCGACTCACGCGCCGTCTTGGACTCCATGGGAGGCAGCCCCCTGCGCCTTCTGTACCCGGTAATCCGTTCGCTTCTCAAATTCATTATCGACCAACAAAGGGGTCTGGCGACTTGTCTGTGCCTCGCATCAGTATTGATGGTATTTGAACGGGATGTGTATACATATTATATGAATACATATGTATATAAGACGGGGGTCCTGCAACTCACATATTGAGAGTCTAAATGGGAGGGCAATGGACTTCGTACAGGAGTGAAAAGCGTCAAAGTGTATGCAAGTGTATGACCGGAGATATGTGGGTGTAAAAAACCCGGGTACTATTAGCTTCACTCTGGAGGGCTTCCTGGATATGATTGTGCGGATACACTGTCTTGGAGAGAAGCAGTTTGTCTAGCTCATCTTCCTCGCCTAGAACGTTCTGGATCTGGCTGAAATCTGGGCGGGAGATGAGATTGAGATACTGTGGAGGTATCGTCCACCTATTGCCACCTGCGATGCTGTGTATGACAGAGAATGTGAAGAAGAGTAATGCACGGGGGGGTTCAAAACTCTACAAAGACCAGGGACGAGTCCTGACTTTTATAAACACAGAATACCTTTTACGTTGCACGATGATCTAGCTCGGCGGCCACATGGTTTACAAGGGTTGTACGTATGTAACATGGGAGGTATATGGGAGAGGGAGGGCAAGGATGGGGCGAGTAGCCGCTCGGGACGAGGGTTGGGGCGAGGCGACAGTAGTGTGGATGGGTGTAGATAGGCGAAGATAGGAGTAGATCTAAGTAGGGAGATAGATATTAGGCGTTGACAGTTGTCGCCCAGAGTGCCCACGGCGATGTAAGACATTCGCTGGCCGTGGGCGACGAATGGGAGGCGGCGAGAGTGGTGGACAAGGGGGGAGCATGGGCAGGGAGGGAGGCAAGGAGATGCTACGACGAGCTGAGGGGGGGGTTGATGTTGATTATTCGAGACGAGGTGAGTTGTGAGGAAGAAAAGTGAGAGGTGCGAGGTGAGAAGTAGTGGTTGTGCTACTTGGTAGTAGTGTAGGTGAGAGGTGAGAGGTGAGAGAACATGTCACAAACTGGTTACCGGTACGCGCAAACAGCAGCTGACTCTCGATTGGGCGCCAAGAAACCACTTTAACGGCGCTGCATACTTTACTTGTTGTGTGTATGTACTCCCTTCGCCTACAACTCGGTAAAGTGGCTCGATAATGGGTGACACAGGCGGCTAGGTACCGAATGCTGGGTACCCGTGTGCCTTAGGTACCTACTTCTTAGTACCTAGGTATGCCTAGGTGCCTAGAACAACTCACTCGTCTATTCCTGATTGGGTCTGGCGATGTTGTGCCAAGGCAATGATAGGTACATCATGGACACAAATGACCGAAGCCAGGTACACCTCACGATCTCAGGCTACACGAACAGCTTATCTGGTACCTAATCTAAGCGCTCAGTACCTCCTACGCAAGTACAAAGTGACGTCTATCTCCACCGTCTCACAGAGGTACCACTTTATGAAAGCCTGTGGGGTACTTTGTGCTTCATCCCTCATCAAACCCATCAACCACAACCACGGACAGCTCGGCGGCTCTGCTCTAAAGATAGATAGCCAACAACATTCGATCCGCAGCCTTGTCTCAGAAGGAGTGAGGGAGAGAAATACAGCACACAAACTCCCCGAACTCATTGCCCGACCACTCGCGATCGAGCCTTTCGACCTATACCCCTTCCCAGACCAGCCCAAGCGGCACCAGCACCCTGCCGTAACCCTTAGACAAAATGCCGGTACGTAGGACCGCCCACCTCACTCCCTCGTCGCCCCATCACGATACGTTATGCGAGATGCGCCGAGTTATGGCCGGGCAAGGAACGGGCAGTCTCGCTGCGAGGACTTGAACATAGACTTGACCTGGACTGAGACTCCCCGAGTCGAAATGGCCTGATCACTCTCAAGCGAGCCAGGGACAAAAAGACGACCAGACATGATAAAACAAAACAAAACAAAACAAAACAAAACAAAACAAAACAAAACAGGACAGAACAAACCCAGACTAATCAATCGAACAGGCCTACAACTCCATGTTCAACGCCGACCCCTCCCTCCCCCGCCTCATCGGCAACGTGCCCCTCCTGCCCCTACGCACCAAGACGCGCGGCCCGGCCTACGTCCTGCCATCCTCGAACCCCCCTTTACCCGCCGGCGAGTCGCCGGACCCTGACTCGGAGTCGTACGACATCCTTGACGAGGTCCTCTCCCTCTTCCGCGCCAACACCTTCTTCCGCAACTTCGAGATCCAGGGCCCCGCCGACCGGCTGCTCATCTACGGCATCCTCTTCGTCAGCGAGTGCCTCGGACGCATCCGCCCCGCCCACACCCTGCGCGACGCCACCAAGGAGGTCATGAACACGGCCCTCGACCTTAACTTCTCCATACCCGGCGACCCGGGCTTCCCACTGAACCAGGTGCGTTCTTCCGTTTTACCCTTTTACTTTTCTCCCGGCGCTTCTTAGCTCCCACCGCTCGTCTATCCTATATATCTAGCTATCTGTCTATCTGTTTGACTGTCCGTCTGTCCATGCTGTCTGTCTTTGCTGTACATGTATATTTACCGCACTCAACCCGCCAACTTCGATTCTGCCGCCAGACAAGCTGACCAACCACGTCCCGGGGCAGATGTACGAGCCGCCACAGGACCGCCAAGACGCCGAGCAGTTGCGGCAGTACCTTTCCCAAGTGCGACAGGAGCTCGCCGCGCGGCTGCTTGCGCGCGTGTACGAGGACAGCGAGGACGGTAAGCCGAGCAAGTGGTGGTTGAGCTTCACCAAGAGAAAGTTCATGGGCAAGGCTCTGTGATTAATTACATAATAAATAAACAAACAGTTAGCGAGCGAAGAGGGTGCGAAGATAGAAGAAAGACACAGAATTCAAAATAAAAACACAGAAACTCGGGAAATGTTTCCCACGACGCTCGAGCTTGAGATGAAACGGGGGGGCTGGAACTCAGTGCTCAAGAACTCGAGACTCAAGCTTCACAGACTCGTGATTTGAGACTCAGAGGTCAAAGAAGGCGAAGCTGTCATATATCATGCACATCAGGCTGATGCAGGCCAACCAACGGCGCCGTGCGATACAGCCATGAGTCGAGTTGAAGTCGCAGTTACGGTCGAGACAGAATTAGATAACAACCAGCATGACTACTACGACGTAACCTGAGTTGCATTGAATTTGAACAGAGAAGTCATGTTTGGAATGTGTAACTAGGTGCCTCCCCTCCTCCCAACTCCCGCCCACTCAAACGCCAATCTGCCCCCATATGTAAAAGCAATGCAACAAACTGCAAATTGCCTATTTATGAATTTCTTTGACCGTTAACTTCCATGATACGCTCTAATATGGTAGAGCATATCTCGGTAATTCTCATACAAGATAGAAAGCTTGCTGAGCCCAAGTTCCTATCCCTTTAAGCACCGATTCGGCTGCAGTAAATAAATAGCATACACCAATAAATTTATTATCAGGGCATTAAACTACCGTTTAATTGGGTATGCAGATATGCATGTTGCCCCATTTGATGCCAGGTAGGTACGAAGGTCCGGGCCAGAATTGATGAGTGGGTTTAGTATGGCCCACACAGCCAAATCCCACTTATCAATTCTGGCCCGGACCTTCGTACTGCAGCCGAATCGGTGCTTAAAGGGATAGGCTACGTACCTTAGGTAAAGTGTACCTAGGGCAAGGTACCGTAGTGCTGCCCAGGGGTTGACCGCAGGGTGCTCAGCCACCGAGACCTCCCCCCCCCTCCCCCCCCCCCCAAAAAAACACACTACCTATAGGGGGGAACCCCGTTTTAGGGCAGGTTGGAACTCAAGTGTTTGGCCGGGTATACTGTCTAAAAATTTGGCAGCCTGGTACATATATTGTACCAGACAGGTACTCTAATTGCATAACTAAAGTATACCACTCGGCCGGAACTGCCATACTATTTACGGCTACAACTGCATTTTTTAAACAATAGATCGAATCGGCCTTTCTGTTATTGCGGCAACATTGCTGCAACATTGCGATATATTGCAACATTGCTTTTAATATAACAGGGTATGGTCTGAAAAGGCTGGAACTCGAATGGCCCTCCGGTACGCTGTTGGAACAACCTTTAAGTATAGGGGTAGGCATACTGCTACAATTCTGTGGACAGAGTGCCTTAAAACCGGGTCCCCTCCGGTAGGTAGGTACCGCACTAGCTTAAAATAAGTAGCCCGATGTGTCTGGTTGCGACCAATTTCGCATTCGTTGTTGACATCAGTCACGCCGTTTTCTCACCGTTTGATTCATCATTCAACTACCCATGCAGCGACACATTCACTTTTCATTAAAAAGTTCCTATGGACCTCGTCACCGCCAAGACCTGGAAACATAAAATTCAGTTTGTTTTTCGTTTAATGCAGGAGCCATTCCACAGGTGAAATCCCCTTCTAAAATCAAGATGTGAAATCAAAACATAATTCCGCCAAATCCTATTTGAACAAAATGAGGCGCCTCGAGTTCGCACCAACGCTACTCCTCCATCTCCCTCTCCCGATCGAGCTTGATATCAAGAAGCCCGCGAGTATCTTCGCCTTTGCCCCGGACGACAAGGTTCTCCTCACGGTACATGGAAACGAGGGCGGGATACTATGGGATCTCACCCTGGCTTCCTCGCCGCGAAAGCTCGACTTCAAACAGGACGGGACCGTCTCCACGCAGCTCATCACGAGTGCGGTGTTATTGGGAGAAGGCAGAGGGTTTATCTTGGGGTTCGGGATCAACCATCCAGCCCGTCACTACGAGATGGTCGATGGGTCGCCGGGTTTCGGGGCATCTGAAAAGACGCTGCCGGCGGCGAATGACATTGCGATATCGCAAGACGGGAAGATTATTGTGTTCTCGACCGGAACGACCGTTGAGGTCTGGGACGCGACGACTGTTGAGCTTAAAAGGGTGCTTTCGCCCACCGCCGACGACATACGCCCTAGCCTATTCGAAAAGGTCGTGATCTCAGGCGATTCGAGAATCACGGCGGCCGTCAACGCTACTGGCCAATTAAACGTCTGGGGCATCGAAGACGACTTCTACAAAGTCTCGCCCGACCGGGAATGTGGCCTAGACCTGGGAGACGGGTGGCAGCCAGCCAGCATCAGTCTAGACAAGATATTCGCCATGGCGGTCCTACGACGCCCAGGGCCGTCGCAGACGGACTGGGTCTTAGTCCGGTGGGGATTCGCGTATCAGGGGCCCGATCGCACGCTGTATTACCAGGACTTCCCCCCTTGCGCGCTCGCTTGCATTCCGCCGAGTCCCGACTTCGTCATCATGCTGACGGCTCAGGGTCGGGTTGTGGTGAAAGATACCGTCATGTTCCCGATCTGCTGGACGGACAAGGGCGCGAGCAAGAAGGGGAAGGTGGTCGCCTGCGGCAGCTCGGGGAGCGGGAAGATGCTCGCTGTCGCGAGGAGCAATGGCCGCCTCGCCGTCTGGAGGCTCAATACGCAGGAGGTTCGTATGGGTTAAGAGCGGCTGAACATGTGAGGGTTGTGATCCCTGCTCGCGATGAGAGGCAAGGAAAGTGGCTTATTGTGCCAAGTGGAAAATTAAATCTAAAATGCCAAGTCGGATTACTTTGTATCAGGAATATCTCAAGCCTCCGATGAAAAACTGCTTATACATGCTTACCAGGAAGATAGGTGCGTATACTGGTGTAGACAGTTCAACACTTAAAATACTGCTTGTGCTAAAAAATAGGGAGTGAGTGAAAATCAAAGCCATGAAGAAGTTGTAAGAAGAGACGTCTTACTTCGTATAACTATCGTCGAACTACCTATAGGGTACATGGTAGGTAGCCTGATACGCTCGATAGAAGTACTTGGTGCTCGGGAAGCTTACCAATATCACTTCGATTGCCCTGTCTGGCGTCGTAGACTGCTATATTAATCTTTACTGCTTGTTGACAGAACCAATCAACTATTCCGTATATCGTCAACGTACCAACAACAAGTACCTCTGAGAAGTATTCACCGATCAACTTCCCTGTCCTCACATCATCGTCATCTTAGCCTCTAACCCACCTTGGTTAGCCAAATCAAGCGTCCCACCCCAATACGATCAGCTACACTCCACTAGTTTGGCGGGGTGCATGCAAGCTAGACGGACCTAGCGCGATGAACCATCAATCAAGCTCTAAATTCTTTTTTCCGTCTGCCCAAGACAGTCCACCAGTCTCTCGACTTCACAATTCCTGCAACATCCCAAAATCAACAAATTGACATGCATTCATTAGTACAGCCCAATTCGTGGGCCGTTCTCCGACTCCCATCTGGGAATCTGCGAGTGCTCCAAGTCGCGCCCAACACGTAAATGCGCCGCCTCTTTAATCTGTTGATCTCGTGCTGATATTTTCCTGTCATCTCCCAGCACCATCTCTCTGGGCAAATACGGATCTTTCCCCACGAACCTCATCATACAACGCCCGTACCATCTCACATACGAACTTCTAGACAAGCAGCCGAACGAGAATTTCAACCGACTTCGCATTGTGCCGGCAGCCGAGCTCTATGCCGATGTCCTGAGCGACGGCGCAGACACTCCGTCGGGGGATGCGACGCCAGCGCCTGACGCCGAGGGCCCCGACAATGCCCTTCCCACGGGCGTCGAATACTCCCTGGTCGACTCGGACTCGGGCGCCGTCGTGGCCACCACCGACCGTGCCGGCATCGACGCCTCGGCGCGCCAGACGCTCACGCTAGAGGAGATAGAGGCCATGAAGAAGGACGGCACCGACGCCGGGAGAGAGCTCATTGCGAAGCTCATGCTGTCGCATACCGCCATCGACCAGAAGACCGAATACTCTCTTGCCAAGTATAAGTTGCTGAAGACGCGGAAGTATATCCGGCGCTTCTCCATCCTGCCGCTCGACGTACCGATGCTCGATTACTGGACCCTCGAGGACAAAGACGCTTCGAAGATCATGGACATGAGAGACGAGATGCTGGGACTACTAGGATGCTGGGCGAACGTCCATTTCGGCGGCACGGATCCGTGCGAGGAACAACCCGCCACCGCTGGAACAGAACAAGGGGACGAGGACACGACTATGGAAGAAGCCGAACTAACCCAATCGTCAGCGCCCGGTCGCTGGCTAGTAGTGGATGACACAGGAGGTCTCCTTGTCGCCGCTATGGCGGAACGAATGGGAATTCTCTACGCGCCTGAGGCAGCAGAGAAGCCGAATCAAGAACAGGATGGGACCAAGCCTTCCAGCGGAGCTAAACAAGGCAATCCATCCAGCGAGCAGCAACAGCCCGTCCCCAAAGACGAAGAAAGTTCAACAGCTCCCAATCCCGAAGAAAAGCGCGAGTCCGACGAACCACCCCACCCAAAGTCATCCCCAGCAGCAGCAGAAACAGCACACAAGCGACCCTTCGAGCACGAGAAGCGCCGCCGAGACGACGCCGTCCCGTACGCGCACGCCAACACGATAACCCACATCCACCCCAACGCCCAGCCCAACCTCAGCTTCCTCCGGTACTTCGACTTCGACATCGCGAACCCGGGCCACACGCCGCAGCACCCGCTCGCCCGGCGGCTCATGACGCTCTCGTGGCTGCAGCTCCTGCAGCCCGAGCTCGACAGCACGTACAGCACGCCGCCGCCCACGGCGACGCCCGAGGAGCTGTACTCGTGGAAGACGAACCGGCGCAGCACGTTCCACCGCAAGCGCAAGCGGTGGGCGCGCGCGCGCCACGTCATCGACGCGACGCGGCGCGGCGGGTTCTCGGGGCTCGTGGTCGCGAGCGCCATGGACCCCGTGTCCGTCATGCGGCACGCGGTACCGCTGCTCGCCGGCGGCGCCCCGATCGCCATCTACTCGCAGTCGGTCGAGGCGCTGACGGAGCTCGCCGACTGCTACAGCCTCGCGCGCCGCGCGGCGTGGGCGACCAACAGGCCCGCGGCGCTCAACGGGGCCACGGCCGAGGAGCAGGAGCGGTGGGCCGGCGACGACGACTTCCCGCTCAACCCGGCGCTCGTGCTCGGGGCGTCGATCCAGACGAGCCGCGTGCGCCGGTGGCAGGTCCTCCCCGGGCGCACCCACCCCCTCATGTCCGGCCGCGGCGGGGCCGAGGGGTACGTCTTCACGGCGTGGAGGGTCAAGCCCGCCGAGGGCAAGGTCGAGGCGAGAGGGAAGCTGTGGTCGAGGAAGCGCAAGGCTGACGACCCGGCTAGTGCGGCGTGAGAGAGGAGAAGATTTCTCGTTCGTATAGGCATCTATATATACAGATCTTTCCATGCGACCATGGTCACTTCAAGATCCGGAAATTCGCCCGCCACTACTTCCTCGCTTAGGTACCTACATATATAGAAGACGGACATCACGTCATTCACATCGGGGAAACTGCATTTGCGGTCTATTCAACACCTATTGGTACTTAGGCTAGTATATATGCATCTATATTAGATGGACAAGTAGGTAGCGAGTAGGTAAGAGGATGTAGGTAGGCGAGTAGGTAGGGAGACAGAAAAAAAGATACCCCGTTGGATATGCGGAGGATGAAAATTTTCTGCTCGTATCTGATGTAAATGAGGAGAGTCACTCCGTTTCTATCGTGACCGCCACTCAGAATCAACTCATACATACTTACTAGTGTACGGCGCGGTCGGCCAAGTCTGAGGTGCACGGCAGGATAGTTCCATCGTCTCCAATCTCGAGACATTATTACAGGTAGTTAGATAATTGCGTAGAGTGCTAAGTGTACGTCGATACGGAAAATTTCAATGTGCAACGTCCAAAGCAAGCAGATGGTGTACGATACTAGGAGCTGAAAACCGTAGGTAGCTGATATAAGCATTGTAATGCGAGGGGAGGGTCAACAAGCAGCCTCGTGCCTGTTTACAGATAAGAACAACGAGAGGAGTAACACTATATGCAATGCACCTATCTGCGGTATCTGGATAGTATGAAGCAAAATAGATGGCTGATTACATAATGCAGTCATAGCTGTTATGACAGCACTACACAAAGTTGGGGCGTTGTGTACCTGCAGGAAATTGTAATAGCATTGACACTATTTACTTCGCAAGCTGTGCGAAGACTTGAGAAAACCAAGGGACAGTCGGTGTGATTCTATCAAGGCCTATAGATTTCAGCGTGTAAGTAAGGCACTTTGACTTGAGTTTACCGACCTGTCAACTTTTTGCTTGGTCGTAATGTGACGGAAACTCGGCGCCGGTAATCCATCTAGTGATTGACGGTATTTATTCGCTACACGACACGCAACACTACGTGAGCTATTGGCAGGTTAGATAATATACCGGGGAGCCTCCGTTCCCTTCCCCTTGGAGCCGTCGACAGCTTTCAGCGGAACCTCATCGTCAAATCGAATTGTGGTTCAGGTACGCTAACAAGACTGACCAATAGCAGGCCGTATAGTAAATTTAAAGTTTAGTTTCAATATTTTCCCAAGGTAAAAACATCGCTCTGCAATGACCTTACACGGTAGTATACAGTTGCCTCTCTATAACAAATACATCGCCTGCTCTTAAACAAAGAAAAAGGAAAGGATGAACCTGCGAGAGGGAAACTTTAGGAAAACAACATCTTTGAAAAGTAGATACCCGAACGTCTCTAATTAACAGCTCCGCTAACGTGTTGAAATTGATCTTCTTTAACATGGATTTCGACGGCAATCTGGTGGGGTTAGTTGGGCGAGGGGGGAGCCCACACTACCTTAGGCACAGATCCCACTTGGTTCAGCGTACCTAGTAGGTACCGAGACTGCGGATCCGGGCCGATCCGAGCACCAGGATCCTGTACGCTAGGAACTTCGAGGGGTGAAGGTACCGGCAGGTATTCGATGCATACCCATTCCATCGATGTCTCTGTAGCGAGGGAACGAACGCCTGCTAATTAAACTCTAAGAATCATTATTAGGCCCTACAGCTCTCGATCTCACTAACCTGCATATGCCACACAGCCCCTCTCTCTAGATAATAAAATATGCTCAGCCACAGACAGCAGTGCCGAGGTGACCGTTGCCGAAGCCATCTATATGCGTGCACGAGTTGCATTACGGAGGACACGACTCGAAAGTGGCAGCCGCGCACGGTCCGGGCGCCGAACTTGAGCAACGATAACTCTGAGTGGATTCTGCACCAGGTTTTCGACATCTCGAGGTGCTTAGGGTTGTCATTAGCTACCTAGGAAGTCTAGCGTGACAAGCAAAAAGTGTTTCGTTTACTATTAAAACGGCGCTGTCGTTGGATATCGCTCTGAACCATAGCTGCAACAGCGATAACTGAGGCGATAGAGCCAAAAATGATCGTATACTGAATTTCGGGGGTCATATTAAAGCAACAAAAACAGAGGGGATTAATGTATACGCCCGGAATCGTCCAGGGAACGATCTCTGTGTGTTATGTAAACATACATCTTTTTCTCGTATAATCTCTTTTTGGTGAAGAGGGCAGGCCTTATATATTTCAAAGAAGTTCGTGTTCAGTACGTTTGTCGAATCCATTTGTCGCTGACGGGTTGTTTGCCTTTTGGAAAAACAAAGTTCAATCTTAGGTGACAAGTGTCTCCCTTAGTTGCAGGAGGTGAATTGAGGCTATGCATTACGAGTCGGCCAATTAGAAGCCAGCCAGGTAAGCCAGCCAACCAACCGCCCTGCTTCATAGCGGTGAGGTCCTACACTACATGCCTGCTCACGCACGTGGGTGTATCTCAGCTTTCATGCGAATACCTGAGTAGGTAAGTGGTAGGTACCCCTAAGGTAGATCAACCCATGATAGCCGCCTCTGTTACTGAGTACCTGGTATAGATCGACTCTCCTTGGGCTATTACTTTAGTTGGCAGTCAAGCAAGGGTAGGTACCTAGGTACCTTAGGTACTTGGTGTGTCCACCTACCTGCCTGCCCGTCCAATGAATGCCCTTGGCGAAGGGTACCAGGTTCAATGTACATAGCTGACCGCTTCGCCCAGACGCATTGCAAGGCTCGTCACCCCTTTCGTGGGAGGTGGAAAACGTAGAAGGTTTTTATCTCACCCACCGTCTCGTAGGCTTTGTATAGTGGCCGGCTACGTTTTATACAGCGCACTATATTAGGTGTATGAGACGGGGGGGCTACAGGGCCGAAGGTTGGAAGGGAGGACCGCAAAAGGAGTGCTTGATTTAACCCATGTCATCGCTGCTATGTCGGCTCACTACCGACGTACCAGAGGGACTTTCTCTGTAAAAGTTAGATACTCTCCATGAAATCCACTTTAGTGGGTTATTGACAGGCATGTGCTAGACTTTGAGGGCTGAGGGAAGAAGTTCGTTTGATGGAGCAACACCAACAAAGTGACACCGGCGGAGTGATATGAAGGCTTACAAATTGAGCGGAACGGACGCCATATATATGCAATGAAAACCAGCGCCCCTCTCAGAGGCAAACCGGCAAAAGGACAAAGCGCAGGACGGACAGCGTATTAGCCGTCCTTACATGGACAGTGGCGTATATTTGTTAATAACTTGTTTTACTGACTTAGGTGACCGTCCCAATGAACCCTGGATAGATCAATCAAACATCTCACTGGCGGGATTCCATCTATTGTTGGTGGTATGGTTAGCGAATTAGTAGCCATTCGTACCAGCTGACTGCTTCTCTATAGATCTTCACCATACAACTTATCTAAACATTTCACGGGAGAAATGCTACATAAGCTCGAAGTCAAGATTGCAAATTTTGCATAACAAAGAAGAGTTTATTGGTAAGGTAGCATTACTACTTATTCATTCTACAGGGTATAGGTAACTCAAGGATAATTAGATGCTTGCCTGGACCCACGAACGCCGTCCGTGCAAAAAGATACCCCTTTCCCCCCTTTCCAGACGACAACGACAAACGAAAGCAAGAAAAGATGGAATAAACACAGAAGAAAGCAGTAAATCAGGAGAGAATGAAATAATGAAATGACGAGATGACGAAAGACCGAAAGGGTATTAATCAACAGACGTTACTTCGTCCGCTATGCCATAACATGGCATCCATCATGAACATCTTTCATCTCAATCAGTTCTCGTTGTTCTGTCGCGCAAGCTCGTTGTTGTGCGGGAGCTTGCCGAACTGCCACTCGGGCAGCGTGATGCCGGTCTGGTCGTGGATGGTGGACATGAGGGGCGGCAGGAGCTGGAAGACGTTGCGCATGGGCGCGGCGCTGTCCTGTCCGGGCCCCATGATCTTGCCGTCGGGCCCGGTTGCGGAAGAGCCCTCGCCGCCGCCGGTGGTCCAGACGCTGATCTTGGGCTGCAGGCCCTTGATGGCCGAGGCGTTGGCCTTGGCCAGCTCGATGTACGTGCCCTTCTCGATCATCATGTAGCGCAGGAGGTTGTCGGGCCCCCCGAAGGCCTGGCCGAGCTTGGCGTAGGCGTCCGCCATGGCCGTGATGCCGTCGGCCTCCTTGAGCTGCTTCTGCAGGTTCGCGTCGGCCATCATGGTCGCCTGCTCGAACTGCGCGCGGGCCTCGGCCTCGATCTCGTACGCCCGCCCGTCCGCCTGTTGTTGCTTGGACTCGCGCGCCGCGCGGGCCTCGGCCTCGATCTCGTACTTCCGCGCGTCCGCCGCCTGCTGCTTGGACTCGCGCGCAATGGTGGCCTTGACGACGTCCGAGGCGCGCAGGCGCTCGAGCTCGGCGGCGGCGCGCTTGACCTGCACGTCCTTCTTGAGGTCCTCGTCGCGCGACTCGGTGGCGCGGGTGGCCTGGATGCGCGCGATCTCGACGTCGCGGTTGAGGTTCGTCTTCTGCGTCGACAGGTTGGCCTCGGCCGCGGCGCGCTCGATGTCGCGGTCCGTCTTCTGCACCGCCGTCTCGGCGTTGATCTTGGCGATCTGCCGCTCCTGGTGGCCGCGCCGGTCCGCCTCGCCCACGTTGCCCAGGAGCTGGGCCTCGGCCACGTCGATGCGGGCCTGGTTGGTGGCGCCCTCGTGCGCCTTCTGCGACAGCGACTGGAAGTACGTCGAGCCCACGGCGTCCTTGAGCTCCTTGACGTTGGCGTTGTAGATCTTGAGGCCAAACTGGTCAAGCTCGCCCTGGATGTTGCGGAAGATGCGGCGCTTGAACTCCTCGCGCTCCGTGAAGATCTCCTCCATGGTCATACTCGACACCAGCACGCGCGTCTCGCCCTCGATGATGCCCTTGACGATGTTCTCGAGGTACTGCGTCCCCTTCTCCTTCTCGGACGAGTCGGCCAGCAGCATGGCGTACTTCATGAGGGCGTCGCCGCGGTCTTCGTCGTTGGCGTGGACGGCGGCGTGGACCCCGGCCTGTGGGCTGTCTCCGAACCTGGAGTTGGCACCGCGCGCGTTCACGTCACTTCGGGTAGATGGTCAGCATTCTGTGTGGCCGCGGGGCGTGACAAACGTTTATTCATGACTTACGGGCCGATGGTAAAAACGACGGGGAGCAAGAACTGTAGCTTCTCCTTCGTCATGGCTGCAGGATAGTTAGTTGGCGACTCGCCGGATTCTGCATGGGAAGGGGGAGGGGGAACGCACCTTGTAGGTTCATGGCATAGTCGTGGGGTTGGACAGAGAAGCGGTTGCATCTCTGGAAGGGCCAAACCCAAGCTGCTTTCGTGATGAGAACATTCTTGATGTTCATGCCAGTGATGGCAAGGTACTGTTCGTTGCAGATATTAGAGAGTGCTTCCCTGGTTGTGTTTTTGATGTCTGACGGCGTTTGCGAGAAATCCATACGCCATCACCCCAGGAAAGTAGGAGACTGGAGATAGCTTACCTGATCTGGTGCCGCGACTTTGTACGACATTTTGGCGACGTGATAGGATGTGAGTTTGAGGTGATTAGGAGATAAAAAGAGCTAAGCAAGAGACAGTAATCTCTCTTTAATAGAGTATTAGAAGAAAAGCTGAAGGCGAAGATGTCACTAAAAGAGAGAGGGAGCAAGAGAGAGAGAGAGAAGCTTGGTTGTTGGTCGACGAGGTTATGTTGCAGATGGGATAACAATTACTGCCTTTTTCTGCGAGGATGGGAGTGGGCTACTCATAATCCATTTATACAAAGTTTTGCGGAGGGCGAAGTTTAGCTGTAAAGTGTTTTAAATGGGATGAAGTATGTATTGAGGCTATGCTCGCGGGCGCTGTGCGATCTCAGACAGTCACCTCCCGGGCATCCGTTTGCCGCTGGGGGCTGTTCACGGAGCAACTTTTAAGATGATTATCTGGGACTATAACCAGGTACACGCCTATACGGCGTATCCACTGTGCCTGTCCGCTGCAGCTTAGGCAGAATCTCATGCATAATTATGGTGTGTTGAAACATAAGACAAAGGAGCAGGAGCTTGGCGATCGTTAAATATGACTTGCCCGTCGCGGTTTTCTGGTTCAGCTTTCCAGACCGGCTACCGGGCCTCCCACACTAGAGAGAATCTAACCATTCGTGGCACCGAAGCAGCTTTTCGTTTTGCGTCAACCCCTCTTTTTCACTGTTACGATTGATCTACATACCACCTATGACATTACCTGTCCATTCCATAACATCTCGTGCGCGGATTTCGCGCAATGCATCTGGAAGCACTGCAGTAGTCCTTGGAGCCTACTCAGGGTTGCAATACAGAGATGCTTCGAAAACAATTGGTCTGGGGAAACGGGACCACAGGCCCACAGGCTGCCAAGATCAAACCGTAGCGTACAAGGGTGAGATGCGTTGGACAAGGATTAGGTATCTGGGTGGTTGTGATTGGCCTCTCAACCCTGTGCCGGTACGCTAGATCTCATCTAATTCAGTGGCGTCGTAAGGCACAACGATTCTGGTCATCAGGGCTCTGATGTCTACCTGCTCTAAACGTTACTCTGTCTCACTGACTTTGGTATATAAACCAATATAACGAACTCCGCCGCAGAGGTGAGTGCACTCGCGACATTTGACTCTTTCTAGGCTGCATTCTAAGTCATTCTGAAAGTTTACATCGCCGCATGAAAACACACGTGATAATTAGGAGTAGATCACCGTGCTTGGGCATCCGTTGCCGCTTGGCTTACAGCGCAACACGATGGTTTGGGGCTAGATTTAGGGATGTGAATAATCCCAGAGTAAAACAATGGAAGTCCGTCTCCGCACTCTGCGCTCCGAACCACTCTACATTGAAGTACCTACCAGTCCGTACTGGAAGTCGTTGGATACTATTGTATCTCGCGTGGCGCGCGCTGGTCTGGGCACTTTGAAATATATATAAAAGAGGTGCCACGTGTTTGTCCGACTCGACATCTCCCAACTGACCAAGACAGAAACAATACCGAGCCACTCAACTCAGCCTAGGGTCCCTGCGTCGCTTCATTACTCCTTGCTCAGCAAACATCCCAGCTCGGCTATGTCGGCCACTCATGAGTGCTTGGCCGAACCTATTAGCGTCCGTGAGTGGCTGAATGCGAGGCTGAATGAACACACCCATCATATGGTAATTAATTAATTTTAAATTCACCGCGAAACCTAACCTAGACAGGGCTTTTTCCCTAGTGGCTATGCACCCCATGAGTCTCCCTCACATGGAAGCCATGGGTATTCTGCTCCCTTGGTACGAAGTATTGTAGGTACTGACTCCTTTTAAGGCAAGCTTCTGGAACGATTCTGCCTCAGCTCCGGTCATCCCCGCATGAACTAGCCCACCCTCGCACCCCGTGACCGAGGCGGATTACTGACGACCGGAGGGGTCCCACCTGATAACCATACACAACGCCGCCGACGGACATCCGGCCTGAACCTAACGGTCTACAACCCATCTAATAAACACCTGTCTTGAACAGATAGTATCTATTATCTCCCCCGTAGCTCTCCCACTTCCCCACTCTCCCGCTCTCCTATTCTCCCAGCCTCGACGAACCAAAACAACATCGTCGAGATGGACTCCAAACACGCCGCACAGGAGGAGCAGGAGCAGCCGCCTCCCTACTCCAACACGCAAGGAGGAGACTCCTTGACATCCCATCTACAGGCGCATCTCAGATCCCTCCCGAGCATGATCCGAATGAACCAGCAGGCGCACTCGGTGCAGCAGTCGCTGGACGACATCGCCCTGGGCACCCTCCTCTTGCTCCAGGTCGACGACTTCCTAGGCTACCTGGGCGATCTGAACAGGGCGCCGAGGCTCTCCCAGCTCGTCCTCGTGCCCGAGGGCGCCGTGCCACCGAATGCCGTCCTCAGTGGCTGGGAGGAGATGAGCAGGCGGGGCGAGCTCTGCCGCGTAGCCCGCGTGGCCACTAAGTCAAGCAGCGGCGGCAGCGGCACCGACAGCAAAAATCCAGCAGCAGCAACAACAACGACAACAGCAACAACAACAACAACAGCAGGGACAACGAACTCTCACTCTTCCTACACCTACTCCTACGCCACCAACTCCACCTTCGCATACGGTTTTGGGGGCCCGTCGTCGTCGCAGCAACAAGCGGCGGACATGCTATGGTGGAGAGACGAGGACATGGCCCGTCGGCTGGCGGGCCACCTACAGCCCGCCGAGCGCCCCCGAGAAGAAGAAAAAGAGGCCGCCTCCCAGCTCCGGACACCCCCGGTGCCGATAGTCGTCGACGGGCGGTCGCCGCCCGTCCAGAAGGCGGCGAAGAAGGGCTGGTTCGGGATGAATAGACGAAACGGGTACGGGAACGGGACCACGAGCGGGAGCGCCTCTACCTCTACTACGCTAGCGGCCGAGACGACGCGGACGGATGCGGACGTGAAGGCGGGTCCGGGGAGAAATGATGATGCGACGAAAGATGGTGTCCGAGGAAGCGGAAGCGGTGATGGCGGCGCGAAGATGTCGGTCACGGCGGAAGAGGTGGCTTTCCGAGTCGAGAACGACTTTGGTATAGTGGAGAGCATCCGCGGCTGGGCCGTGGTTGTTGTGGTGCATGTTAAGACATGAATGAGGTTTAGTCACGGCCTGCGCTGTAAGTCTGCAGCGACAACCTCGCAGATGTGATACGTATAAGTGGTTCAGTAACCAAAGGCTGTCACCGTGGATATTCTGGTTCCTTTTGCAACGCTGATAGCTCAATCGGAAGTGCGCGTAGTAGCGCCAGACTGTTCCACCAATACCACGGTGAGTAGCACACAGCTGTCACAGGCTTGATAGTTGATGGTTCAAGTTCTTGTTCTAAATAGCTATGTCAGTTAGACATAATAAACGAAGTATACTATTTTAATTTACCTGGGCTTGGTTATCTTTGTCCCCGACTATTCCTTTTTAATACTAATCATATGTAGTAGGTACGTACATAGAGGGTTGAAAGAGGAAAAAAGAAAAGATTTCCTGACTCGAACAGGAAAAAAATGCGACACCTCTGGGATTCGAACCCAGGCACCCGAAGGAATAAGATTAGCAGTCTTACGCGTTGACCACTCCGCCAAAGTGCCTTTGGCCTTCGTTACTGGCTTGCCATGGAAGAATGGCCGTCAATCTTGCTACCTAACTCTTGCCCGGGTCCTCTCCTTCCAAGTTAAATTTGCAATGCCCATGTTGCTGATTGAGATCATCTTCCCACTGGTCAGGTTTTTGTTCAATGCATCCTGAGCTCTGCTTAGTTGCACATAGTGAATTTTTTGTCCCAAACTCAAGCATTAGGCAACTTGTCTATATTTGTTCATGGATGTCAATTAAAGCTTTGTGCACATTATTTCACAGAGTATAAAGTGGGAGGTCCTCGCTGATCAAAAGGCTTTCTATCTTGAACTTCGAAACAACTTGCTCGGCACTACCCGCATTTAACTGGATAGGATACGAAGTTACTTCCGCTGTCAGAGAGCATCATGCCTGCATCCCAGCGTCCGCCCACCACCGACGCAGCCCATCCACATCGCACCAGCTGAAATGCGTGGGGTTCTCATACCACCAGCTCTCACCAACCTTCGGCTTATCGCTCGCATACTTCTTGAGGCTGCCGCCGTCGAACCGATGGTTCTTGACCCCGAACAGCAGAACGACGCTGCCGATCCCGGGGTTGAACTGCTCTGGGTCGAGGAAGACGGTGAGCAGCACGTGCTTCTCCGTGGATGGGTCTGTGAGCCGTGCCTGCCGCTGCGTGTAGGGCGGAATGCCGGCCGGCTCTATATCCGAGATGGCCGACACCACGCAGAGCACGTTCACGCTCCAGTTTTGCTTGTATGGAAGGTTCGGGATGGCGCGCAGGTTCGTTAGCTTTGGGGGTCGCGATAGATTTGCGATTGGCCGCGGGGTAGCATCAGCATCAGAGCTTGTGATGTCCCGCTTCTGTGTTACAATAACAGTGGCTATCTCTTGGCGGTTATGGGCTGTCTGGCCCTCGGAAACGGCCATGATCTCGAAGTCGTCGTCTGCATCGAACGATTCCACGACTCTCTCCTTGACCTCCTCGGGTTGTTCACCTGACGTTTGACTCGAATTCCGTCTTTCTTCGGGCTTGGGAGGCTGGGAGGGCTCTCCGGAATCATGACGCGCTTCATGTTCGCCATGTTCGACAAGGACGGTGTCGGGGTCGAGTTCTTCCTGGCCGGCGATCGAAGGGTCGGTCAAAGTGTTGTTCCACCCCACCAAGACGAGACTCTCAACAATCAAATAAACCATCTCGGCCTTCTCTTCACCAGCGCGCATCTCGACGCGGAACTGCTGCAGCTTCACGTACGAGCCGAAGCAGATGTCGCCGCGGTCGACGAAGCGGTGCATCTCGGTAGACAGCAGAGCCTGGATGCAGAGCTCGCCGTCGCCGAGCAGCAGGCGAATGGCGCGCCATCGTCTGGATTTCGAGGTATGGGCGATGTCGACGCCTTCGACGAGGAAGATGGAGTCGGGGACGCAGAAGCGCGTGCGGAGGATATCGGCTATGAGGGGCCTGGGCTCGAAGGGCTCCGACGAGATGTATGTTATATCGGAGGACGGGTCGGGAAGCTGGGGAGCCGAGGCTGACATGGGAACCTCTTCGGCGCCTTCATGGCTCTTTGGATTGTGAATAGTAGAAAATAGAAATCCTACAATGGTACTTCGTATGTACTAAGTACCTAGATCCGTACAGTTACTGACGATTGCGGGCATGTGAGGTGGTGGTGGGGGGTGTATTTAAAAGTGGATTAGCATACTTGTAGTAAGACATCCCTCCATCTCGTCGGCACATCAACATCCACTCCTCCCTAACAAACACAGCTCTCTTACTTTTCCTTCTTTTTCATACAAGAAGGAAAAAACAAAATGAGGCCCGTATAACCAGTCGACAAAAAACGCGACACCTCTGGGATTCGAACCCAGGCACCCGAAGGAATAAGATTAGCAGTCTTACGCGATGACCACTCCGCCAAAGTGCCTTTGGCCTTCGTTGATGGCTCGTTGTGGGGCCAACCCTCACAGTTGACTAAGTCCGTGATGCGGGTGGTTGGGCCTATATCACACGAGAAACTTCAATGGTAAGAAAGGTGTTAGATGCCGACGTAGTTTACCGATGTTGTGGGAAAGAGGATGACTGGTACGTGGAAGCCACTGTAAAATGTTGTCTCATACAATGCTCCTTTGTACATGCTACGAAGTTGGCACAGGTGGTGAGTATAGTAGTGATGCCGTTAGAACATGTTTTCATGATTGAATTGATAAAATTACAGTGATATAGTCACAAGGGGAAGCACCTTTAATTACGTTTGAGTCTATGTGAAAAACGTAGCCATACTTAGTTGAGTCCGAATATCAAGATGAGGATTAAATGGCCGGAGGCTTCTAGGCTTAGAGTATCTATATATGTTGTTGATAAGGCCCAGGCTAACTGAGCTTCGCGGAGGGGTGGTAAGCTTTGGGGCTCCAATGCATAACTAGGACACAAGAAAGTGGAAGGATCATATGGATTTAGGCGAGTCGCCTGCATGGTAGTTGAGGTTCGTGATATACTTGGGTATAATATTGACATGTGCGTTGCTTCCCGTTGAGAAGTGTGCATGTCCTGCTCAGTTAGCGCGTTCGCTAGAAATTGTTACGAGGGAAATGGCATCAGGAGTGAACCCGCAAGCTAAATGCAATATGTCAATGAGCTATGGCGTGTTTAACCGACGTGTATGGCTCGCAGAGACATCACAAAATATCGATTCTCAAGATAGACCAAGGGTATGATATAATAGCTTTGGATAGCTTTCATTGTGTAAAGCTATCATGGATATATACCGCTACGGACGAGTGACATCTCACTCAAACATAGCCCAATCGGTCGCCGGCCCAAGATCAGATTGATCATTTACGCGACCATCAATCCCGTGCATCAATAACTGGTATCATCCACATCGATGTCCCTAATCCCTGAATATGCCAATTCCCAGATTCGTCAATTCATAAGCAGTACAAGCCCTTTTCACAGGGCGGTTCGGTTCGGTTCAATCACGGGGTCCCTCCCATGCGGACAATGCCCCTCTTGATCCGTCGGTCGACGTTCAGCGCCATCTTCTCGAGCGGCAGCTTGTCATCGATCTTCTTAATAGTGCGAGCAACACGAGGCTCAGCCCGCTGCGTGAAACGCTCGGCGGGGGCGGCGACGCGCGAAATGCTGCGCTCCCATCGGGGGGCCCAGCGGGCTGTCTGCGCGGCGACGCGCTCCTCGGCGCCCGGGAGCATCATGTAGAATGGGGCGAGACTCGCAACGCCAGCCATGCCGAAGATAGCAGTCTCGCTTCTCCGTGCGGCGGGGATTCGGACAGGCATTTTGATGATGTGTGTGATTTGTTGTTGGTAGGTGGTTGGAGTGGAGATTTGTCTAGAGGGTTTCGTGTTAGTAAGATTGAGGGGAAGATGATGGGAGAGTGAGAGGTATCGTACCTGACTCTATAGAGTCTCGGGGTTAATGTTATGACAAAGAAAGTTCCCTCATTCGACTGTTTCGAGTAGAGATAGAGTGATGTAATGTGTGTGGTTTGAAGAAACAAAGACGAGAAGGACGGAAAAGGGACTGTGAAAAGACGGGGGAAGGACCTAGACTTTAAACCAGGTAGGTATGAAATGGGGGGTCCTCTGCCCCAGCGGTGACGACGATACCTACCTAATTACTATTCCTCGCTCCGCGTACTGCGTACCTACTCCCATACATGAAAGGTGTACCGTTCTACTCAGTTGACGTGTACTCGACGAATAGGCTAGCGAATAGGGGCCAGGGTAAGAGAAGCAGAGGAAGCGGGGTAAGCCAATGAAAGCGAGCCGTTGTGTGGCATCACGACGCCAACCGCCAATCATACGACCTCGAGTCGACGGTCAGCTCATCGCTGCGTCTAAGTTGACCAGGGGTGGTACCTATGACGAGATTGTAAGTGGTCTCGCGCAGGTGTTAGGTACCTTTGATAATGCCTTCGCAGGCCTGAACTTGTCGAGACACACAACCCTGTTGCTGGGCATGAGTCGCATGACACACGATGGAGTGCTCAGTTCACACCAATAGCCAATGAAAATCAGACGACCGCTTGCCTGGCCAATTATCTGATCATCCCCCCATTCCGAATTTATTGAGGCTCTGCGGATACTCTCAAGAACTTGCCAGGACTTGCTCCCCCAAGTTTCAAGAGTCTCACATCGTCGTTGTCGGTGTATAAGTCGAACCTCACATCCCAAGTTTGGGCGACATACAGGACATACCTACTAGAGCCTATCGGTGAAGGGGCCTTATTGGCAAGCCAGATCCGGACTAGGAGCGCTCCGCCACCTCCCCGCTTCCCCAGACGTGTCTAAACTAGGTCGACAGAATAGTGGCGAAAGCGAGCTTTAGTAGACACAGTGTGAGCTTACACGCCCATTGCTGATCCACCCCCGGATTCAGTCCCCGGATTTAACTTGTGGGTCTGTTTCAGCGACTCTTCTCCAGGCAGAGCTCCAGGTCAGTGTCCAGGTTGCAAAGGCACACTTAGAACTCGTGGTGCGTAGGTAAAGTTGAACGCGACCATATAATCAGGCCACATACTTATATATAAGTAAGAAGCAGAGCAGGAATTAGGATTGTCTAGGCGCAGGCTTTTCATGTGTTGTTGTTAAGCGGACGGATGACCGAGGACTGGTTTGAATCCTACATAATTGCTAGGTACGTACGCAGTACTTAGGTACTTACTTGTATCTCTGCTTCTGTCTGGAAATAACACCGAGCGGTGGAGACTAGGGCCGACTGGTCCGACAGGGAGGCCCTGCAAGACACCGGGGATCACGAGAATGAGTTCGAAAGTCTTGAAGAATATCAAAACAAAATCGGAAAGAAATGAAAAGAGGAGGAAGGGAGAGAAACGAGGAGAGAGAAAAGGAAAGATCTAGTACTTAATCATAATAAAATCAGCGAGTGCAACGTAAGATGCGTTCGTTTTACTCCAGTCGTACCTCTTTACGTTAAAAACGAAGGCAAAACCTAACCCAGACTATTTTGGGAGCCTATGGGCCCGTACGGGCTTTAAGTTCTTGGCATTTGGGTTAGGCTTTCAGTCCCTAATTGAATTGCGCCTACCTGGGCATGAGAACGGGGTGTTCAATTAACCCTGAAAAGTCTGAGCATGCGGCTCTGTGTTGCCCTTCAGGGCAACAAGAATTAGTCAAGTGGTGTGCTATCTACTGTAAGATGTGGCACTCTGTTTCTATAGGTCTGTAAGTGGTCTCTTAGGGTATCCAACTCATCATGCAGATAAGAGAGCCTCCGTGCTCCAAATTTTGACAGCATTGAGCTATGGACCAGTCTGAGCAAAAGCCTTGGCACACCTAACCTCCCCCGCTAAGTACGTCTACTGCGGTGCAAAACCCCCGCGATCGATGAGATAGCACTCTCACACCTTTGGTTTCGTTAACGGCTGACTATTTTCCAAGCATAGTACCGTGCCTCCTCATTTTAGTGCTGTCTAATACCTCTTACTAAGCTGATGGTGGTATTGAGCTTCCAGGAATCTTAAAGTGAAACGCCCACAAAGAATAGAAACATGGATATTTTCGGGACCACCACCACGGCTGAAACATTGGTCATCCAGTTCCTAGGAGTCTGTAGTGACTTCTCGGCTGAAGCAGCATCGCTTAAGGCTCGCTTGGAGTTGGATCTTAGGGTGCTGGTGGTAATCCAGAACTACTTTTAGGCAAGAGAGGATAGTAAGGCAAACCAAAATCTACCGCCTGATGTCCAGGCCTTGTAGAGCGCACGTCTAAGTACCTTGACGGTTTCGCCAGCAAAGTGCAGCAGAGCCTTCGGAAAATTGAACGGAAGGGTTTTTGCATACAACACTTAATCCGGCTATGTGGGTTGCGAGACGGGGGGGCTGCAAAAAATGGGAAAGGAAATGCACCAGTGGACAAAGAGATTCGGAGTGCGGGTGAGATCAGAATCGCAATCGCAACTAGCGACGACGGGAGTGACAAGGCTACAACCCCTGCTGTGGTCAAGTCCAGCAGTAGGCTGCAGGAGTTTCTGGCTCTTACATCAAATGCCAAGCAAAGACTGGCCAAAGAGATGGTGCTGCAAGAGGCCCAGGAGTTACTCCCTCGAATGAGTACCATTTCAACCCAGCCAATCGAATACTACGGCGAGCAGCTTATCTTCTCTTGTCGATCAGCCCCTGGCTATGTCCAACCCCCTTCGCGAGAATTCGAAGCTCTACTATCTTCAATGAGTGAACTTGCTGCCGCGCTAAACTGTCTAGACGCCAGCACCGACATTCAGCTTCTCAAGGTGGAATTTTACTTCTATGATCCAAACAACCACCAATTTCTCTTCGCCCAAATTCCACCCTACAGTGTCCTCTCCAGTTAGCTCACCCAGCCGTAGTCAGTAATAGTTACATCGTAAAGTGTTGGTTACAATTGCTACTTTATTAGATTACTTCGCAATGTATTTCATATATATATTAACTGCGTAGATGCCGATAGGCTCCTAACTGCCCACCTTTTCCGCTTGACTATCGTAACACCCCGAGCCTCACCTATCGAAATCAAAGCTAAATGATGTTCTCAAATAGAAAGATATGAAAGGTAGTATCCTGGAACGTCACATTTTTGGCCTGTGTCACAGTATTATATATGCAACTGCAGACAATCAAGTGTCCGACTTGATTACGTTCTACTTTTGGTAGTGTACCGCTTATAGCGCTGCAGTTTTATTCCGCGACAGCCTGGTTTGTTCCCTCTACGAAATAGTTAAATATTATTATATATTCCCGTTATTCGCAAGTTAACGTCACAGCTTTTCCATCATAATAACCACACATCGTTCTTCTTAGCCACCGAGCGCTCTGTTTTCTAATTGTGTCAGGAATTATACAGATAATTAACACTATTATTTCAGCGTTCAGTTGCGAGTTATCTACGTTACTGAAAATAATGGCACTACAAAACTCTCTTGGGCTTAAGACGTCAATCATTATGAAAAAGGCCGTCAGGACATCACTATACCATCTATACTCAATCTGGCTCTTTACCTTCAGCGACCTAAAAACTATCCTATTTCCTCAGCCGCTCTTCGGAACCCTCACGGCTCTTTCACGTATTCAATCGGGGCTAGCCGGCACTGAGACCAATGGAAGCCTTCATGCAGTTCTTGGTCGTATCCCGATGGTGATCTTCTGGGTTTGGGTAAGGAATTGGATCCTTATTGAGATTCACTCAACAATATACCTGAGCTGCTTCGTTATGTCCAATTCTGAACACTCTTTGACTATAAACGCTGCATAGACCACTAATGACTTCCGTCTCTCTTAGATTCATCTCCTCCCCCTCGACATTCACAACCAGCAGCAGCCTAATGCTCTTGCGGAAGACAAGATCAACAAGCCATGGCGACCACTACCGTCTAGCCGCGGCACTATAGCCCAAGCAGGATTTACAACGCTACTCTTCTACGGTATTGCCTCTCTCATGAGTTACAAGATCGGCACGCTTCGTTGGAGTATTAGCATAATGACTTTAGGTATACGCTTCTCTTTCCAAGCATCCAGAACTTCTTGAACCTGATTGAGTACTCTAGGCACCTGGTATAACTCTCTAGGAGGCTCTGATGTCAACGCATTCATCCAAAACTTCATAATTGCCGTCGGATACACGTCTTTCGGATTGGGGGCGCTAGAGGTTGCACAAAACAAGCCCCTGAGCTTTGATTTGCAAAGCAGTGTCATGCAGTCGGATCCTCCATCTCTTGAGATGTGGGTCATACTTCTGACTATAGTGATACTGACCACAATCCACGTTCAAGACATGGAGGACCAAGAAGGTGACAAATTAAGAGGGCGCCGATCCCTGCCACTTCAGATTGGCGACGGGCCAACCCGCTGGGTAACTGCTGTGTTCATGATCATCTGGGGTTTGCTGTGCCCTTGTTTCTGGGATTGTGGTTTGTTGGGATATATTATCGCCGCGCCCGCGGGTTGGATAGTGGCCATGAGAAGTGTGTTATATCGTACAGTGGAGGACGACAAAACCACGTTCAGGATTTGGAATATTTGGGTCGTCAGCTTATATTTATTATCCCTATTAAGATTCATATGATGTACGGGGACAGGAGACGGATTCTCCTTATTATCGCTACCCCTTCTGCCCTGTTTCTCGTTAGATATGGGGCCAAGGAGTGGCGTTGGAAAACAAAGGGGGCGTTACAGCGTGGCTGGCCGTGAGGTGTCACGGATGGTATGTGGGGATCTGGTGGGTCTATACAGACCAGATCTATTGGATCAGGAGACTGTACGTACAAGGGACCTAGGTGTATAAGTAGGTCCTTCTCTCCCCTTTCTTATTACTAGAAAAACAGACAGGTAGATCATCTTAATATACCTTCAGTGATCCCACTGGTTTCTGGCCAGGTACATAGAGGCTTGTGTATATTCTTGTCATGATGTAGACTTCAAACCTTTTTACAATATGAATGCCGATTCGCCTTGCAGTGAATTTCAGTGTCTTTGCTAGATGTGATAAACAAAGTAGGTAATCAGTGGTCAATGGTCTAAAGATTGCTAAACTTATTTAGAATAAACATTGTTACATTATTTAGTAAGAATGATTATAATTACAATGAAACAATGCTTTTACTGTGTTACTCCAGAACAAAGAACACTCAACTATTATGTTTTTTGGGTTATCTTTTATTGTTTTTGTTTTCATGACTTTATATAAGTTCCAGCTTTCCACTACTGTTCTAACTTCCTCTTCCTATCCTACATACATCTACGACAACTTGCTCTGACAATTCTCTCAGAAACATACGTCACCCACAGAAAGCACACAATGCGTAACCTCATACGGAAGGCGGTCGCACCTCGGCGTACCAAGTCCACGCCGAGTCCGAGTTTCCCGCAGTTCAACCAACTCCCGTTCGAACTCCGTCACATGATTTGGGATCAGTTCGCCCTGCCCGCAGAGCCTATGCTCTTCACAGTAATGAACACCGTTTGCAAATGCTTCGACCCCACGGTTCGCTTTTCTGAGCCGGCTAGAATTGGTCTCCCCACAATCGCTACCACTCGAGCACTGATGCAGGTCAATAAGGAAGCTAGAAAGGCCGTCCTCAGAGGCCGTCAACTCCAAAAGTTCAACTGCAAAGATTACGATGTTAGAGTCTTCACAGGCTGCGGATGGCCACTGTATCTTCGAGGTTGTTTCTTCGTCAACTGGGAGGTCGATTGTTTCTACCTCCGAGAACGACGCCTTGGGTATTTAGAGATACCAGACCTTTTAAATGAGGGCCCCATGCATCAAATCAAGAACATTGCGATTGATCTCGAGAGCCCGCTTCGTTGTCTAACATGGTCCGGACCACCAGAAACCGAGTCGGATCCAGGCTATCGCACCGTGCAATATGATACTCTAGAATCCCTCGAGGAGCTGAAGGCTCTACAATCATTGAAGACGATTTATTTGGTCTATGACTTCGACACCTTGACCCGAGTATACGCGAGCGTACAGCCCGCAACCGAAAATGACTCGAATGGCGGCGGGGATGGCGGGCCTCACTCGTTTGATCCTAAAACCTCGTACGAGTATGGTAATTGGGTACCCGGGCTTCCCAAGGACAAATACGGCTTCTACCACCTTGGACCGGAACCCGCTCCCTACTTCCAGGGAAATCCTACCTTTTTCTTTAGGAAGGGCCGGGGTGGGCCACGAGTCGAGCTCCCCTTCAAGGACTGGGTTAGGGATACGGAATTGAGCATCAAAAACGAGGCTGAAGGCATTTTCAAACGCCCAGTCGATGTTCAGATGGTGACAGACCCCCTCAATGAAGATTATTTGGAGTACGAGGTGGGTTTAGATGGCACTTTTGCTGTCTGTCTTGAAGGATTCTAGGTTGAGAAACGAAATGTCAGGTGACAAAGCACCACCCACCCTGCAGGGTAGCTGCATAGTCGATTTGTTTATATATAGGGGGCTTCCCCCTAGATATTCTAGAGATTCAGGAATTAATTGATCACTACCCTACCCCCTACCTATCTATTTGATCTATATTAAGTTCTACTACCCCTCGACCCTACGGCTTTCTAGTTGCAGCTGGCCTTCTATTCACTCTGTGCCCAAATCCCTTGACACGAAATAGTAAGCCCAGTCAACGGCTTTGCCTCCCTGTATGCCATAACTAGAAATAATTACCAGTTGAGGTCCATTTGTCTTTATTTGTGACTTTCTTTCTTTATTTTCTTAATTCGAGGTATTCCTTTATGACTTGGTCTAATTAATTACGGATGAGTTAGCACAGATTATCGTGGCAAGTTCCTAATATTGCTGTTATGCGGGCATGGACCACACTGCGTGGCAGTGGACGTAGCTGCTAGGTCGGGCCGGGGTCGTCAAAAGTTGCATTTATGGCTGTATAGATCGTACGAAACATCATACACATTTTCTTTTCGCCCCTTACTGCAAGTAGAAACAGCGCATTATTGCATTTAGCGGGATTTACATACGATATGTCGCCAACGTGAGATTAGAGTATTGTTACATCAGATGGGCGTTGTTACGAATCCCCGAAGATTAAGAGTGGGAGCCGAGATCAGCCTCCATGGGACCTCAAGATCAGCGGGAAGGTACAACGACGCAGGTCTGTATTATAATTTATTGCGCGATGCTGCGCACCTACTTGGTTACTAGTAGGTAATAATGACCTCGGTATCTGTTGGTGTTGGGTCCATGCTAGATGACAATTTCCGAAAGAGACTACCCCCGTTCGATAGATACGGAAATATGCTGGTGTTGATTCTGCACGAAGTTAGCCTTTGGGCTAGACAGGTATCTCCAATACACCCTACGCAACATTTCACCTCGCGAGGGGTTGGGCCCCAGCGAGTGTCCATTTAGAGATCAGTAAGAATATTCCTGAGGCCCTGAACCACGTGCCAGATTCTCAATTCTTCGGAGATAAACATAGCTAGTCAGCTTGTCCGGCCTGGGGTTTGTTGACGTTTCTCCTCTCCAGGCTAGCAGCCCCCCTGGTTTGAAGGTTTCGGTGTTCGCGACTGCTGGGTTCCTAGTTCATTTTCTGTCACAGCATTGACAGACCCAAGTGTTAAACTCTGCCGTTTTCATACTTGATAGAAACGGACTCCTCTCTGTTTTGATTTCTGTGATGAAATTCTGACTCGCACTATGCAATTATACAGTAATCTTTCATGCCGAGCTGATAAATTTGTAGCCTGCGAGCAGACGCGACCAATAAGCGACTGCAGTCAATTGCTTTCATCAGCTTCTCCTCTATCTCAGCGCAATTACCTCCATGGCTACAGTATCGAATGGAGGTGCTATGCAAAGCACTAACTGTAGCAAGCAGCCCAGTTTTGCTGTCAAGAAGCCGGAGTAACTACCGAGTCTTCTCCGTCCCCAGACCCGACATCATGGTCCCCGCTTGGACCTCCAGGTTATCATGGTAGCCATCCCTGGCATTTGCCGCGTCAGTTTACCGGGGCGGATGCTACGGCCACGTATTAGAGCTCTAGGCTTCCCGAGCTTCCTTGCCGACTTCCATTCTTGGTCGCAATGGTTTCCGTTGCATAGGCACCGTTAAGCCCCAAGTGCATCATCATGCACAGCATTATATCCCCTGTGGCGGGTAGCCTGTGCGGAGTCGTAGGGCATTTGGTGTGAAGCCCCGCGAGTCATCAAAGCTTAGATCGTGAGCAGCTTTTCTCTTGATTGGCAAGTGAGCTCGGAAATAGTCGAGGACAAAGCGATAGACATGATAGAAAAATGAACCGAAAGACGTTGCCGGGTTGTCCCCGCCCGCGGTACCAAGATTCCTATAAATAGTGACAGCATCGCCTAGAACTGACGCCAAGACATATTAGCACCGAACAGTCCCGTTCAACCGTGGATAATTTGCCTGGAGTCTCTAGACCTGAATATATATGTCTTAGATTGAACAGAAAGGCCACGATGGCTATCATAAACCTCCTCGCTTCACCCTTGACGCTGGTCGCTGCTGTGGTTGCCCTCATCGCCTATTACGCCTATCCGTACTTTGTCACCTACGCCCGCCTCCGGCGTATCCCCGCTCCGTTTCCCGCACAGTTCACCAACTGGTGGCTGGTATATGCATGCCGACGCGGCAAGCGATATCTCATCGTGGATGAGGTACACAAGAAGCTAGGGACTGTTGTGAGGATTCAACCGAATCACATAAGCATCGCCGATGATGACGCGATTCAGATCATCTACGGCCATGGCAACGGGTTCCGTGAGTAACTTTCGGAGTCACTTTCTTCCCGTTCTAGTAGCATGAGAGCTCCCGGAATGGTCTCGGGAGCATGTTTCGGTGGCACTAGAGCTGCCCAAAAGAGTAATTACTGACTCCGACTGTTATAGTGAAGGCCGACTTTTACGATGCCTTTGTTTCCATCAGGAGGGGTCTCTTCAACACACGCGACCGGGCCGAGCATACCCGCAAGCGGAAGCTCGTCTCCCATACATTCGCTCCGAAGAGCATCAGCCAATTCGAACCGTACAGTCAGTCACTCTGTAGCTCATACGCTTAGGGTCTTCAGAATGCACGCATGTATTTGGTTACGTGCTGAAGAAACAACAACAAAACTAACTTTCCCATAGTTTCCGAGAATCTCGAGACTTTCGTAGAAAAATGGGATGAGCTGGCCGAAAGCTCGCCTCGGGGCGACAAAACTGCTCATGTCGACTGCCTCAAGTGGTTCAACTACGTCGCATTCGACACCATCGGCGACCTCGCATTTGGCGCGCCATTCGGTATGCTGAAGGCGGGCGCTGACATCGCCGAGGTTCGCATGTCGGTCGACGCACCACCGATCTACGCGCCTGCGGTCGAGATCCTCAATCGCAGGGGCGAGGTGTCCGCGACACTCGGCTGCCTTCCTTCCATCAAGCCATACGCGAGATGGCTGCCCGATCCCTTTTTCTCAAGGGGTCTCACAGCCGTGGAGAACTTGGCTGGTATAGCCATTGCACGGGTCAAGGATCGTCTGGCTAATCCGCCCGACATCAACCGCAAAGATCTCCTTGCTCGACTACAGGAAGGCCGCGATGAGAAGGGCGAGCCCCTAGGATTTGAAGAATTGACTGCTGAAGCTCTAACGCAACTAATCGCGGGTTCGGACACGACGTCGAACTCGTCCTGCGCGCTATTATTTTATGTAGCCAAGACGCCCGGTGTCATCAAGAAATTGCAGAAGGAGCTGGACGCTGCCATCCCCGACAGCGCCACCAAGGTGCCGGACTTCGAGTCGGTTAGGAATCTGCCATATCTCGAGGCGGTCATCAACGAGACTCTGCGCATCCACTCAACCTCGGGCATCGGCCTGCCCCGACAGATACCACCTGACTCTCCGGGCATCCATATCCATGGACACTACTTCCCGGCAGGCACGGTCTTGAGCGTGCCGACGTATTCGATTCATCACTCAAAGGAGATCTGGGGCGAGGATGCGGACGAATTCCGCCCGGAGCGTTGGGAGGAGGCGACGCCGCGACAGCGAAACGCGTTTATCCCCTTCAGCCACGGACCGCGATCCTGCGTGGGTAGGAACGTCGCGGAGATGGAGATGAAGATGATCGCGGCTACGTGGTTACGTCGGTACGATGTCTTCTTGAGACAACAGGTGATGGAGACCCGCGAGGGGTTCCTTCGAAAGCCCTTGGCGCTGGAGATTGGGTTCAGACGCCGCGTCTGAGTTTGGGGCGCACACACATGCTGGGTTAGGCGACTGTTCCCCTGCAGCTTACACTGATCCCGCAACAATATCGTTCTCTACCTAGGATGGCGATCTCTGGACTGTACATCATCAGTAATGTGAGGATGGCCCGGACTGCGGTCCAACTTGATACGAACATCACAAATCATTCAGCAGCATTTGAAAAAGTCTAGTTAGGCGTTATAGCATAGGATGATTGCATTCGGAATTACTAGTTCTCGAGCTTCCTCAATTCAAAACAGCCACCCCCAACCCCTTCAAACCTCCCAGCGACGCCACCAGAAAACCTCATGATCAGTGTTCATGTCAGAGCAGCTCTGCTACTCGTAACCTTCCTCATAAAACGGGACCAGGCCGTTTAGTCGTATAACCCTTCCACTCCGCCCCCACCTCCTGCAAGCAAAATATCGTCTGCCATTTCGTTCGTATCATCCCGTCATGTTTCGTAAATCTGGGCGACGTATAGCCCAAGCAAGAATTTTGGATTGAACCCCATACACAAGGCCGATTCGACTAGCTTCTTGTATGTACCATAACCACCGCTACGGGGGCGGTAGGCTAGAACTTAATCCCTCGTACCCGGAAACTGTCTGAAGTGTCTCAAGCCGTGAAGAGCTGAATGACGGGCTGCGGTACCATGTATCGCACCCGGACCCCAATAACCTTCAAAATCGTAACCGGCCGTCTCCGTGCACATAGTTCTCGGTCGCTGGATGCAAAAATTGTGCAACAGGCTCCTTTCAACTTGTATCGTCCGACTGACTGCATCGTCGCAAAACCATCAAGCAAGAACGCCAACAAGACAGGTTTGGAGGGCTGTCTGAAAAGTTGGGTAGGTCGACGAGGCTGCACGTGGCGGGAGAATCGAGTGACATGCGTGGTATGCGTGGTATGTAGGGTGCGCTGAGTATGCTACACTGGGTAACATTCGAATTCCACTATGCGCATCCCGAGTAACCGGGTCGAGATGATAACCCCATTAAAGAGAACGCAAGGGAGTCCATTACGGTCGCAAATTAATGCAAAGGCAAGTCAAGCCATCGGTAGAGGGTAGCGTCCGTCTGTCAGGAGGCGAAATAAGGGGGTCAACTCTTTTCAGGCGGACTCGTAGTCGGCCTGGTCATGCAACTGTCTGGACGAGTTTGAGATATCCCCGAAATAGCGTGAACGTGGTAGAAAAAGCACTTCAACCTTCTGGGGATAGTTAGCGACGTGTAATACGAACTGAGCCCTCAAACTTACCGAGAATGCGAAGGTCCGACGCTGCGACCAGGATGCCGCAGCCTTCTTGAATCGAATCCCCATCTCCCACCGCCGTATTACCGTGGCGTCGTGTAAGCCCATGATGTCATCCCATAATCACGAGTCGCAAGACCTCACGCCTCTACGCATTACTAGCGCAGCCATCAGAGAGAACCACCACTCGCCGGCATGCTCGTCGTCTATACTTAAGTTTATCCGGGCTGTGTTCAAGCGACAGCAGACCGAACCAGGTAGACTCCGGCACCTATGATGACAGCGGAGATGATGAGGATGACACTTAAAAGGGCGGCAGCGTATTGAGACTGCTGCTCTGGCGTGGTGCCTTGGAATGTCTTAGTCCATGGGGGTAAGATGATGCCTTCAGACTGGATCACGAAGGCGAGAATGAACACGATGAAGATGAGGATTGCGAAGAGGACCTGGGCAATCTGGACCAGGCTCTCGCGGAACTCAGCGCGCCGACTCCTCTTCATTGCGCAAATATGCCGTAGCTATCGTAGCTTTCGATGAAATAAAAAAGAAGAAAAGAGAGATGGAGTGCCCAACGGGGTGAGTCGGTGGGCTTTCGTCTTTCTTCGCGAGGTGTTTCAAAGTGACGAAGAAAAAGAAAGGAAAGTTACGTCTAAGCCACGGTGTTCAGAGTGCCAAAAATGCACGCATACAAACAAAGAAGAGGGTGGGATGGGATGGTCGGAATAGTACAGAAACTCCAACGTTCCCGCCCACTTGCTTAGTAGTAATTAGTTTAGTTGTTTCCGTGAGCGGGCCTCTCGGGGTCACGGATTTTAATGAACAGAATCCAATCACGGCGAAGTCTTACTACTGCATAGGTATTTATACAGGACTCGCATTAGAGGCCGAAGGCTGCATACTACGCCATACTAGGGAGGCCGAGCGAGCGATGCATTTCATGGCGTGCACAAAAAGATTCGAAATCCCGCGGCATGCAACCCTGAACCCGGCCTCTTCTACCCGTGACCACCCAATCCTATCGCCGATTGTCGTGTCAGATGGACTGCACCACAGCAGATGGATTCATTCAGAAACTGCTTCGGATGCGTCGGTAATCTATGTGGGGAGAGTCGCCCCGCTTGTCTAAAAAAAGGACCAAGACTCGATATGATTCGAATGACAAATCGCCAGCTTTCTTTGGCAGACCAGCCCTACAATCCCGCCAAGTTGGATGACGTACGCGTAGGTTATTGTCTGGACATCCTCACACCTAAGATTGGCCAATCGATAGATTGATCAACAAATCATTCATTCATAATATGGGTATTTAAATATTTAAACTCTTCGCCCTGGTTTCCCAGCGCTTCATGATCCAGGCGTCCCCTCCTTCGTTGGTCAAGTCAGAATGTGCGCTGTAAGCACGCCAGCCCGGGAAATTGCCAAGAAGTGACCCCAAGCCGAGAAAATTCCCCACATCGTCGAGTCGCTCAAGATTTAGCACTGCAAAAAATTCGAGTCAGCAATTTCCTTTGACTGGGTGCGGGTCCGAGACAAAAACCTCTCGTGGAAAAGCGAGGGTCCGTCGGTTCTCGACAGTAGCCGGAACGAGAAGGCAGCACAGCGATAAGTTTTGGCGGTACTCACAGTCACGGGGGCCGGGCCAGGGTTCGTGTAGCTGGTGGGGATGGGCCAGTAGAGATTGATCAAGATGCCGGGGTCGCTAGCCTGCGTCGGACGAAACGTGGTCAGTCGAGACTCGAAAGTCTCACAAATAGACACCGAGAATTCGTACCTTGTACGCGCCCGGAATGGACACGCCAGAGAATGTCTTCGTCCCGCTACCGGAGACGTAGAGCTGAGCACAACCTTGGTAGAACTACATATAAGAGGTAAGTAACTTTCTCTCGCTGACACGTGTCGCGTCGTCTCACCTGAGCTCCGCCGCTGCTCCCAGCGCTGTGGAGCGCGATGTGCTCGGCCCGGAGCAGATAGTAACCCGGGGCAAGGCAGGTCGGGATCTTGACGTTGACGTTGGCTAAGCCGCTAGACGACCATGTGAGACCAGCTGAGGTGACGGTGGGGTGCTCCTCGTAGATCTTGAACCAGACGGCGCCATCGCCGTTGAAGGTTTCGGCCGTCTGGCCGTTCGGGGCCTTGGCCATGTAGAACTGCATGGGGCCCGGGTGCTGAATACCACCGTCGACGCGGAAACCCACTGTGTCGCCTGCGTTGACATTCTTGGTCTTGGCCCCGTTCGAGCCCGGCGCAAGCTCGTAGCATCGAATCTGAGTGTCGGCCACGTTCTGGACGGGACCGTGGGAGTAATGGTTCGTCGTCTCACGGACGAATGTCCAGTCGGCCTCAGTCACGCCATTATAGATCAGGCCGGGCTAGATAAAGGTCAGAGGTACTGCGTTATACCGAGCCAGGCTTCAACATACGAATGTGTCTGCGAATCTGTTAGCTCAGTCAGTCGTGGGACATGTAGGTTTGCTTACAGTGGGCCTGTGCGGCGCCCAGGAGAGCGAGGACGGTGAAGCTCTTCATTTTGATAAAGGTAAGCGAGCTTTGTCTCTTGAGGGTTGACTATGGCTTACGCAGAGTAGTTCATTCAGTCTCATAGGGATTGACCTACACTTTTATATGCGGACAAGGATAGGGGTTGGCCATATTCTCGGTAGTAGACGGATCAGACGCGGCGCGTGGACACGGCATCTATGTGTCTGAGCGGAGACTACGTGCCGGCCAGCTCATCAAGGCATGAATCCCGGGTCGGCGGGTTGAGTTATGGACATCCTCAGGGACTGAGTGGACGACATCTCGGTCATGAGGTGCTGATGGACAGCAGGAAGCGGATAACTCTGGCTAATGGAGGGCTTGATTCCGGGCAACCGTGTCTCGTGCGGGTGAGATGCGGATATGAAAAGGATGCCACTCCGCACGACGATATCACCATCCCCTAGCCTTGCAGCTATCCCAGGGTTCCCATCAAGGATCCCACCTCGGTTAGAAGGCTCTACGATTACGACTCCAAGCAGCAACCCTTTCGAGCGACGCTTTCATAACCGTTTCTCAGATTTCCAAGGACGCCGTCAAATCGAACATAAACCGGAGGGGCTGAGCACTAATCCTATGAAAGCTAACACTTACTTATACCAACCCAGTGTGTTCGTGCAACGCTCAGAAGAGAAACCAAGAAGTGTAAAGCGGAAGGTTCGGGACCTTATCCCGCTCTGAAACAGGAAAGTGCTGTTAGTTGACGTGCCAAGCCTTCACTTTGGGAAATGCACGGGAGATGGCCAAATGCAGCAACCCACAACTAAGCCTTGTCCCACTACATTTTTCGCACCTATCAAGTGGGGAGTGCGTCGCGCGTCGGCTCTGTGGAATATCGTAAGCTCACTAGAAGAAGAGATCGAGGCATGACTGATCTATGAGGATCCGTCTTCCTTCAGGACAAGGCAGCAAGGGTGGAGAGAGTAATTCAGCTAACTGAACCCTCCCCTACATGTCGATATTGATGACAGCTAACTTTCATGACTGCCACGAATCCTGCTCTGTCGACATGGCGTTAATCAGGAATTTGTAATGTGGTGAATAATTTTGATGGATCTCTACATCACCTGAGTGATTCGGAAGGCATGTCTGGCCAGTGTATGGATGAGGCGAACAAGCGGGCTTCCTGACGTATCAATCCAAGTTACGCATCAGTTTTTCTCTTCGCCTTTGATTATCTAGATATTATTAAAACCTCTCATCAAATTGAAACTTCGATATCTCATCTACGAGTACATCATGAAGAGTAGCAGATGCCCTCGCTGTCAAGTGGCCATAAAGTTTATGAACAGCGCGACGCTACTACTTGCCGATGGAATAATTGTATAAAGTCTGAGATGGGCAAGGTTGAGATGCTTGAGCGACATATATACAGCGTCTCCCAGGATTCCCCCCTGGGGTTATTAACTAATAGAGGTTCTCCATCATCCTACTATTGACTTCTCTCGGCCTTACATCTCCCCGCCGAACCTTGTCCTTTCAATGAGTTTACTCCGACTCTGTAACCGTCCATCGTAATGGAGGTACTATTTCTCACTACCTGCTACTGGTTCTGCATGTAGACAGACATCACCGGACGGCTGTACATTTGGGTTTGGAGTTGTACCTGATGACTCTCCGCATTCGTCCGATTTCCATCAATTACAGCAATCTTTTGTGCTGCCGTGCTCGTAATCCGGGTCTGAGTCATAAGCCGCCAAAGACGGCCTTTGACTCAGGTGTGCCACCATTTGCGAATCCTATTCCTGCTGTTTTCTCTTCCGCTTCAGCTGGCTGTCAGTATAATACACTGTAACTACCCTTATGCTCGCAGCGTTAGTAGTATCTTGAAGTGCGTATCGGGCTTCCGTCGGTAGAACGGAGTGTCTGCGAGAGTTGATGCAGCCAAGGATTCATGTTGCCTCTGGGCATGGCCAGCAAATCCACGTTTCGCAGCTACTTCATCATCTTCATGATTCATCTGGCCTTGCTGCCCCTTCTTCGTCCATCGTATCGATATCTCTGGATTATCTCCCTAATCCCTATAAATGTCCATTCTGGAGCCAAATCGCACCTAGCACATCTGTAACGACCATCTAGCCCTTCGAATCGACGGCCCTATTCTCTAGTTCAGCCACGGGATCATATTCCGCTTGCTCTTTCTCGAGCCGGTCGAGTAGTTCCTCGCCCGTCCCCTGGCGGGCGTCTACTTAGGAACATGAGATGTTCTAAGCATGTAGATATACTGGCCAAATGAGAGTCAGTGATTGAGTACCTAGTCTTCGTGGACCTCACGCCCGCCAACCCCCTCCACCCTATCTGAGAACCGTGCGCCGACGATTTTCAGGGTCATATAATAAGAGACGGCCTCGCTAATTAGTTGCTATAAAGAAATTTGGGCTCCCGAGAATGCCGATGCGAATAAATTTGAGGCCAACCATATTGATAACTTGCGATCATTAGGGGAGGTGCGAGCAACATCCAATCACCGCAAGGATATACGAAGAAGATGGGCGTCGACTTGAACTAATTAGGGGCTGGCTGTGACTATATCTATCTCTGCTACCACAAAATAACGCAAAATAGAGATGTAGCCCCTCTTCGCGACCATCATTGCTGTTGGTTCGAGATTCAGAGAGTTTCCACCAAGTGCATCCGACTACCGCAGTGTTCTGAACCTACTCCAGGAGAAGGCTTAGCATTCAGGCTGGGACCCATGGCGAGGCTCCATCCAGATGACCGGGCGTCGGCTGCGCAGATGCTCTTGCTCTTACACGAAGGCAACAGGCTAACAACTCCCCGGTCGAGACTCCTCCCCGTCGAGGACCCCGTATAATAGTTTGATTGAATATGGATAAGGCCTTGTGATCGTTCTCTTAAGTTACGAAGTCGTGTCGGCACCAAGAGAGATACCGTACCATGGACCCCTTGTCTTGCTTCATCAATGTTGTCCGAGTGGAAGAGTGCTAGATCCAGGTATAGTTCATGCTGAGTTGGGCTCGATTCGGAGGCTTGCCAGTATTTTCTGACGACCTAGCCCGGGCGCCCTAGGCATATCGACGACAAGCATTCTATCATCTCACACTTATTGTTGTCTAGCCTGGACTTTATGTAGGTTTGATCATACATGTAGTCCAGGTAAAAGCCTCTGCTGTCGTGGAACCGAGGATTTCTCATGCCTCCTTTCAGAATCTTGACGATATTACCAAGGCGTAGTATGATAATCTATCAAATGAACCCGTGCGCTGTGTGGGTGATTAAGTACACGGTTCTATATGATAGATGGGTGTAGCTGCTAAAGAAAATCAAACGATCATGATAATTCGAGGAAATCCCCCAGAATAGCTCGGAAATTAAATGTGTATTAACTAAACTAAGCTGGGTTCCTCGGCTTTATAACATGCTCGGATAGCAGTATTGATGTTGTCGATGCCCCCGTGTCGATCAGTTCCATAACTTACGAGGGAAATAAAGTACCAAAAATAGGGAAAGCGCCGCTGAATACAGCCCTGTGACAGCCTGGTAGCTATTACCAGCACCTCCAGACATGCTTCTTTTGAGCTCAGTGAGGGGATGATACTCATCCTGGCCGTAGGTTGCGTTCAATGTCACATTCTCGGGAACTAATCCATCTTCCAGGCGAATCCAAGTGATTACTTCCTTTGTAACGGTTTCCTGCTTTAGCAGAATTTGTCTTCCACCACGGGCCAGGTCTCCATAGCTTCCGTATCCCGTATGGCGGCCATAGCACACGTTGAGGCCGTCCCCGGCTACATCTGGATTGGTAGGAGTGCGTTTCCACTTGAAACACCTATATGAATGGACATTATTAGTAACCGACCCTTAGCAAAACTAATAAGTATTGGTCTTACCAGTCGTTGTCATGGTCGTGGCCGCTAAATGTTGCTAATAGTCCATCCGTGTTTGATAGCGCGCTCATGAACGAGACGTCGTGACCAGTGTTGCCGTCATACCCTCGGCCTTGCCACCAGACCTTTTCCCCGTCGATTCCCGGTTCCCGACTGGGATCAACGCCGGGATCTTCTTGGAATTCGTATGCTGCAGTGATAGGTATATGGAAGAAGGCAAGCGACGGGATGGTCTTATTGTGTTGCTGCAAGAGATTTGCACTGGCTTCCTTGAACCAGTCGACAACCTAGCCAGTTTTAGGAGGTTCAGTAAGACTGAGAAATGCAGGCGAAGCTTACAGATGAATCGACCCAGTCATGCGGCTCATCTCCTCCACGGCTGTCGAAGAACCACAGAATAAGTTCTGGCACGCTTTGGTCGCCAGATGCCGAGTATACCTGTAAAAAGTAGTTCGAGACCCCGGCCTGAGGACTATCCGGCAGCATATTCTGAGTCAAACTGTTCTCGTAATCTTTCTCTCGTCTGAAAAGATCTGTAGATTTGGCAAAATCTTCGTTGTCGTGGTTTCCGTATGCTGTTGCCCATGGTAGATCTCGATCAACAATTGGTGCAACAATCTGATCCAGATAGAGCGTTGCATTGTCGGCCCTAGTACCATAGCCAGATATAAGATCTCCATTGAGCACGACCAATTGTGAATTCTCGAGTTCAAGCACCTTCTTTATAACTTCGGTAGTTCTCGCGTCTTGCATTGGGCCATCTATGCTGTCTTCCTCTGTCGTGATATTTTCATATGAGAATTTTTTGAATTTGAGTTTGAATTTAGACAGAGCAACTTACTCTCAGCAAAATGGAGATCCGAAAAGACGGTGATTTGAAACGTGCCATCTGGAAGGAATCGTAGTGTGCGATCGTCGCTCAAGTGCGACCGTGTAGGTGTCGGGCGAGGCCGAGGCTTCCGGCCTACAGGCCCGAGTATCATTTCGACTGTCTGATAGAACTTATCGGATACCTAAGAATGAACTTCGAAGTTCGAAGTTGATTCAAGTAAGTGGGAATGAAATTGGAGAATGGCTGTCTAGCGGAGGCAGAAGGGAAAAGCCAGCTGGTAGGGGTAGGAATTTAAAAATTGGAGAACTGGCGATTGAGTTTCAATCCGCACATGTGGTGATACGCTGGGATAGATCCCATAAAATTGTTCGCAACAGGTCGCGTCGCAGAGACCTGCAGTTGGAGCGCATGTCTGCTTGATTGGATGACAAGTTATCTGGGGAATGGAATGTACTCGGGCGCTGTAAACAAAACAGCATCACGGCGTTAAGTGGACAGGTACACCAATCAACTGATCTAGGTTGCGCAGACCAGTATCGAAAAGCGATTAACCAGAATAAAACAAATACTACTTCCTTCATAGTTTCTGCTGTAGAGGCTTCGTCCTTGAGTCTTCTACTGCTTCCCTATGTGCGACTTTACTACTGAAGCAGAGCGATCCCACCAGCCACTTCGTGGCTGGTTTAGAGGCTTAGCCTAGACTATTTAGGGGCTAGAGCACGCGTGAAGACATTGCATCAACATGTCCCCAAAACATTTATTGTTTTGCCACCTATTGTCGGTGTATCGTTGCTCTATCTTGTTTCCTGTAGGGCCTCTGTTGTACAAAGTTCCTAAAGCTTCTAAGTGGTATAAAAAGCTTACTCATCAGTCACCAACTACCTAGACCTAAAATTGATCAATGATGTGCCTCTACTTGGAATTTCGACGAATCAAAATGGAGTCTTCGCCGTTGGAGGAGGGGTTCAGCTCGTGGACCGACGTGGGTTCGCTTACCGGGGCTGAATGATGGCGACGACGTCGAGACCCCATTTCGCAACGACGAAACCCTACAGACGAGCGCAAGCAGTGTGCTTCTGACATGCTCATAGGGTAGACAGCATCGAACAATGTCATCCACGCCAGCATATTCACCAAAATGCGCGACGTGCAACGATGGCAAGGTCGGGAACAATTTCACAACGCATCCAACGCCGGCTGAGCTACGGGCCAATATTCCACGATGTCTGCTCTGTGCGGCAATATGGCACGGAATCAAACGATTTCCTGGTGGGGAGGAAATCTTGGCTGATCCGCGTTCGATTCATATCCGTTTAGGCTCCTGGGCACCCGGAATGTTTCGCGTGCGCTATGGACGAACAACCACGTCATGGCACCTCGACCCATCGTTCACCTTGATCAGGACGGAAGGGTCGCTCGCGGGCAGTGATTGGGAATTCAAGACGATTCCGCTAATGCCAGTTATTGATCCCCAGCCGCTTGCGCCGCCAACATTGACCGCGCTCCGAAAGCAGATACGAGATTGCAAGCTTCGCCATAAGCATTGTCGTAAGCGAAAGACGTACGTCCCGGATCGTCTTGTGGACCTCGGGCCAGGCAGTAATCAACTTGACGCCGTGCTACTTGATGACACGTCTGGGGTTAAAGAACCATATCTCGCGCTGTCACATTGCTGGGGCGGCACAATCCCCTATCGCACTCTACAGTCGAACAAGGAGGAGCTATGCCGACGGATAGACTTCTTCGAGCTTTCGGAGAACTTTCAGGATGCTTTCACCGTCGCGAGACGGCTGTCGTACCGGTACATATGGATCGATTCCTTCTGCATCGTACAAGACGACAAGCAGGACTGGTTTCAACAGGCCACTAAAATGGCTGACGTGTACTCCGGAGCTGATCTCACCATATCCGCCGCAAGGTCATCGTCTTTCGACGAAGGGTTCTTAGGATATAGAGAAACTGACACCGAACTCGAATTTCCGGGTCGTCTCCCGCCAGGTACCAAGTTGTATGTGCGCGATGGCGAGGCGCTCGAGAGAGTGCATCAAGGCATCAACAGACAACCATCTGATCACGCACCGCTCTTCCAGCGAGCATGGGCGTTTCAAGAGCGGCTATTGTCCCAGCGCATGATTCATTTCCTGAAGACGGAAATAGTGTTCGAATGCGAAGAGTCTCTCTGGTGCGAGTGCGGCGAGAAGGACTCGTACGAAGACTCGAAATACGACAAGGAAGTTTACCGCAGCTCCACGTGGGAAGAGCTAGTCGAGCAGTATGTGTCGCGGCACCTGACGTACCCGACAGACATGCTCCCAGCTATATCGGCGATAGCGCGTGATTTTGACATGAAGGGAGGGTACATCGCGGGTTTGACACATGAGAAGCTGTTTTCGAATCTTCTCTGGCAAGTTAAGGCCCCAAGGGACTTGCATGGTGAGCTTACCACAGCGCTGCCACCCGGACGACCGAGCGTGTATGTAGCACCAACGTTCTCGTGGGCGTCTATTATCGCGCGAGTGGAATGGGTGAAAGGACTATCGCATTACGAGCCCGTGTGCTCCCTCGAGAACTTCGACATTACCCTGGAGAATCCACTTGATCCATTTGGGCCTGTGTCAAACGGGTATATCACGATCCGCGGACCGGTGATGCAAGTGAAGTTGAGGTATTCGCCGAGGGTATTTGAAGGCCAACTGAAAGGTCGCTTCCACCCTATTGGGAACCCGACTGAGCCGAAAAGGGATGTCTGGGCAGTGCTTGACACCCTCGACACTCCGCCGCTAGATACAGAATTGACATTGATCACTCTCTGCGAAGAGACCAACTGGTACTTCAGAAATAACGGCCTGGTGCTGAGGCGTTTATCAAGGACACAAGGTTATGAGCGGATTGGTTGCTACTGGGATGCCAAGAAGGGCTTCTTTAAAGATGCAACGATTCAATCTGTAACGATAGTTTGATTGTGAACACCATTATTGACATGCCGAAAGATGCAGTCTAAATAAAGGGTCTCGACCGCGGTAATCTATATAGGGACGAGTAAATACTAGGATTTTTCTATTACGATTTTGGTCGTTAAGCTACTCAAACATGTCTATTACATGTGTAATTCAGTTGAACGAACAATGCGACTATCGCAGAATCGATTAATTCCAGTTTTAATCTGCAGCATCTTAGTCAACGAGCTCTGTGCGTCAATATTCAATATCCCCATGTAGTGAAAGGGGCGACACCAAGATAAACAGGGGCTCAACAGGAGGTGAGAAGCAAAACCAACGCAAAACCAACGACATCATCGAGCTTTATAGTATTGAAACTAGAAGTGTCATTAGAGAATCAGATATATACCAGTAGACATGCACGAAGAGCTGTCACAGCTCGTTGATACTCAAAGGACTGTCACGCTATGCCTCGCTCCTTTGAAGCAGCGACCTATCGAAAGCCGGATATATGCAGAACTGCGCTTCACACATCCAGAAACAGTATCGTCACATCAGACATACCACCACACTTGCTTTTTCACATCATTAGGCAGCACTAGAGATCGTATAGTTGAAGCGGGGTTGATCGTGAAAGTTGGATGTTTGAGAGAGATCTTCCGACATCGGAGGGAAAATCTCACGGCATCAACCATATATATTAACTGCAGCTCGATATTAGCTAGCTAGATCTTGGAGGTGTCATGATACTATATAAGTGACTGTAAGTGGTATAGTGTCCGGCTTCCGACATACTTCGCTTACCAGTTGCGCACCGGCTTAGCGTCACAGTTCTATTCCCTGACAGTGGCTACGGCGTCTGAGCAAGTAGACAAGCGAGTTTGAACCATACTGATAACTGCAAGGGCAAGAACATTCAAAGCCGATGAATTATGTTGCCTTTGGGGTCGTATCTTGGTCAGTCTCCCATGCTGCATTGAGTTCGTTCGCGTAGCTCTTAAATCATCAAGGACAGTGATTTGTATAACAAGTAGATATATTTGACCCTATATAGACATCAGGAAATAATAAACCCTAGAGTTCGCGATTAGCTGTCACATCAATATCTTGATCTAGAAAACTCGTGACGAACTCGTCCGGCATCGTTCGCCGCATCCTAACTCGTAGAAAACTCTTCAACTTCTCGACTATCATTAAGAACTACAGGCAACAACGCGTGTCTACATCGTGTATTCATACTGTGACCAAAGTGCAACAGCGTCTAGTTGCGGTTAAGACGTGGCGATGCTCAGTCTTAAATATCACGATACATCAACAATGTGATAACGATAGAGCTTTCTACAACCGCGGCAGACGGTACTTATTCTACGTAACTTGCAAAAAACTGATACTTGACATTGTGATGTGTTCAGTGCACATTCAACAGAAGTCCCAAGCGCCGTATTTCCAGGGGCTCAAACTCGAAATACACATTCACAGGAAACATCCGCTATCGTCACAGTCTAAGGCTTCCATTATTCGTGTGATGTATTTCCTAATTTCCACAAGGAGAAAGGACTAAAAAGCATGACGTTAGCGTTTGGACGCCCAGTTTCTGACATTTGATATCACAGTAAATAAGTAAACAGTCCCAGTCGTATGACAGGAAGTCAAGGGAGACCGGAGCCGGCATTCGGCTCGATATCAAATAACGACGAGTGGGAGGCGAAGTGGCCTCAAGACACAGGAGGCAAAGGAGGCAAACAATGACTCCCGACGGCCTCTGGTGATGTGTATTTACTAGGGGTGCCACTCAACATTAGGAAATGGGCCTCGGGGAAGCTCCTTACAAACAATGATGGGAATTTGGGGGCCGGATTGTTGCGGGACGCATACTTAAGAAGTTTAGCACGCGGGCCTTGGGGGCCGGAAATAGACTCGAAAGGGAGGGTGTGCAAACATCTCCCGCCAGCTGTTCCTTCGAGGCTGAGCTGAGTGAGCATATACTGGAAGCATTAATCACAGGGGGTCTCGGATCTATCTTGCTAAATGACCTGTGGCCTTTGGTGGCGAGTTGTGGTACGCAGCGTGAGGTATTACCAGGTGTCCAGAAGTCGTGTTTAGAGTAAATAGATGACTCATGATTAAGTTGCAGGCAGCTATTGATTATCGCTGTTGTATATCCTTACACCGGCCGAGATGTAACGAGGTTGATGAGAAAATGAAACGAAGAATGCATGTATGCTTCTCGAATGCCCAACTCCATAGCCACACTTCTCGAGCCTCGGAGGCAAGGAGTAGGTTCTTCATAAACTTAATATTTTGTTACAGCGCACGTGTCTGGCTACGTCCGACTACGTCGGATAATGTAAGTAGTTTATGTTGTACCTGACCTGTTATTCGTTATCTTGGTTAGCCAAGTGAAACTATTCCTTGACTTGGACGGAGCCGAAATGATAAATCCGCTATGGAAGAAAATAGTTCGGTTTGGCTACCTTACCCGAAGCCAAGCTCATCCCGCATACTGAAGAAGTTAGGTAAATGCATGCATGCATGCATGCAACGCTATATGAACCATGTAAGCAGAGTGCCGGTAGCTGTACTGGGCTGCATGGTACCTGAATCTACGGATTTCCTAATTATCGTATGTGCAAACATAAACAAACCCCTTCATCATTTACACCTACGTAATCCACATCCGACGGCGAGACTAAGCCCTACGGAACTCTTGTCATATCGTCATGGAATATGGAAAAACTGGTGCTACGTCTCTGCCTGGTTTAGTGTCCTCGGAGTCTAAGTATCTGCGCCCACCGAAACCAACCCTAGTCCGGTGATGCGTACTTCGATGACCCAGCGTGAGACATGACGATAAACAGAAGGTCAACAGATCGTTTTAGCAGAACACAGGACACCTCCCTCGCACCACAATGGCCTCGACACAAACCCAGCTCCCGCCTCTCACCGCGGACGAGCAAGGTCGCACATCGCATCTCGTAGAGTATACAGAATACAGAATACAGATATCCCCGTTGCTAAACCCTACCTGGACTTGAACAGCCACAGTGCAGTGCCCCGCCATGGGGTCCCCCTCCCCCCTTCTCTCCAGACTAGACTACACGACGGCCATCATTTTCGGGTTAGGCGTGCCCTCTTCGGCGTGAGGCTCGTGACGGGTGACGGGACCACCCCCTGTGCTTGTCATCTTTTTTTTCGTCGAAGCGCATCTCCACCAGCGCGCGCCGCCATCCACGGGAGGCCCTTTCGAGGCCCTCGACGGGTATGCATGCCACCATGCGCAAGTGCATGCCATATAAGTTCCCACATGCCGCGCGGGGCCTATCGTTGGTTCTTCTCGCATGTGTTATCCCTACTAGCTTCACGCATCGACAAGGACGACAGATCCAATCAAACCACCAACACAACACTTTGCATTTCTCTCGTTCAGCTTCTTCAGCTCGCTCACTCACTCAGCTCCCGCTTGATCGTAACTTACTTACTTACTTCCTACCGCCCGCCCTATCATCTCATCACATCCTCGGCCCTCCGGTAGACAGGGTGATCCCCTCCCCGGCGCTCACCTCACCCCAGATGCCCGAGTACGACTACATCAAGATCTCGACGTCGGGCCTCCCTCGCTTCGTTCGCTCCCAGTCCTTCTCCCACCACCACCACCACAACCGCCCGCGCCACTACCAGTCCAAGACGCGATGCCCCGACAACTGCGCCTGCGTGACGCTCGACGACTGGACGAGCCTGGTTGAGCGGGAGCGCACGGCGCACGCGGCGAGCAAGGAGCTGGCGCGCGAGAACCGCGCGCTCAAGAACGACCTGCGTGCCGCGTACGACCAGCTCAAGAGCGGCCGCTCGTCGCGCGAGGAGGAGCTCGCGGCCAAGTTCCGGCGCCGCCTGGCCGAGCTCAAGGCCGAGGCCGCCGACGACAAGGAGCGCGCGCTGCACGACCTGCGCAAGGCCAAGGACCTCGCCGACGTGCGCGTGCGCGAGCTCACGCAGACCGTCACGGACCAGGGCGTCGAGGTCTCGCAGCTCGCCGACGACCTCGGCGTCAAGGCCGAGGAGGCCCGCCGCGCCTGGAGCCTCGTCACCGACCTGCGGCGCCAGCTCCACAGGTGTCGCGATCCGCTGGGCTTCCGGCGCCGATACGACTTTGCATGAGCAAGCAAATAGCTCAGCTCGAGAAAGGAAGGGATGCGGGATTGATTTATCAGCGTGGATGTGCGGTGTTGTTGTCGTTTTTTGCGTTTTGCATACCGGAGTCTTGGCGCATGGTTGGCGTTTTGGCAGGTTACATTGTCCCCCAGTTCTAAATTCTGGCGGCTTCGGGCACGGGCACGGGCACGGGCAACATGGGCAGAATGAGACTCATAAGAGAGGTACTTCATGTATCAAGGGAATCGGGGCATCTTGGCGATTTTACGGGTTTACGGGTTTCGTTATACAAGTCTGTCTGTGTGCTACCTATTCCTTCGGGGACAGGCCAGTCTCTCATTCTACTCATGTTTTCATCACACTCAGGATTTGGAAGGTCTCTGGAGTTCTTTTTGAGCCGGCATGCATATAATACCCCGTGTTTTTGTTTGGTTGTCTGTAATTTTCCCTCATGTTCTTTTTCACTTTACTGCTGCCTTGCGAGGCACCATTTTGGCTCTCTTTTCCTATGTTGCATCAAGTTACACCACCAGATAACTTTAATGAGTCTACGACTTACGAGTAGATACCCACCCCAAGTAGCGCATTTTAGATAGTAATGTCCCCCGTGTCTAAGTGTATTTTCGTATCATTCGGCTGCTTAATACAGCGGTTTTCCATCTCATGAGCGGAGTCCTCTCCGCGAACGAGAGGCGCGTGAGAAGGCTATAAGTGAACACGCGCCATCATGTGAACCCCGTCTAAGCGGATGCCCCAACTCGTGGTATTGGTCGCTTGATCCACCCAATCGAATCCAGAGACACACCGGCCCGTAAGCCCATGCGCGCCTGTCTACGAGGTAGGGAGGTAGACAAAGTAAAGTTGTATGTAGGTGTTCAGCCGGGCCAACGCTCGAGCCACAGGTGGCGGCCACGAGGAAAAGCGATAACGATTTTGATGATGAATACGAAATAGGTTAGGGGATAGCTGCTGCTTTGACACATGTGCATGCATGCATGAACACCCTTACCTAATGTCTGTCTCAGTGATCGCCACTGAGGCTGAATCGGCGACAAGCGAGCGAACGATACCTATTCCGTACACGGCGCCGAGTCGCGTGTAATCCTGCTGTTGTTTGGCATACCTATTTATAAATCGTGCCTGCGAAGAGTGACGCGCGGCTCTGTGTCAGCTAGACGAGCGACACAACAGGGACCAGTGTTTTATCGGGCAGAATAAAACATCCAAGATCGACTCGCAGTTTATGTGGATTACGTGGGCTACATAACCTAGGTTAGTGTATTTACCTACAGTGCTTCTCCAACATTAACAGGTATGTAAGACAGAGTGAGGTAAAGCCGCTATGCATGTCAGCCTCCACACACGCCTCAGTGCTGTCGATTCATCAAGCGTTGTTGAGAATTCTTAGTACAACGCCTACTTACAATATCTACCTACAGGCTACGGCACTATATCAGCCAATGACGTTCTTCTTCAGACGCCGGCCCCTATTCTCGTAGCTGTTTATAATTGAAAGTAATGCATAGATTGGTTGATATTCCAAGGTCGTCACTGGTAGAGTTTGATTCTTAATAGCTCTAAGCCTCCGCGTAAGTGGTTTGCATTGAGTGATCTATCTATAGGCAATACCTGAATAGGTCGGCAATTCCAATTATAGAATTGGTATAAGGTTCAAGTTAGTGTCGGGAACTAAAGCAACCAATTCTGTATCCGGTGCAGGATGCTTGGTAAGGTGCGATGGTAGAGCGACAACACAAGAATGACCCCGTTGGTGTAGCTGAGGTAACCCATACTTCTTGGAAATCATTAGCGCAACTTGTGAGGAATTAAACCCAACTTACGCACCATTCCGCCCGGTAAACAAGAAACTAGGTGACCCTTTTCTCATCGACGGTGTAGATGACGTGCCCTTGTACGGAGTATCTTTTTCGTATTGTGTCCTTGTCATAGCCCTTGTAGCGGCATTTTCTTGCAGTTCTCTGTAGAAGCCCGAGGCCGGAGCGGGATTTAAACGTCAATCCTCTCTCTGCCTAAGGTACGAATGCCTACTTAAAGCTTAGGTCGCCAAGTTCGATCGCGCTATTGAGAATCGAACCGGGCTCACCAACTTACACCACTGTAACCTAGATCGCGACACTAGATACCTAGCTCGCCCGGCTCTATGGGAGACGATGCGAAACCCCATGGTTTGGGTCACTATTAACCTACCTAGTTTAACCCCGCGCAGTAGTCAGCTTCTAGGGATGTTTTAGGTAACCTATCGTTCAAAGCTTACTTTCCCCCCAGACTCTTCTCTCGGTGCTGACGGAATCCAGCGTGTTGGTCCGGCCTCCAAACTCTTGGCCGGGATCCTGACACTCAGAGCACGAAGGTGACCGCTGTTGCCGTCAATAATCATAGCAGTGATTCGTTGATAAAGAAGTGATTACGCAGCCGGGAAAGTGCCGGCAGGATAGATAGCATGGATATCATATAAGTCCTTCGGCCATTCCGTTCATCTCACGACGAAATGAGTCTACGAAGACCTACCCGAGCTTGTCGAGGCCTGTCAGGTCTGGGGTGCAGCTAGCGTTACCTCACGGGGTTCGTCGGTGTAACGGTGAAGACGGTCGAACGTGTGTGCATTCTCCGTTTACCTTCATTAGTCAGTTTGATGGCTGGTATTCCCCCCCTCTGGTTGTAAGTGCCCTGGTTTGTACGTGTAGGCGCAGAACAAGCGCGATAGGCGACGGGCGGTGGTGGTTGGAGAACTGATCGCCCGCCTACACCTACCTATTACCGTAGACGACTTATCCAAGCCAGGCTAGGTGGATTCGGATTTGGTAGTCGAGGCACGGTGAGCAGGGTATCAAATCAAATCCACCCGGGAGTGCTTTTCTAGCTACCTACCTGAGCCGTCTTTCACCTTACATCACTTACACATACAAGTAGGCATATCAGCATAAAGAGGGGGGGGGGGGGTTGGCCCTGTCCAGCTGAATGCACAATATTTGGAGATAGCAAATATACCTAGGCGAGTATCGCAATAGTGAGACGGTCCTTGTGTCAGTTTGGGAGGTTATGATGACAGACACGAAGCTACCCAGGCAGATTTGTGATATCATGGCAAACACACACATCGTACCCGTAAGTGACACCTAGGTCCGAGATAGATTAAGACCCTGCCTTCCCGGATAGGCAGCTACGGGAAGCGGTGTGGACACGCCGAGGATCGACGGCGAAGTCATTTTCAAAAGTGCAACAAGTTACAAAATGGTTCGCGGCATGGACAAGAGAGAGAGAAATGATGTCGAGTCTATATACTTCTAGAGCACGCCGTCTACTCCAGTACTGTAGTGGACACCTCCCAGCACCTCCCAGCACCACCACACACCATCTGCAATCTATCTAATCCCGACGTGGTTAGCTCGGTTGCCTGGCTGTGCGATCACCTGGCTGAGGAAGTGGAAAAACCACAAAGCAAAAGCCCCCAACTTTCTACACATGTCGATGCCTAGATCTGCATATACTTCGTAACTGCCAAGTAAATACTTAACGTAAGGTTGGCAAATAAGATCTGCCTGATTATTCCAAGAAAGACCAGTCGGGTAAGTACTTCGTTAGGTAAAGTAGTAGGTTAGTGTAAAGAGACAACCCACTCTAGCCCTACAAGATGCACTAAGCTTAGGTAGGTCCCGGCGCTATGAAGTTCTCTACTACTGTACTGTAGTGGACCTGGTGGTTTATACATCTACTATTTCTCATTAGGTAAGTACTACCTCTTACCCATTCTTCCACCTCCCTCTCTTTACCTTGAGAACCCGAGAAGCACCGACGCTCCCACAGACGTCATGCAATGCGCTGCGTGGCCTGAACGGGTAACTATTGACGTACGTCCTCATGTAGGTCTGCTGTGAGTCATTAATGAGACCGCCTGGTCGGCACCTCGAGTGATAGGAGGGCCCTCTTCTATTGGCCCTCGACGTGTCGCGATGCGTGCGTGTTGGCGGTAACGCTCTTTGTATTGTTGTATCCGATCCCATGTGTACCAAGCATGCCATGCCGCTGCGAATAATACCCGGCTTCGAGATGGCGCATGGGCGCAGATACGTCGGGGGGGTTCGCGAGCATGACGACAGCGACAGCGACAGCGACAGCGACAGCGACAGCTCAGGGCACACGCGACACCAAACGCCAATGACAATGCCAATACCAATGCCAATGCCAACGCCCACGCCATAGCCACACCTATGCTCGACACCGCCAGTTGAGACAATCAAGATATTCAGTACCTACGCTATTAACCTTACTGTTGTTGTACGGCTTGGGCACTCCTAGTTGTCGAGGATTCCTCGCAAATACCTTGGGGGCCGAAACAACCCGGGCTAGGCACACTGGAGGGCTCATTCTCTTGACATTTCTCATTTACCTACCCTTACCTACCTCCGTACGAAGTACCAATCTATCATTTTTCGGTGTGATACTGGCTCGTGAATGGCCCGGGCTGGTTCATGGAGGGATACACAAAGCTAGCCATATGTCCGCGCTCGAAATTCCCAGCGCTCTCATGGTAGTCGTCTCTGGCAGTTGTCTGTGGCAGTCGTCTCTGTGATGACACCCGAACAGGACCAAGAGCCAGAACACGAAAAAAAGACCTAGAACCCTGGACCTGGACCTGGACCTGGGCCCGAGCCTGAGCCTGAGCCCGAGTCTGAGCCTGAACATCTTCAATAACCCCCCAACTGGACCTGAAAGTGAAGTGACATGCCCTGACCGCGACCGGCAATGCCACCCCACATCAGCGCATCGCGCATGGCATGGCGTGGTGCCGAAACGGGAACAGCATCTCCTTATCAGGGCAGGGCATTTGATAATGTCAAATTTTTCTTGAATAAGCAGAAAATTGCGCCCGGGTAAAGACGAGTAGGTAGGGACGTACCAACCTGCCTCACCCAAGATTGCCTAGTAGCTTGAACCTGCTCGCCGCGGCTTGCCCTCTCGTCCTGTTTGGGTACGGGCTGGACCCTGGAGACGCTGAGGCTCATGTGGCGCGAAGGATCGCTCCCTAGGCGTTGCCTACACTAGATAGGGTGATGACTCGATGCGACGAGGCAGCCAACCAACCCTTAGGTATTCTTATTCTGTTTCCCAACAAGAGATACAACGGGGTACCGCCACGCAGAGAAATGTCCTCCTTGTTTTCGCATGTGTGCGAGTTATGCTACACGTGCGCTGCGCTGGATATACACACCTCTCTGCTGCGCAGCGACTGCGCCGGGACTTCGGGGAGGCCCCTCATTCGCAAATCGACCGTCGTTGTATAAGACGCTTTCCGACCCTGCCCTCTCCCATTTTGCACACCTTCTCGCTTCTCCCCTGTCTCGAAGACCCGTATCACTTCTGTTGAGCAAGATAAACTGCTTAAACTGCTTTATTGATATAAGACGCTTTTATCCATCTTCATATACTCCATCACCTGTTCCGTTACCGCTCGCTTGACTCATTCTCACCCACCACACCCAAGACTTGCACACCGGCCGCCCACCTCGAGTTGTCGCAAAGGACACTGTTCTCGCTCGCTGCCTATCCGCACTGACCCATCTCAATCGGTTGACACTATCACGTACTGTCTATCTCTCCAGCTCTCCAGCTTTTTAGCTATCCATCTCTCGTCAGCACCAGGTAGAGAGCGTGTGTAACGTCATCATGTCTGACACCCGCCGGGTCACCTTCTCCCCCTCGCCGCCACTGAAAGGCGTCTTGAAGCATCCCGAACCTCACGCTCGTGACTCGGGCGTCGGTTCGTCTTCTAGTGACTATACTAGCTCAAGTGGTAGTCTTGACGAGAAATTCACAGCCCGGGACTACGACATTCAGAGCAACAACGTCGACGCTCTCCGAGAAGCCCTTGCCGCCGCAATCAAGGACATCGATCAATGGAAGGCCAAATGCACCAAGAAGAGCAACGAGCTGGCCGATACACGCAAGACTCACCGGCAGACAGACACGCTCTATCGGGAGGCCTTGGAGCGGGAAGAGACGTTGCAGGCTAAAGTAGAGAGTCTGGCGGACCGCATGGAGAAACAGGATGTGGCGCTCGGCATAGCGAACATCAAAATCGCCGAATTAGAATCCGAAGTGGACGACTGGGAAGAGAAGTACAGAAACCTCGACGACCTCTATGAAACAATGAGACATTCGGGGGCCACCTCGATCGTCTCAAGCAGCTCAGGCGACCATTCTCTCAGCTTCGGACTCACCAGAAGTCAGCGGGAGAAGGACAGCGCCGAGATGTCCTCGCGTCTGAAGGAGCGTATCAACCGTGACCAGACGGATTCGAGCTCCCACACAACCCAAGGCTCGCGTAGCTCCAACACCGCTGCCAACTCAAAACGTTCGAGTCAGCGAACTGGCACATCCGCAAACAGCAGCAAGCCATACATCGAGAAGCTGCCAAAGGTGAACAACAGTAACGCCTTGGCATCGCCACGGGAACACGGCAGCTACACTCTCACGACGGTAGATAGGAGAGCAGAGCCGTCGACCTCGACGTCATCTTCGCGAAGACACGCGGCTGTGCCTCGCTCCGGCCACCGTGAGCATGGAGATTATATCCCTCACCCCCTTCCCCATCCCGACCACGCCAGACGCACGACTTGATCGGGGAATGGACATCAATCATCACACAATAGAAGACGACAAAGACGACGATGATGATTATGATGATGATGACGATGGACAGTAGCACAACAGGTGATCGGATATCTTACAGCGATTCTACGTTCCACTGCGCATGCACCCGCGTCGTCTACAGAATATTGAGTCCAGACGACTACGCCACTACCTGTCAAAACCATACACCATCCACCTATCCACCTATCACTTTACCCATTCATCCACCTTCACCGAAGCACCGCTAGCGCACTGCATCCCGCACCAGCTTCGAATCCAACTACACGCCGTCTTGCATCCACGTAGCGGTCACAACCAGCAGAGCCAAAACACCAGGGCCCATATCTACCTCGCTCTATTTACCTCTGTATACCTTTACCCCGTCCTACACGACAGCACACATTTTTCTCTGGCGAGGCAGCTTCTGTTCGTCCTACCTCGGCCGACCAACTGTCTTGGTCTAGATCGGTCCTGTATGAGACGATACCTAACTATCCGTGTCACGCAACCCGCTAGGTCCAGGCAGCCACTCGCTCAATTGGACCCCCTCACCCTCTCTTGAACTCATACGCCCGCCTACGCCCACATACACCCTCTTACTCCCCCATCACGGCTCAACTTCGCGCGCTGTCATCTTAGCCTCGTTCTACAGAGCTACCAACACAACCCCGCTATCTTCTCGTCGCCCCATCGTCGATCATCACTTGCTGCCTGCGCTCAATATGTACTCACCTACACGTATACCCTACTACTCTCGGGGAGTGTAATGATGAGACCATCACACCTACCTACTACTCTTCCATCGTTCCTCACCGGGGATATGTTAGGTAACGACGCCCCTCCTCGAGAACCCAAGATAGCCCAACACAAGCAAACGCGCCCGCCCACACTCGATGGCCTAGAAAGCATCTAACTCGCCTTTCACTTCCACATCACGCTGCCACGAAAAAAGGAGGGAAGGAAGAGCCGAAGGGAGGGGAACCAATCGGCATTATGATTTTGACAAGGAACAAGGACAACGACTATGATTATGACGATCGCCTACCTACCTACCTACCTCTGCTTTTCATCATCTTTGTTTTCAGATCTGCGACCCGTCTGACTGCCCTCGCGTACCATGCCATACCACCCATACCTACCTACCATACCTCTTTCTTGCCTCCTAGCAACACCCACATTTTATTTCATCTCATCTCATTTCATCTCATAGCCTAGTTTCCATTTCGTTTTCGGGTTTTTTTTTTTCTTTTTCTCCTCACGTCGTCTGGCTTGGTTTCTGGCCCTCGGTTCTGGCTCGGGTTTCGGTTTCTTTTATTAGGAATTGGCGGCGGGGGGTTGATGTGGGACAGGGCCATCTATCTATCAATCTGTCCCTCTATCTATCTATCTATATGTCTGTCGGTCTGTCTATCTGTCTGTTAATGAGGAATGGGAATGGGATTTACGGGGGGTTTTTTTTTTCTTTTTTTCTCTTCGTTTGATCTGGTCCGGTCTGGTCGGTTCGGTCTGGTTAGGGTCGGCGAAGATAGGATAGGATTGGACAGGATTGGATATGTTAGGATATGTCAGGTCAGGTCAGGTCAGGTCAGGTCAGGTCTGACTCGGTTCGGTTCGGATGGGCCTCGGGTTACATTTACATTCATATATACATATTTACTTTACCTCTTATTATAAACTAGGTAGTTAGATAGACTGTACCGGGTGCGATAACCCACGTGTACAGATCGGAGTCGAGTGTATTGAAAAGTGTTTTCGCTTCGTTAACTTACTTCCCTACCTGCTCTTCCTACGTCTGCTACTGCCCGTCCGCCTACTTAAGTCCGCATCGAAAAGATATAGACGTCCCTGCGCTGTTCGATATAACCTTATTACGGTAGTCTAGGCTACGACACCTACCGATTAGAATCGAAGGGGAGCTTTGTAGATGATTGATTGTATCCGAGACAGTCACGCAAAATTAAAGACAGGAGAAAACGAGCGTGTATAATGAATAAATTCCGTATTCATAGTCATGCTATAAGCATAAACGGCTATTCCTCATACCATACCATAACCCCCTCGCAATCCGCAGAGAGCCAGGCAGGCAGCCGCCTCGCGGAGCGTTACCTACGGCGCATGCGCGCGCTCTACTCCACGCTCCCCTCGCATCTGTTCATCACCGCCCGTCATTTCTAGCCCTCATGCTCCTGGAAGCCTCTTCTCTCCTGGAAGCCGTTTCTCTCCTGGAAGCCGTTTCTCTCCTGGACGCCTTTTCCGCGAGATGGAGTGCGAGATGGAGTGGACTTCTACTCCCACGTTGTCCACGCCCGCGGATACGTCTCTCGGAGAGTTGCCCTTTCCTTCGGTATTGGAGCTCACTTCTGAACCGGGGGGGTTGGAGCTTGAATGACCACTGCCGGAAAGTATAGAAACGTCACTTCTAGAATCATGACTACCGTTTTCATGGCTGCCGGAATCATGATTGCTGGAGTTTTGACTGCCGTTTTCATGACTGTTAGAGTCGTGACCGGGGGAATCGTGAGTGTCAGATTCGTGTCTATCGTGTCTATTGACGTCGTGAGTGCCGGGGCTAGGAGGGAAATTATTGACGTCGTGAGTGCCGGGGCTAGGAGGAAAATTATTAACGTCGTGAGTACCGGGGCTAGGAGGGAAATTATTGACGTCGTGAGTACCGGGGCTAGGAGGGAAATTATTGACGTTGGGGCGGCCGGGACCGTCAATGCTGAAACCTACCCCTCCGTAACGGATGCCGCCACTATCAACTACTTTGACGACCTTGTGATTAAATCCGTATACGGAATCAATATGCAGACAACTCCGCTCAAACGTTGTATCCCCATACGAAATTCGCGAATCCGGCAAGGCTAGATAGTCTGAATAGGGCAGAAAACCAAACCTGTCTCTCGGGCATACTGGGTTCTTCGGCAGAGCCGGTTGTACAACAGGCCGTACATAGCGGAACGTCATATCGGCCGGCAGCTCCCGCGCCGGCTTGGGCAATGGTTTCAGCCCATCTTGTGGGATGACCTCCCTAAACAGGTCCTCTTGTTGCATCGCCATTTGCGAGATGTAAGCCGAACCGTCAGCTATTCAGAGAGAAGAAGGTGAGAAAGAGAGCACGAAACCAACCCCCGAGGCAGGCTACTCACGACATCTTAAGGGGATCTCTACAGCGAAGTGCTGCATACATCTGCCCAGAAAACCAGTACGAATGGCCCAGAATGCATGCTCGCTGAATGGTCCGACGAGATAGATCAAATCTTTCGTCCAGTCGACCGCGTGTTTTGACCACCGAGGGGCTGTATGAGGGGTAATGGATTCGTAGCCTCTTGATGTTCGATAATTTGCGCCGGATCTAATGGCCTCTTCAGGCCACCGAACAGCTCCATCGCGGTGAGGAACAATTACACGGGTCTTTACCGCTGGTACAGAGCTTAGCAGACGTACAGGACTGAGACGGGAGGCAAGAGTTGGAAGCATATTAGATCATCCGACGTAGCTACAAGCCGAATAGCATTGGCTACGGTTAAGCTGGAAGTCACCTACCCAGAGACAAGTTATTCAATACGCGTGTATTCTTCACCCACCATGGTCTGGTGTCCACCAGGAATCGGTAAACGTTGTATGCCTCTCGTGTAGGAAAAAGAAGCGCGGTACTGTTCACGCGGTTCCCTGATTCCGCATCAACTGTGGCGATCTTGTCAAAGCGAACCACGTCCTCCGGGAGACTCGGGTCGTCGACATGGGTTACGGAATTGATGACGTGGATACGTGGACCCTGGAAGAGATTGCGCCAATAAAGTGACCAAATGAGGCGGCGGGCGGTGGCGCTCAGATTGGGGAATTGGTGAAAAGTTGGCGATGCCATCTTTTTACTTCAGCTTTGCTACCGCCAACCGCCCGGCACGACTGAGGATTGCTAGTACGAAATTTGGAACAAGTTCATAAAAAAAGAACAAAGAAAACGTGTATACTAGACCAATATCAGCTGCTGGTTGAAAGATACGAATCGGTAGTGTATTATTTATTGATGGTGTGTTGTTTACGCTCCTGGATTTAGATTTAAAGCGTTATTGGCCGAGGAAGAATCATCTGCCGAGAGAGTCGAAGCCGCAGGCCCGACGCGAATGACGAAGAACGGCATTTCCGTGAATGCTTCGTTTCAGCCGTCAGATGCAAAGAACGACCCGCTTCGTGGTTAGTGCACTTTGTAAAGAGTGAAAGACCAATGTAACACATATGGATGTCCGGCAGGAGACGACATGGTGTTAGGTGTATGTGAGTGAGTTGCAACGATCCATGCTCAGTTTCTGGACGATGCGGCCATGGCAGAAGGCACATGAAGACTAGAGGTAATCAGAGTAATCAGACTCGGTATTCGATCACAGAATGAAGAGACGAATGTCAAGAGAAGCCCGTGTCTCCTGCTCGTGGCTACCATCACGGACGAGCTTGGAACATTCCTTCGACACCGACATCGACACCGACATGGCCACTTCTATTGCATGAAGACAGATGATATATGATGCGCAGAGCAGCAGGAAGTTGTAGCATAGGAAGGCGAAGCAAGGTGAGGAAAGAGACGAAGGACGTTGCATGGGAAAGTTCAATGAGTCCAAAGCGTGACGTGGTGGCGCGGTGACATTATGGGGAGAAAGGGCAAATTCAAGTTCGTACAGTGCGGTACACCGTACATCAGTCTTCACATCCGCTCCTACAGGTACATGTAAGGTCCTTGTATTAGGTTCCCAGATAGGTAAGTGCACATATGTAGGTTTCCTAATCAGGGCATCTGATAGCAGTAAGACCGCTACTAGGTACCTCTATCTGGCGATACCTCCAGCACTATCTAAAAATTTCACCATTAGGTAAAGTACCTACGTTAAGGCACGAGTATTTACTGAAGAGTAAGGTAAGTGGTACCTACTTGCACCAAGTGTTTGCTCCTTTATGTACCTGGGCAGCGAGAGTGAGTTAGAGCAGGAGTTATAGAGAGAGAGCGAGCGAGAGAGGGAGAGAGTAGGAAACGGCTATCTGCAAACGACGGGAATGACCCGTCGTCGAATATAGGAGTAAGGTATGCAAAGGCTCGATCTCAAGTCGCTAAAAGAGGGTCTTAGCCGGCTGCATGTCATCACCACAGCCACGCTCCTCACTCCCGCCCTCGTTCACGTGCGCCCCTTCTCCTTGTCGTCGCCTCGAGTCTTCAGAGCTACCTCAAGCGCCCATCGCAAAGAAACCAGAAAACGTATGACGGGTCGGTGGGATGGCGTCCGCGTCGCGGTCGCCGGCTGTGTACGTATGAACCCGTCTCCTACTCTTCTCTCATCTGTCTCTCTCTCTCTCACATCTATGATCCGTGATCTATATATGCATGACCTATGACCTATGACCTATGACCTATGATCTACTATCCATGATCCATGCTCTGCTTGCATAATGCACACACACGTCGCCGTCGATTTCCTGCTCACCTCATCTCCGTCTAGGGACACGGCACGCTCGACGCCCTGTACGCCGCCGTCGACACGGCCCGCCAGGCGCAGGGCTGGTCCGACGTGGACCTGTTCATCGTCGGCGGCGACTTCCAGGCCGTGCGCAACTCGGCCGACATCTCCGTCATGTCGGTGCCGCCCAAGTACCGGCAGCTGGGCGACTTCCCGGCGTACTACCGGGGCGAGAAGAAGGCGCCGTACCTGACCGTCTTCGTCGGCGGGAACCACGAGGCGAGCTCGCACCTCTGGGAGCTGTACTACGGCGGCTGGGTCGCCCCCAACATCTACTACCTCGGCGCCGCCAACGTGCTGCGCTTCGGCCCCCTGCGCATCGCCGGCATGAGCGGCATCTTCACGGACCACCACTACCCCCTGACGCACCACGAGCGCCTGCCCTTCAGCGACAGGGACGTCAGGAGCTTCTACCACGTGCGCGAGGTCGACGTGCGCAAGCTGCTGCTACTGCGGGAGCAGGTCGACGTCGGCCTGAGCCACGACTGGCCGCAGGGCATCGAGCACCACGGGGACGCCCAGGGCCTGTACGAGATCAAGCGCCACTTCAAGAAGGAGAGCCTGGACGGCAGGCTGGGCAGCCCGGCCGCCGCGCAGGTCATGGACCGCCTGAGGCCGGCCTTTTGGTTCTCGGCGCACATGCATTGCAAGTTCGCGTCTATCAAGAAATACCCTCCGCCCGGCGCCGAGGGGGCTGAGGAGGGGGAGACCGTGGCCGAAGTGAGCGGGGGACAGGGGCCCATCCTGTTCTCAGTGCCTGAGCAGGCCACCGCAAACCCGGATGAGATTGATCTTGACGACGAAGATGAGGGGCCGTTGCCGGCCTCGGTGCCCGAACAGGGTGTTGCAAACCCAGATGAAATTGATCTCGACGATGAAGTTGAGGGGTTGTTGGCTAAACAATCGACCCAACCACCAGATGACCCGTCGGCAGTACAAGTGCCTCCATCAGAAGCGACAGAAGCGACAGAGCCCCAGTCAGGAGTAACAGACGAGCTCCGAGCCCAGCTTCCGGCCTCATTCGCCGCGCCAGCAGTACAGCCCAAACCAAACCTCACGACCGGCCAGCCGGTACCAGCCACGATAACGAACAGGACGACCCGCTTCCTCTCCCTAGACAAGTGTCTCCCGCGGCGCAAGTTCGTCCAGCTCACAGCCATCAGGCCGATAGACGAGCGCGCGCGGCCCAGCGGGCCCAACCGGACAAACTACATACTAAAATACGACCCGGAGTGGCTCGCCATAACGCGCGTGTTCGCGCGCGACCTCAAGATCGGGGACCCGGCGGCGCGCCCCCCTCTGGACCTCGGCGAGGCCGCGTACAGGCCGCTGATCGACGCCGAGCGCGCCTGGGTCGACGAGCACGTCGTGGGCCCCGACAGGCTGGCCGTGCCGCACAACTTCGAGATCACGGCGCCGCCGGACCCGCCCGGCCATAAGCTCGAGAGCGACCCGCCCCACCCCGACGAGTACTCGAACCCCCAGACCGCGGCCTTCTGCGAGCTCCTCGGCGTCCCGAACCTCTGGGACGCGAGCCCCGAAGAGCGGGCCGCGAGGAAGGCCGCCGCCCCGCCGCGTAGTGCTGCTGATAACTCAGGCGGGCATTGGGGGCGAGGTGGTGGTGGTGGAGGAGGAGGGTACGGACGTGGGCGGGGATCTGGTAGAGGAAGAGGGGGCGGGGGAGATAGAGGAGGAAGGGGAGGAAGAGGAGGTCGTGGACGTGGCCGTGGAGGTCGCGGATGATAAACACGGAGAATGGTCAGGGGACGGACGGATATGATCACGGCAGCTCGCCCTGGCTGGTCCCTTTTGTCTACATCTACATCATATCACGACGATCTGTGTGTGCACCACATGTAGAATAAATAGACACATTAGCTGTATTACTAGATGCTAGCGCACACGACTTTTATCCATTCAGATACCTAGTCTATCTATTCAATGGCTTCGCGACTCGACTCGACGTAAATCCTTTTTGTGGTCGTGAGCGAGTGATGTCTCCCCTCCTAAAAAGCGTGATCTCCATGGAAGAAATACACAAGGCACGCAGAGTGACGGGGGATAGTCGGAATGATTGATCTTCCATCGGTATTAGACATTCAACCCAAGGGAGAGCGAGGGGTTGAACGCATATGCTAAGATGGGGTCAGGGAGAGCCGGGAGAAATAAAAGAGAACAGATTCACTCGTCGGGAATTAGGTCGCGGTTTACCTTGGTTGTTTGCCGCTTGTTAGCAACAGCAGCAAGCCAACAGTGCCAGTTTATTTAGTCAGAGTCATTCCATGCCGCCGGGTCCCAGCGGCTGGTGACCGGGTTGTCTAGAGTTTGCCCACATCTACCCGATGAAATTCCACTGTGGTATCAAATATACGCCGCCACCGATACTTTGCCGTACGGTAAACGCCTAGTTTCGGAGCTAAAGCCAGACCGAGACTCAAAGCCGAACGAGTGAAAGCAGTTCGGCAGGACTAGAGGCCACGGCTCGACTGCACGACATCATGGTCCTTCATGATGAGCATTAGTTATGTGGTGCCTCTTTTGAGGGTTGGGTTCGCTTTGTGCGATAATGAGACGAGACGCAAGTCACGCATGTTCATTGGCGGGAGGAATCCGTACGGTCTAGGCCAAGGAAGTCTGCGGCCTGGAGGAGCTCGAGACACAGCTCCACGGGAATGTCCATGTCGGGAACGTTTTCAGTATCCTTAAACTTGTACCAGTACTGGCAGTACTCGACGACCTTCTCAAGAACGATACCACTGAAGGACGGGACTGGTCAGCCTTTTAGTTGACTTTGGATGGTTTGGGGATGGAACGGGGTCAGAAGAGAACCGCGGTGAAGTGTCAGATCAAGTGTAGTTAGGTGTCATGCGGACCAGACGCAAAGGTCGGTCCATCAGCAAGAACACAGCGAAATATTGTGTGATCATCATGCGTTCGTCCATCCGTTTGTCGGGCATGCTGTGTCTGTCGTGTGCTCGGGCTTGCGGTGGTAGAGGCAGGCAGACAGATCATGGGACGAAGGGGTAAGGAGCAGACTTACTTAATCTCTTCAAAGAAGCAGCGGCCGGTACGAGATTCGGAGAACTGGTCTGGGTTGGTGCACAGGGTCAGACAGAGAGCTCCCATCCAGCGATATACGGCCGATCACGGTGATGCTCACTCTTCGGATCTACCATGCCCTTGATGGTCGAGCTGACCAAGACAGCCTCGCGCAGCACGACGAACTCGAAGCCATCACTAGAGACGAGAGTCACATACTTGCTCAGTGCAGGGGTGTTGGAGGCCATGGCAAAGACGCTGCGGGAGAAGACGAATCCGATGGCAGGTAATGCAATGCAGAGGTTGAGAGAAAGAGTCGGCAAGGATCCGTCGTTCGCGTTTTTTTTTTTATGGGCGAGGAGGAAATTTCAACGTGCGAATGAGAGAGGGAGATAGAGTGGGCCACGAAAGAAGTGAATTGAAGAATCGTGCATGAGCCAATGAGCAACGGGTGGAAAGGACCTACCTTACCTAGTCCGAGGTACCTAGTGACTTCGTTGGCGGTGCTTTGTACAAACCATTCAATTAGTAGAGAACAGACTAGACACGTGGATGACGATCACTAGCTATGTAGGTAGCAGTGACCCAGGCGTCGTACAAAAAGCCGTAAGGGCAAAATTTGATCCATCCCTTTACACTTTGCTTTCCACTTACCTATCCTTTAACCCTCACTCCGCACCGATCCGGGAATGTGGCGTTGGGATTTTAAGTACAATCTTGCTCGCCGGCTTTACAGCTACCTAGGTAACCTTCAGCTGTGCTCTAGCTGCTCTAGTTCAGCTAAGCCCTGTGCGATTCCTGATTTGGGCTAGAGAGTGGGGGCAAGACGAGGTGTTGATAGGCTTCTGAAACGCTGGGCTCTTCGCGCCAACCAAGATCGATCGCTGTTGCCCTGCCGACCGCCGATATTGACCTCTGACGACACCGTACTTCGTAGACCGCCAGCACGAGTATGTAGATCAACCGACCAGTCAAAACTAGGGACCGGCCTAATTAGGCATAGACTACAAAAAACTCAACCTCAGTCGACTATATAAAGTATAGTCGGCCGACCTCAGTCGACTATATAAAATATAGTCGGCCAATCTTTATATATTAAATAAATACAGTTTAACACTCGGTATATTGTGCATATAAATAATTCTATATATAACAGCGCCAAATTTTATAAAAAAAAAAAAGCCAAATGTACTAATTGCAATAAAAGATTGGCCGACTATATTTTATATAGTCGACTGAGGTCGGCCGACTATACCTTGTGTAGTCGACTGAGGTACATACTCCACATTTATTTTCTAGTCTACACCCAATTAGGCCGGCCCACAGTTTTGACTGGTCAGTTGATCTGTAGTCTCCGCCAGCACCAACTCTAATCCGCCAACCGACCAATCAACCGCTCCGCTCCGCTGCCCTGCCCGTCATCCCGAACCTTCACTGCAAAGACAATTATTGTCGGCGCCGCTCTACATACTCTGTGTTTTCTCCTCCTCGCAATCCCAAATTTCCATACCTTATACCTACCAATACCTATAATCTTCGATTCTCGGTCAACAAGTCTCACCTGCATTCCAGCGCAGTTGCCACTTGCCAGTTGTCCGGCCTCGCTCTCATCGTCATCACTTTAGCTCACTGTTTCGCACCGGCTCGGCTCGGATCTAGAACCACCCACTTTCTATAGGGCTGTGACCGATCAAATACACTTACACGTCAGTCACATTCCCGACGCAACGCGCGCCCGCCATGGCGTATTCGCAGTCCCGGACCTCCTACTACGGCAACGCGAGCCAGCCGATGGCCGAGAAGTACGACGGCGGCCTCCAGCGCAAGCCCACAGATCGCAGGACGGGGCGTAACACGCGGGCGAGCGAGGGCACAGTCAGCACCGTCATGAGCAGCACATCGACAACGGGGAGGGAATCGTCGGCGACACACATGACCGACGCCCCCGCCTACTCCAAGAAGATCGTCGTCGTCGGCGACGGCGGGTGCGGCAAGACGTGTCTACTGATCAGCTACAGCCAAGGTTATTTTCCAGAGGTAGGCCACACACACACACACACACATAAACAACACAACCTATCTCTCTGCCTCTCTTTCTCTTCCCCTCCCCGCATCAGTCACTAACTCCGTGCGTCATTAGAAATACGTACCGACCGTCTTCGAGAACTACATCACTTACCCGACACATTCACAAAGCGGTAAGACCGTGGAGCTCGCGCTGTGGGATACCGCCGGACAAGAGGAATACGACAGATTGCGGCCACTGTCATACCCGGAGACGGACCTGATCTTCGTCTGCTTTGCCATTGACTGCCCAAACTCGCTAGACAATGTACTGGATAAGGTGAGTCGTCATCGTATTTCCCCGTCGCAGAGAGACTAGCCCGCTAACACGGATCGCATCAGTGGTATCCCGAGGTCCTTCACTTCTGCCCCTACACGCCCCTCATCCTCGTCGGCCTCAAGTCCGACTTACGGCACAAGAAGACCTGCATAGAGATGCTCAAGACGCAGGGCCTCACGCCCGTCACGAGCGAGCAGGGCATGGCCGTCGCCAAGAAGATGGGGGCGCAGTACATGGAGTGCAGCAGCAAGGAGATGATCGGCGTCGACGAGATCTTCGAGAGCGCCATCCACTCCGTCGTCATGAACGACCGGCGGAACCTCGAGGCCGCCATGGCCGCCGCCCCCAAGTCGTCGGGCTCCGGCGTCCTCGGCCGGAAAGACAAGGACGGCAGCGGTAGCGGTAACGGCATCCCCGGCGTGCGCGCTTTTAAGAAGAAGAAGCGGAACTGCACCTTCCTGTGAGAAGCGACGGCGTGGGACGTTGGAGAATCACTTTCTCGCTGCGCTGTCCGAGGGGGGGAAGGGGAGGGAGGAAGGGGAGCGTCACTCCGGCGTTTTCCCAAACCTCGGAAATGAATCGATCAATCAATGCGAAGATGGAAACGACAAAGACGGGCGCGTGGAGACCAAAACCCATCCGCAAAGTCCGATTAACGACGACGCTGAAATGACGTTTTTTATGTCACTCTTGCTTAATTTTCTTCTTCCCCGCCACCTCTTCTCCTCTTCGCCGCTATGATATTGTATTTACGATCCCTGGCACGGACGGACAGGTAGGTTGGGGCGCTCCAAACCCCCCGACCAACCCGCAATCGTCGGCCAGGGCTTGGCGAAGTTTTCGCATGTCCAAGTTTCTTTTTTGTTTGGTGGTTTTTTTCTTCTTCCCTCTTCCATGTCAACGGGGCGTCTTTTGCATCCGGAGTCCTCTTTTTCTCCGAGAGAAAGCAGATCAGATCAGGTCAAGTCAGGTCGTGATCGACAAGCAGGTGGCTCCAAGATCTGGAAGACGGCTTGATCCTGATGGATGGGGACGTACGGACGGCATGTATGTATGGATGCAATGGAACGGATGGATAGACGAATGGACGGATGAAACGAACGAACGGGAACGGCTTTGGAACCGGGACTGGAAAGGGGGAGCTGGGAGCCGGGCGAAAGGGGAAAACAACACGGCGTCTCTTCTTCTCTTCTCTCTCTCCCTCCCCCCTCGTGTGTTTGTTGGTCGTCCATATTGATTGATTGAGTAATCGAGGGGATGGGTTGGGCTTTGCCACGTTGTCTCGATCGTTGTCAGATAGAGAAACACCCACCTCCGCAGGGGGCCACGGACGGCAAGGTATATATATCGCCGTACCTTTCTTATTCTCTGCCGTCTTCACCCCCCCCTTTTCCCCCTTCGTCTTCCCGACTCGATTCGACGAGGAGTATCACGAGGATGAGATACCGGCGGCTGATTGACTGACTCACTGGGCACGGCGAAACTGAACTATATGAAAGAAGCCTCGCCTCCCCCTCGCCCTCCGGGCCTAGGATTTAGGCAGATAGGGGCAGACAGGGGCGGCAGCAACAGCAGTAGCAGAAGAAGATCTTTCTACTATTGTCTGTCCGCCTGTCTGTTTGTTTCAGTTCGGAGGTTCTCAGTTTTTTTCTTCCGTTTTGTTTGTATGGTCTACTTATTTTTTTCTCTCTCTCTGTCTTTTGCAAGCATAAAGCATGGGTCTGGGATTAGCAAATACATCTGAAAATTTCCTCGTTTTAACAGCCCGTGTCGCCCGTGTCCTGTGCCCGTGCCTATGTGGGGGCTTCTTTCTGCCCCTCCTCCTTCAGACGTGATGTCGATTTTTTGTGATGCATGATATGATATGTAGTGTAGTGTAGTGTATGCCCTGCTCGCACGCGCGGCTTATCTACTGCAACGCCGTTCCGTGGAGAAAATTTCGAGGGAAACTCGGGGCGTAATTACCCGTTAGCCTTGCCATTTCCTTCTTTTCCGGTCCCTTTTTCGGGTTTCAAGCCCCTCCTTGCCCAGTCCTCGCCCACATGTATTTCACAATATCATCGTGTTTTCCCTCGATCTCCATGGTGAGACATATCCCTATCACATCCCACGCGGCTCGCCCTTCGGTGTCGTAGACCGCTCCACGCCAACCTGCCGGTTATGCTCCCGCTCTTTCTCCCCGCCTCCCTCCTCCTCCCTCTCTACGTCGTCGCCTGCGTCCACGGGATCCTGGTCCTCCTCCTCGTCCTTGGCCATGACGTTCTCGAACTGGGACCACAGAGCCTCGACGGAGGAGAACTCGTTGCCAACCTGGGCGTCGCGGTTCATGTCAGATCGGAATAATCTATCGGATATGCCCAAGGCTGAACAGAATAGGACGGATCGAATCAAATTGAATCGACTTGAATTGAAGATGAAATGGAGAAGAAGAAACGGGGGAGGTGGAGAGGTGAAGCTGGAGACTGGAAAGTAGACGGACGTACCGTGACGACTGCCTCGAGGGACCTGTTCAGCTTGTTAATGTTGGCGAGAACGTGCTCGAAGCTCTATGCGTGGGCATGCGTTAGTCAATCAATCAATCAATCAGGCAGTTGAATTGTTTTGTCGGCTCGCTCGTCATGATATATATCGAAGATGTGAAAACCTTTTCGTTTTGCTGCCTCTGCCTTTCGAGTCCCGACTTTTCATCTCTTCCAGCTTCGTCGAGTTGCTCTTCGGATTGTCGTGCCCTGGGAAATATGGCAAGTGATATTGAAAAACAATCCCCCACCCCTTCCCCTTTCTCCTTCCATTCTTTTTTTTTTCTTTTGGCTTTGCCGTCTTCCTCTCAAACTTTTCTAACCGGAGAGTCTTTATCATAATGCCATGCAACGTCGCCGTCGCAAATGATATCGGGCGTTTGATGATGACGAACGGCTCGCACAACCTACCTTGACTCACACTCACACCCGCTCACAACGCACCTCGACCTGAGGCGAAGACAAGAAGCAGAGTAAGAGCGGGATAAAGAAATACATGTGAAATTGCAATCAGGAGGTATAGGTAGTAGAGGTATACGCACCATAGCTATCTCGCCAATCAGCGCCTCCCGCTGCTGCTCGAAGTGCGACTTCTCCCTCGGCGCGCCACTGCTCCCGCCCAAGACGGACGTCGACCGGGAATGCGAGGCCATGTGGTGTAAGCTCTCTTCTTTTCTATTATTCTTCTTCTTCTTCTTATACTACTTCTCAGTTTCAGAAGAAAAAGACAGAGGTGAGAACGAGACGAGACAAAATCGAGTATTCTTAATTTTTTTCTGTATCTGTTTCCGTATGTTTGTGGTGTGTGTTATGAGAACGTTCTTCCCGATATGATGAGGTTAGGTGTTGAGGTCGCTGTTCGGTTACTGCCCAGTGCATTGATACAGTGGAGAGAGGTAGGTACCTCAAGGTACCTCTCACCTATATAATGTTAGGCGGCTAAGGGAAGCGCCGTGGTGGTGGAATACACATCACGTGAGCGGTAATGACGATTCAGAAGTGACGATGAAGGCTATCTTGATAGTAAATTCAGCGAAATGAGTTGATATCAAGATAGACTGTTTTATCTTGAGCTCTTCATATTTTAATTAGATACTTAGTTATTACTTTTATCTTCAACTCAATTTCTTTGTCACTACCCTGAGAACCTCGTTGTTGAGATGCACCCGAGGTAGGATTGATTGGGCTTTCGATGTCAGAATATGTCAATTCTTTGCATGTGGTCTACCATATAATGCAGCCAGTCGGAATTGTTTGGGATTAGCAGAGGCGGAAATTCGCCCTAGTATAGGGTGAATTCTCACTATACGACGACTACACTTTCCAGTATATTCATAGGAGGCCGTCGTTGAGGGAAACGCCCATGGCCGTGTAGACAGCGACATAGAACGTCCGCAACGTTTCAGATTGCTATCACCCAAGACCACCCGTGACCTCTCGTTTCAAAGCTCGTGACTATTCGTTACATTGCCTCTGCAAGACAGGATTCAATACATGTTGAAGCCCATCGCATCGAAGAGGATGCAGAAGAATCTTACTTGAAGACTCTCCATCGTCGATTTAATATACAAACCAGCTCCCCTTAACCCTATAAAATCTGCTGTTGAAAGATATACGTCACCCCGATGCATCATCCATCGTTCTTGAACGGCAGAGCCGATTTCATCATTCTATACTTATATGCAACACTCACTGTACGTGAGCGTCGCCCATGCGTTCATCATGTATCACTGCCCTCCCTCCCAACGCCTTATGGTATCAATTCAATCCAGTTCGAGACCAAATCAGAAGTACAATGCCTCAAAGAAAATAATCCGATGGGCCACGCCGCCCCGCGGGTACGTGCCGCATGTCGTCCGGCACCGCGGAGAATATGGAGAATTTGGGGTCTAGGCTCTTGTCGACCGTCATGATCGACGCGACGTTGCCGCAGCGATAACAGTAGTTTGGCGCCGACCAGACGGTGACGACTGAGTTTTGTGGAAAGTGATACTGCAAGAAGATCAGTACGCGATAACATGAGAAAGCCTCACAGGCACACAGCATACCTTGTATCCCTCGTTCACTAACTGGTGGGCACGGGCGATGAGCTTGAGCCCGTTGACGTGGTTGAACTCAGTCGCGACCTTGTCTCCGAACAGCCACCCCGCGCCTCGAGGGCTAATAGCCCATGTCTCGACGTCTTCGGGGTCACTCCAGACGAGATCACAGAAGGCACCCTCATGAGGAATCTCCTGGGCACGCGCGACGACCCGGATTTGATCAATGGTGCGAATCTCGGGACTGAGACCTCCGTGGACACAGAGAATCTCGCCATCGACAATGGCAGCCAGCACGAGGAAGTCAAAGACTTGACAGCACGCCTTCCACACCGACGCATTGCCATACTTTTGCTGGCATTCTTCGTAGAATCCGTATACTTGGGTGATCTGCCTAGACTCATGGTTACCTCGCACGAGGATAATCCGATCCGGGTATCTAGCTCAGTGTCAGCAGAGAGAGGCCGAGAACCTGAGAGGCGATGGAGGCGAGTCGGACCTAGCTTTTAAGCACATGAGAAGAGTAAACGTCTCCAGACTAAAATAGCCCCGATCTACAAAGTCGCCCAGAAAGACGAAACGGGTGTCGGCGTTCGTCGCTGCTACCGTCGCGCCCGGAGAAGGGCCAGAAGAGTTCGCAAGCTCGGTAGCCTCGTCGTCGTCATCTACGTTGGCAGAGTCGTCCCACGAGCTGTCGGCGCCCTCGGCCTTCTTAGACTGTTTTATCTTCTTCTTCAGCTTCGGATTTGTGATCTCGGGGGGCTCGATGTCGTCTGATGTGATGACGGTGGTGGCCGTCGCAGGGGCTTCGGTCGCGGGCTGGCCAGGCATGCCACCACTGACTCGAAACAGCTCAAGCAGGTCGTAGAACTGGCCGTGGATGTCGCCGCAGATGGTGACTGGCGTAACTACGGGTTGGATGTTGGATTCTGCGGCCACGAAGGCGTCAGCACACGGCGGCCGAGTCATCGGCGCGGGCAGACGATGACGTACCCTCCATCAGAACTTCCTTAACGATCTCGCAGAGCTCCTTCATCACCGACTCCGGGAGATAATGACATTGTTTAGCCTCCTCGAGCCACTCGTCCAACCCTGCGCCCGGCGTTAACTTGGCCGGTCCTGGCTTGGGGACCGCAATACGAGCAGGACCCATGGTTCCGACAGGGCCACCGCACTCGCTGGACCAGATCAAAAGGAAGTGAGGAAAGTTGGTAGATGCAGGCGGAAGTCCAGACGTTGGGCGGACAAGTGCCAAGATGGGTGGTATCCAGCTGGGGGGGGGTTGAATGTCCTAGATATCAAGTATCGATAACACTGGAATACATCCGGTACAGTAATGGTTCTGAAACACGGAAGACAGCGCGGTTCACAGGACAGGTTAGGTAATGAACTCTTAGGCACACCTACCAGTACTCATTTAGGTACTTAAAGTACCTCAACTTGGGGGGAGAACATGGTGTTTTGATGCAGATTATAAACACAGTAGCCATGCCATTAGCAATTGCATGGCGACTGGGGTAGCCTGTAGGTAATCACCAACTGAAGTCCTTTGTATCCAATATACAGCAACTTATCTTATTACTTACACGTATTTTAAACCGCTACTGCCATCTACCTAGGAACCTTTTAGGTACATGCCTCATGATACCTTAGGTCTATGTACTCCTGCCATGGTGGGGCAAATAGATGCGGGCTGCTGATGCAAGAATGAATGATGTCGCACCTGTCTAAGTACCTTAAAGTACCTACCTACCTAACCAACCCACTTTACAGCTACCTACCTCCCTCGTTGTCGCCATTTTGACCTCAAACCAGCCAGACTTGCCACCTTTTTGGCCCAGTCTCTCTCATCATCCAAAAAGAAACCATTCCCAAGTCGTCAACCACCGACACAACTTGCCTTGTGTATCCCCTGTTGGCTTGCAATTCCTGCGCAAGGAAGCCATGCACTCAAATCATATACAGCACAATCCATCATATCCACATCTCTAGAGAAGACAGAAGGCCTGGAGAAGCATGGCTAAAGCCCACGCAGAGGGCAAGAAAGTCGTCATCCGCCGCCTGCCCCCAGGCATGACGGCCGATGAGTTCTGGGCCATCCTGGGAGCCGAGTGGAAGGTCGGCAAAGGACAGGTTGACTGGGCGCGATACGACGACGGCGAGATCTCCAACGAGTCGGTCTTGTCCATCCACGGCGCTGTCGTCATCTCGTTTGTGGCTTCAGTCCCGCTAACATGTCTTCCAATTCCAGCCCTGCAGATCTGTCTCTGCCCGCGCGATGCTACCTGCACCTCCCGAATCCCTCGGACATCGCCATCCTGTCTGAGAAAGTCCAGCAGGCGAAGTGGGAGGATGCCAAGCACACGGCCAATGACCCTGCCCTCGTCGGTCCGCCCTACGTAGAGATCTCTCTCTTGCAGAAGATCCCGACTGGAAAGAGACGGTCCGACCCGAGGCAAGGCACCATCGACGCGGACCCCGAGTTTATGAAGTTTCTCGAGAGCCTCACCGCACCGACGCCGACCAGAGAAGCCGATCCTGACCAAGCAGCCGACGATGCTACCAAGCCAGATGTCAAGGTTACCACCACACCGTTAGTCGAATATCTGAAGGAGAAAAAGGCCAACAAGGCCAAAGAAGCCGCTTTGGCTAAGAGTGCCAAGCATGCACGTCATGAATCCCAGACGAAGACGAAGGAGGATACCAAGAAGAAGGGCAAGGAGGCTAAGGTAGATAAGGCCGATAAGACTACCGAGAAGGAGAAGGAGAAGGAGAAAGAGAGGACCAAGGAGCCGGTGAAATTACTCACCAAGAAGGCCATCGCCCAGGAGGTGGCGGAAGCCGCCAAGGCTGCAGCTAATCAAGCTGCCTCCAGCAAGGCCAGCGAAGAAGTGGCCCCGAAGAGTCGCCGTGCTAACATAGCAGCTGCGGCCAAGATATTACAGCGAGACCTCGGACTTAGCCCGGGAAGTGCTCATAGGCGAGCCCGCCAGGATGCGGCCAAGGATGCTGCTAAGGCCGACGCCACCGTCAAGCCCGAGACAAGCAAGGATGGCAGCAAAGAGGACGGCAGCAAGACTAGCAATACCACGATACCCACCGGGCCCGGGAAATCTACTTCTACCACGCCACTACCAACACCCACGGCTCCGAAGGCTCAGGCTCCCGAAGGCTCCCGGCGAGGCCGCGGTGCTAAGAGTGCAAAGCAGTCTTCTGCAGGTGAATCTGGAAAGGGTAAAGGGACGGAGACTCTTACCACAGGCAAAGCAGCACCAATGCCAACACCGGTAATCCTGAAACGCAAAGATAACGCCGCAGTGGCTGAAGCCGTAGCTTCAACATCCACCCCGGCCCCGGTCTCGACCCCTGCAGCCCCGGCGAAGGCAAAGGCAGCTACAGGCAAGGCCACATCTTCCGAGAAACCCACACCTACAGCACCGAAAAAGGGGTCTACAACGCCTTCGGTCACTTCAGGGGCTACTCGTGGCTTCGTCAAGCATGCGAACCCATCCCAAGGTGTCACAGAACCACTGCTTAAGCAAGCCATGGAGGTCTTCGGCCCCGTTACCTTTGTGGAAATAGACAAACGCAAGGGCTTCGCCTATGTTGACTTCGGTAACCATGATGGGCTAGTCAAAGCTATAGCCGCTAGCCCAGTTTCTGTGGCCCAAGGGACCGTCCAAGTTCTCGAACGAAAGGAAACTAAGAAGACAGCTTCAGTAACCGCGCCTCCTGCGCAACCGGCGGCCGAGAAGAAAGCCGAGCCGCCGGCAGATCGTACCAAACGAGGCGGGCGCGGTCGAGGGCGGAAAGGCGGAAATGCCGGTGCCGCAAGTGGGACCGCCGATCAGGCCGGTCCATCAACGCCACAGCCCGGAACTTCTGCAACCCCAGCCGCTCCCGCTGGATGAAACGACTTGCTAGACATGTGACCACTTGTTAACTCATCGGATATAAGTCTACAGCTTTAACGGCTACCGTGTCCATACGCGAGACCCTATGCTTCTGCTTCCCGTTATGCCGAGCTCTACATAAAGAGACCCTTGACCCTTCAACTCAACCAATGTGGGGAACAAATAACAGAATAGGCGTCGAAACGCATAGTCATCATATACAGAGCTAGACCTAGCTAAGTATACATAGGTCTCTGCAAGGCGCTATACGCGAACTTCGCGAGGGATAGTTGAGACCGGGGAAGGGGGTAGAGCGGTAGTAGAGCGGTAGAAGCGCGGGGGCTAGCATGTCAGAGTAGTGGTGGGCAGCGGTTAGGAGACAGTGAGAAAGTCCTAATTAGTAAAATTTTATCCATAGCTGGAAACTTGAAAGATTGTTCAGAAACTGTAAACAGACGAGGAACAGTGTATAAGATACCCCCTCGCGGTGGTTTTCATGTACTACCTAAGAATTCGTCTTTTCAACAACTTACTTTGTTCTCATTGCAATACAATAAAGTTATCCAGTCTATATGCAGACCTTGAATTTAATAGCTGTAATTATGTGATGAACTCGATGCCATTTCATGTATTGTAAATAGATTCTTAGAAATAGGCTCATCTGGATTGACGATTAATGATGTTGAACCGTCTGAAGCACAGCTCACCTGCTCCCACCAGATCCCCCTATACCTCCATCCAAATTGAGGCATCCTACGTACGTACATGTATGTATGTAGCTACCTCGGTACCTAAGGCAGCGATTGGCAGCGCATAAGAAGTCATGTGAGGTTGCAATGAACGGCAGGGGCGCCTGAACAGTATAAAGGTAGTGAGGGGCTGCGTGAACACGCCTTAGGCAGTCTGCATTAAATTTCCCGCTGACGACCCTTTTCATCTGCCCATACGCTCAAATTCGTACCCGGCTTGTCACTCGAAGTCTAACCTCAAGAGATCATCCAAACGAGCTCTGCTAAACTCCTGGTTTACGCCTCCCATGATGAATACCCAAAAGAAAGAATATCAACCCCACGTTGGGCTCTGGAAGGTGTTTCCCCCCGATGGGAAAGACGATAACTCGACCGTTGAGTATGTTCGTTCCCTGCCGCTGCCCACGCGTCCCTTTATTGCCAGTTCTTGCGCTAATCGTAAGTAATACGACAGCATCATCGCTATTCACGGCCTCGATACCGATTCCCCACGAACATGGACCTATAAAAGCGGCGCTAATGAGATCAACTGGCTCGAAGACGCACGCTTGCTCCCGGCAGCTGTTCCACAAGCCAGGATCTACACATACAATTGGGACGCCAAGGTCTTCGCCGACGCTCCCATAGAGACAATATTTGGTCATGCCGAGAAGCTCATGGCCCTTCTGCAAGCAAATCAGAGTACACCAAGTCGTCCCATACTCTTCATCGCGTCATGTTTCGGAGGACTTATCTTGACTGAAGTAAGCCTCTCTACACGGATAATACAGAAAACCACCGCTGACTGAGGTAGGCCATCACACGGGCAGCGAAAGAAGGCAGTCAATACCGTAAAATACTTGAGTCTACGGTCGGCATTGTCTTCTTAGCAACTCCTTTTTTCGGAACGGATGCAGCTAGCCAGGCATCGTTGCTCGCAGTCGTTCAGGAGATCATGGGAAAAGACGCGTCACGCCTGTTGATCAAAAATCTCGAGAAGGGTGATAACGAGATTCAAGACCGTACCCATCAGTTTGGTCTCATCGTCAATTATCGTTTTAAAATGCCTGTCTCGTGTTTTTACGAGACGAAACCGACCAAGATCATCAAAAAGGTTCTAGGGAAATTGGTTCCGAATCAGTTCCTACGTGGTTCTATAGTGAGTGTCTAAACCAATTACCGCACGGGGGTAATGGCTTAACGGAGATAGCTCGTTACGAAGAAATCAGCCTGCCTCGATGGACATCCGCAATGGGGTCTAGGGAGAAACCACGTGATGATGAACAAGTTCGAGAAACAGGGATGTCCTGACTACATTCTAGTCAAGCAAGCCATCTTGTCCATCCTGAATGATGCGCCAGCGACCCTAAAATCCCGATTGCAACCCAGTGCTCAACCACCGATTGAGCCGGAATTGAATGAGGAGCAGAGGGCTCGACTCTTAGCAAGCCTCAAGTTCAAAGGTTTAAATGAGTTGAAGAACAGGGAGAAGAAGAGAACCTTTCAATGGGTGTTCGATGCAACCGATAGCGCTTCAGGAGATGATCCTTTCGCATTGGATGGTGACACTCGCCACATTTCTCCAGAGGCTTCAGGGGGTCCTTCTGCTAAATCCGAAAGTCAATCACGGCATAGTATTAGGAGCTGGCTTAGGTCCAAACACAAAACTTTTTGGATTAGCGGCAAACTTGGATCCGGGAAAACCACGTTAGTGAAGTACCTCATAGACAATCCTCTCACGACGGAGGCCTTGTCTGTCTGGGCCAAAGACCCTGTGATAGTTTCCCACTTCTTCTGGAAAGCCGGATCCGTGGACTTACAGAAGAATATCAAAGGATGTCTGTGCTCTATCCTCTATCAGTCACTTGAACGACGGCCTGTTCCCTTCGACACGATACTGTCGATGAACAAATCGGTATTAACCAAGACATCGGAGACTGATTGGTCACTGGAAGAACTTCGTGCCCTATGTTTAAAGATTTTGGGCAACTATCCGTCCCCAGTTTGCATGTTCCTCGATGGTCTCGATGAAATCCGTATAGAAGATCGCCTTGATATTTTGGATCTTGTGAATGAACTTCAAGCGATTCCCAATACCAAGATCTGCTTAGCTAGCCGGCCAGAGCCTCACCTCCAATCTGCCTTTTCCAACTACCCACAACTTAGGCTGCAAGACCTGACATTCAGGGATATGGAAAACTTCGTGTCTAAGGCTATACAGCCGTTCGTTTCCAAGGGCAGAATATCATCATACGTTGGCAAATATTTTATGGAAACACTTATTCGCAAGGCAGAGGGTGTCTTTCTCTGGCTGCGTCTAGCACTTGATGATTTAGTCAGAGGACTACAGAACAGCGATTCGGATAAGGAACTATACGTCCGACTCGAACAAATGCCAGCTGATATATACAAACTCTATGAGGATATATGGACCCGAATCAACGAAGAGTCAGCAATATATCGAGCAGCTGCTGCCTTATACTTCAAACTAGTTATTGCTTCGAATATAGTAAACGAGCTCAGCCTATTGCACTTCGCAGTCGCAACAACCAATTTGCCGCAGGATTTCTCCATCGATACCCTGAATGCGGACCATCTGGACAAGAAATGCGAAGCAACCAAACTTCAAATCAGAGAGCGATGTATTGGTCTTTTAGAGATAGCAGAAAGCCCATACTCTACAAACCAGGGGAGGTGGGGTACTCGAGCCGCGTCTTTGCTACCTTATTCGCGAACGATGGTGCGATTCCCCCATCGCTCAGTCTATGATTTCTTTACTGAGACTGATGAAGGCGATCGTATTCTCAACTTTGATTCATCAACTTCACATGATTTATCTCTTCGGTTGCTTAGAGCCGATTTAGCTACGACTAAATTCATTCGACGGGGGTATGTCTTCAACAAAGCCCGGTTCGACCTCAGGACATTATCAGATTTAGCAGACGTATTTTCTGCGGAAGAAATCAATGAATTCCTGGATGGTATCAGGTACTTGTACAACAGGGGGTACTATGGTACCTCCATGATTAAACCTCACTTTCTTCTACTTGCCGCTGTTCTCCGGTTCCGCCAGTTCGTCTTGTCGGAAATAGAGAGCAGTCCAGACCCGGCATTATTGGCTACGGATGTCCTACGATTCAAAAGTAATAGTTTGCCAGCTTGTGGGGATTATCTAACTGAGCTGAGCGACTTTTCGGAACCATTGATGAAGCTGAAAGCTAATCCTAGCAGTAAGGGGATTTGTTATGGGTCAGATTTTTATAATGAAATCGTGCCCGAAATAAGATTCCGTAGTGCTACTGCCGGCTTCTTATATGAAATCATCCGATATAACATGGATGACTCTGGGGGAATTGATAAAAGGTTGAAGCAGTTACGGAGATTCATTGAAGCCGGGCCAAACTTGCAAGAGCGCGTCCCGTTGCGTATAAATATTATGGACACCGACGAAGGAGTAGAAATCCAAGGCGATTTTGACGATATGAATCTCTACCCAAACAGCTCGAATGTTGTTGTTCTAGACGTGGATCTGGGATTCCTTGTCGGAGCCTATTTTAAGCGTGCTCTTAAGAAAGGAATGATATCCTCCGAGAGTATTGCCTCTTATCAACCACCAATAGATGAGTTGAGCGATTATTCGATTCACATAGCTCTGCTAGGTTTCGAAGGCCACTTCAATCCGTTGAGCGCGGATCACTCGAGCGCGGATCACTCGAGCGCGGATCACTCAAGCGCGGACTACTCAAGCGCGGATTACTCAAGTGTGGATGGTTCGCTCTCGGATCGCTTGAGTTTATATCGCTGGGGTATGAATGATTACCAGTGCCCAAGCGGCACGGCAACGAGGCAGCTTCTTGAACTTCTGGTACAGTTTCTATATGGCGACGAGTCTAGAGACATAGCCCAGAAAGTACGCGATGAATTGGAGAGGATTAAAGATGAGATTAGGAGTCACCAATCGGGGTATAGGAGGGTAACGGAGAAGAGAATCACCACGTTTTTAGCCAACAGGAATTTAGGCTGGTGCTTCGTGAACGAAGCCGGCGTCGTCGTCAATAGCCTAGATGAAGCCGAAGCACATACTTAGCCACTTCGAGGTGCGCACCCGCTCTCTCCCCGACGAAGTTTATGCCGATGGATTGCGGTAGTTGGAGGGCACACCGACGAGTACGATGTTGAGGTCGCGCGGGCAGTTGTGCTCAGGTATATTGGCCATGTATTTCTGGTCCGGGGATTGGCCGGCGGATTTGCCAACTTGGAAGTCGGGGGCACAACAGCCGTGGCTATACAGGAAAAGTGCTATTCTGACAGGTTGTTAAGGATGATGTTGATGGGCGGGGCGTGGGATCCCAGTTCAGCGTGTCAGATTTAGTGGTTTTCGGTCGCGAATTGATGATTCTCTTGTTGTCTGCCTCGAGGGCGGCTCGCCTGCCTTTAGTTGTTAGATAAGTATGGATGGCCGAAGCGTCGAAACGAAGCATTTTATAGGGTTCTAGACAGCCTGTGAACGGTAAAACATGCCTAACACGCTCTACATGGCCTATGGGCTATGGGAGGCTTACTGAGGCCACATTGATGGCCCGGCCTAGGCATCGTGGACTACTATAAGAGACAACAACAGCAAGAACCACGACTTAAATTGATAGAAATCATTAAACTAAACTATCAAGTTCGAATCACTCACCGTGAATACTTAGTTTAGAGTAATTAAAGCAGTATTATAAGAATTATAGCATTGAGCTTTATCAATATTGAAAACTCAAACTAAAGCAAGCGAAAGCAATTTTTAAAGTTTAAAATATTTTCTAATTTAACAGCTAACATTGTCTCCAGAAAAGAACAAAAAAGATGTATTATTTAGGCTGCTACTAGCAAGTTGTCACGGAGGATATATACCGTTAGTCCAGACTTTGGATTAACGGCGTCGTTTTTCCGCAATACAAGTAGCGGCAGAAAGAGCAAGACATAATTAAGTAGGTTAGGAAACTCACTAATTTACTGCTTACCTCGGCAAAACAACAACGATGAAATTCTAGGAAATAAAAAACCCAGGTACAATTTAGCACAATTGCCACAATGTAAATCACCACCGTGAGAAGCTAGCCCTAGTTAAAATCGTAAGCATACCATATAATTATAAATGTTGAAGCGTTGTACAACAGCAAGCTGCTGTACAAGTGAGCGAGGACCCGAATGGGGATCTCTCGGCATCAAGCCCCATTGTCGCACAACCCGACATTCGAGTGTAACCGAGTCTCATAGATTATCATCAACAAAAAAAGGGGTTTATTAACTTCATACAAACCGCACACGATTCATACAACCTAATTAGTCCACTCAACAGCATCCCAAAAGAGAGCCGCTAATGGCCTTGGTAGTGTTGGTGGCCATAGCGCGCCCAAGGGTAGCGTCTTGCTTACTCTATTGCCAAGACTCCCACGATTGCTTCATCTTCATCTTCATCTTCATCTTCATCCCTTCGAAACTCAGGTAACCATGGGGAATCTGCTGTCAAAGTCAAAGCCGCAGGCACTGTCGGCGGTGGCCACGGACACGGTCGTCCCGATGCATCATCAGGACGATACTTCCATCAACCGGTCCATGGTGCTTATCTTCATGATGCGGTTCGACGACGTGTTGGACCCCCGGAAATTGAAGGATTCTCTGGAGAAGCTTCTCAGTCGCGACGACTGGCGCAAGCTCGGTGCCAGGATACGGCTCAATGTCAGTTTGACCTGCACCAAAGGCTCTGCCTTATTATCATTATAATTGTTCATGCGGACGGAATTAGCGCTGATGTAATAAGTCATAGGAGAAAGGCAAGCTGGATTATCACATCCCGGAGAAGTTCGACGAGAAGCGTCGAGCCTTCGGCTTTTCTCACGTCACGTACGACGTGAAGATCGAGGAACATCCGCTGGCCTCCCGCTTGCCGAAGGCGTCTTCGAGACCGGCCGTCGTGGGCAACCCGGAAGACTTCAAACCACTGATGCGCAGGGAGGACGGCCCGCAGTCCATCAACGACTACATCTATCGGGACGAGCCTCAGCTGAGCATGCACATTGTGTCCTTCGAAGACGCTACGCTCGTAAACCTCAGTTGGCCGCACACCTTCCTCGACGCCATGGGTAGACGCGAGCTCATCCAGGCGTGGACCGCCGTCCTTGAAGGCCGTGACGACGACGTCAAGCCGTTACACGGGGTGTATGATGACCCGCTGAAGGACTTCGGTATCGGGCCCCAGCAGCCGTACATGCTAGCCCATCTCGCGTTGACGGGCTGGAATAAAGTCGTCTTTATCGCGCGCATGATCTTCGAGCTGGTGTGGTATCCCAAAGAAGAGGTACGCATCGTATGCTTGCCGGCGGCGCACGTGCAGAAGTTACGCGCGGAGGCGATGGCGGACCTAGAGGCTCGGCACAGGGGCGACGGCGAGAAGCCCTTTGTCAGTGATGGCGACATAGTGACGGGCTGGATCACTCGCTTGGTCGTCCAGCAGCTGGAGCCGCCGAGCTCGACGCGGCCGATCCTGATCATGAACGCCTTCGGACTGCGGTCGCTTCTCGCCAACGATCTGCTGCCCAGCGATTCCGCGTACGTCGCGAACGCCGTGCTCCTCGTCTCGGCGATGGCGCTCGCCAAGGACGTCCTCACCAAGCCGCTCAGCTTCGTGGCCGCGGAGGTCCGCCGCTCGATTGCGGAGCAGGGCGAGCGCGGCCAGCTTGAGTCGAGGCGGGCGCTCGACAGGGCTTCGCTCGCTAAAACGGGGCTGCCGGCCCTCTTCGGAGACGCGGGCATGAGGATGGTTGTCGTCTCCAACTGGACCAAGGGCCGGTTCTTTGAAACCGACTTCTCGGCCGCCGTGGTGAAGGTCGGCATCGCCGTGGACTCCCCGAAACGCTCGACCAAAGTCGGACGTCCGTCATACATTCAGACTGCCGGATACTCGGACGGCTCATTCCCTTTGCGAAATGGGTTCCCTGTGATTGGAAAGGATAACGCTGGCAATTACTGGCTGTCCGGAGCCTTGAGGAAGGGAATATGGTCCCGGATTGAAGAGACATTGAGTCAGTCTGAGTGAACGCTCTTGGCTGTCGATACGGCAGTTAGATAATTTCGTACGCTGGGTGAAATGTCCATAATTACTTATATAACGGAGTTACTTGCTTGTACATACGGGTGTTATATAAAGACAAGGAGTAATATATATTATACCGTCTCCGGCTAGACGCCGCTAAAGGCCAGCCTTTTTATTGCAGGGTTTAAGCTAATGCTGCTTAAACAGTAAATTATACCGTTATATTTAATCGCCTGCGAAAATTGCGGTAGCGGAGCCGGGGAGTTCTGCATAAAGACGGTTTTTTTTGTTAGAAATATAATGGTTAATAGCTAATAGTTGGTAAGTTTTCCGTGTTGGGGTAAAGACGGTAAATAATTGCCAGTGTCGATCATCGGCCTATTGCTGGCAGGAAAACTTATCGGGCGCTAAGCAACGCCGTCTAAACAAAGCGAGGGCCGGGTGTAGTTCGGTCCGACCTGCTAGAAAAAGCACAGAGTCATTTAAGTATAATCCGAAGTAAAAACCGTACTGTACCAAAGTTGTTGAAAAGAGTGGACTGTCCCGGAGGACAGTGTGGTGCAATCTAATTGGGCCTATGAGTTCCAGGTCCACCCCCTACAGTACTCGAGTATTCATAAGCTTGATTAGTTGATTTTAATTAAAGCGTACTGTTAAATGCAGATAATTACAGTATACCATCCAGTTCCCGATCTAACACTCTCATGTCGCACTTTTCTTCGGTACGACACAGACATGATTTGGGGCCTAGTTTCGGACTAGGTAAGTACCTCTTATGCTGGCTGGATGTGTCCGTCTTGTCACTATCATCGTCCGTACTAAGTCGTCTTTAGCATTATTATGAAATCGCCTCCTAGGCGTGTTATACGAACGATCGGAAATGTAGCGCCTTGCATCTGTGCAACATCCCACGAATCCACCTCGACCTCGTGCGCTAACTTTGTGTTGTGCTCTGAAATCTCTTTGCACGGCTTGGCAATGTTGAGGGATGGTAAGCCTAAGATCAGCTGAAGCCAAGAGAATCCCATCAGCTCCATCTGACAGACGCATATGTCTCCCCTCGGCGATGCTTAGAGGTGTGACTCTGGAAGGGCAGTATTGATCAAGGAGGGAGGCAGTGTACCATAGCGAGCTTTTATTTATTGTATTTCCTGCCAACTATAAAATCAGCTGTAGTGAGTCCAGCGCGTTAGCATAGGCGTAGTAGCTCCGGGCGGGACGGGAGCAAAAGCCGGTCTCGGTACAAGCATCTATCATATGACAGGCGCAGGCGGAAAGTTCGGCAGGTTGTCCGATAGGCGGATAGGCCATTAGTGTGTATTATTGTAGCCCAAGCGCCAACGAGACCTCGCCAGACATGTGGCATCTGATCTTCGGCCAGGTGCGAAATGTCGCGCTTCTCATCTGTATTTCTTCATTCAAGTCTATAACAGGCATTCTATCCTACTTAGATCATCGTGGCGATCTTTACTTTACAATGCTTGCCTGGTATCGCGTGCGTGGTCCGCAATGGCTTCTCCACATCTTCACAAGGTTGTTTAATTGGCGATGCGGAAGTTGGATCTATTCGAGTCAGAGAGAGACGTGAAAGCAAAGGTTCTGGAGCCCGCTATCTACATAGCAACTAGGCTCCTGGGCGTCAAGGACGAAGTGCTGAGGAGTTCGGTACGTGAGTTAGTCTTTGGGTAGGCAGGTAATTCAATGACTACCGACGCAATGACAAGCGGGAGATGGAGAATTGGCCTGTTCTGCCGCTTCTTAGCGGTACAGGATACCACGAGCCAATAAACATGCAGAGATCATTACGGTAGATCTAATACTAATGCAAATGACATCACGTCCACATGCTCTAGTGAATGGACAGATAGAAATATCGCAGCAATCTTAAATGAATAGATGGTCTAGGCCTTCTCTACTAAGCCTGATTCTTCATCTGCCTAAGTCGTATTATTGGAAAAGAGAGGGGCAAATGAAAGCCTAGAGCAATCCTGCTTTCAACCTTACGTACAAGCTTCTTCGCCACCATGACGCCTGCCGGTGCAGAAATCCGGTGCAGAGCTCAATTGCGGTATCAAAGGTTGTGCTAGAGCTTTAATACTACTCTTGTATATGTTACTGACCACAACAGCAAACCGTGAACCATTATAGCCTCAACTATCATGCTCTTCGTTATGGTCAAACACAATGTCTGACTCTATCCAGCCCTTTTCAAAGCATAGAGCAAACATAATCCTATGACGTTCGCTGCCCGTCGCACGTATGGGAACAGCAGCAGTAGAAAGACGGTGTCGCATCCGGCAAAGATCTACATCATGTTGTCAAGAATGTAACTATGAGACATCGGATGGCGGGCCCAGGCTCAGCGGACGCAAGTTAGCGAGTTGGAGCCACGGTTAATTAGCAGGGCTCATTGGATGTGCCTGAGAGGCTGTAGAGAAAAGAAGAGATATAATTGGCCGTAAAAAGAACTAGAATGACGAATAAAAGACGACATAGATTTCAGAAATGATGTTTCACGAACAACTACATGTAGAAAAGCATTAACTTGTATGATTAAATACTAAGTATACTTACTGTTACGGAGGGGATATACCGTGAGTCCAGACTTTGGATTAACGGCCTCGTTTTTCCGCAACAATTTACTTTATTATGTAATTGTCTTCTAATACGTCATTTTCATAGCTCTCGTGAAGGCCTATCCATAGTCTAGATGTGTCGATGTCCATGGAGTGCATAGGCATACACGATAAAACCACAGACACAGCCTTAGTGGTAGAGCTTGCCTATGCGGTATGAATAAAAGATAGTGAAGGAGGCGAACTGGATACGTCTTAAGCAGTCCCAGTCATGTGTGAAGCTACTATAAGATCGAAGGGATTCCTCTCTCTAGAATATTACTTTGTTCCTTGAAGGTCTCACTCAACTTCAATCTACTGTCTTTTTCTGCTCCATCTAGCCAGCATTTTACCCCAGCAATCCTTTCCCGTCTTGCTCTCATCTCAAGTTTGGTACGTCGTTGCTTATAATGTATCTGGTTTTCCAGTTCATGACTTGTAGCTCACGCTGACAGTACTACTTAGAACACCCCAACCGACCGCAAATATGAGAATTTCCACTCTCTGTTCCATCCTCGGATTCACCTACTCCTCAACTGCCAATGTAAGAATTCGGATTTATATCCAATTACCTGTCAACCCCCGAAAATAAACTCACACTCGTCAGATCGTCAACCTTGCCACCGCTAAGACCTACGGCGCCCTGAGCGGCAGCGCAGGCCTCACAAGCACCGGCCTCACCGTTGTCACCGGTAACCTCGGTACCACCGCCAAAAGCGTCAGTGGGTTCGGTCCTGGCATTGTCGCCGCCGGCGTGCAGAACATCGGCAACAATGCCGCTATTGTAGCATTCACCGATGCTCAATTGGCCTACGCTGCCGCCAAGGGCCTCAAAGCCACCCAGGATATCAGCGTCCTGAACGACCTCACCGGGAAGACCATATACCCTGGCGTCTACTTTGCCGCCAGAACAATTACCCTCACAGGACAGCTGTTCCTCGACGCTAAGGGAAACTCGTCGGCCACCTGGGTCTTCCAGTCCGGCTCCGCCCTGTTGATCAACCTCGGGTCGTCTGTCATCTTGACCAATGGTGCTAAGGCTTCCAACGTCTTCTGGCAAACCGGCTCTGCTGCCACTATTGCTATCGGTGTCGCCTTCCAAGGAAATGTCTTAGCTTATGCCGGCATTGCCGTCAAGACTGGTGCTAGTGTTAAGGGTTCCCTCATCGCCTTAACCCAGTCCATTACCCTCCAGACGAATGCTATCCAGGCACAGAACAATTAATCTTTGTCTTGTTGTTATTGTTGTTATAGTGTTTAAGGTGTGCGGCGTAAGCGTGAAAAGCCTGCTGGCTCTGACCTCCATAAAAGTACTATAAAATATAATACATCTTCATATATATTAACCTTAATAATATATATATAACTAGTACGCAGAATAATTATGCATTTTGACAACCATGAATAGAGGGCTACCAGTGAGAAAAGATGGCTATCATATGTCCGAATTGCTAATATACAGTTATCTTTTCCCAACGTATACCATCTCGCTCCAGTCCCTCGCCATACATGAACCCATGCAAATAGGCCTCGCCCACGAAATCGAATACGGTCTCTGGATCTTTGGGTAAGTGGCGGAATATGTACGGAACGTGGGCACCTTGGAGGAGCATCACTCGATCCCCCACCTCGACTGTACGTGGTCCGATTCCCACGTATCCCAGACTCGTGCGGAAGAAACGCCGGTTCATGCCGGTAAATTCCCACTGTACCGCGAGGGCGTGCCGCATCGACTGCATGTATTGTGCGTGGGCACCGCTTCCGTGGTCCCTCCCCACGAGACCTAGCTCGATATCATCGACCGTAGTGCACTGCTTTGCGCCTCTAGATATTGACTCAAGGAGTTCTTCGAGTAGATGACATTCTATGCCAAGTGCTTCGGCCATGGGGGAGATCCGAGATTTTGGATCATGCCAAAAGGCAACCGCCGACCCGGTTTCGCCTCGGTGAGCTTCATCACAGTCGAAGAGGCGGCTGAAAAGCCATCGCTCGAAGAGCTGGGTGAGATTTTTGCGCGGGTCGATTCCTTCGTTCTTGAAACCGTCTGCCACTAGCAGCCGTAAGAAAATGGACGCCAGGTTCTCGTTATAAGGGGTTGCCGGCCTAGACGGCTGTAACAGGAGCTTCAAAAAGTTCGGCATACCCTGTTTCTCCCGACTCTTCCAGTAGGCGTCGCAGGTGCTTATAACGGAGTCAATAGGAGAAGCGATGAACACAACGGCTTTCTCCTTTACGCTGTGCAAATAGAATTCCGATTCCAGATTGGACGCTGCTTTGAACATGGCCTTCTCTCCGTTTTTCTGGAAGGGTTTCCAGGGTAGCACTTGGGTGTAGTCAGGTACCCAGCTCGGGAGGCCTGGGATCTGGTTCTCCGTCCTAAGGTGGATGGGGGGGTCACGGGCCAGCCCCTCACGGGCCACTTTAGGTTTAAAATAGCGTTAAAAATCGAAAAGTGGAGCTATTGGTCCCCACTTTTTAGGTTATATAATTTAAGCATTAAATTTTAATAAAGCTTTAAAATAAAATTAAAAAGTTAAATATTCCGCTATATATATTAGATTTAAAACGTAATATAGTTTTTTTAAAAAACACTATGTTTTTAAAGCCGTTTTAAAAAATACTAGCGTTACGTAATAGGCTCCACTTTTTAAATATAAGTTATATAGATTAAATAATATTATAAATAATTTTTTTTATATTTTTAACTGTTATATTTAATAAGAAATTTTAAAAACAGTGTAAAATTTAAGCTGTTTTTTATGTGCTATTTTGTATGTAAAATCAACTGCTTTTAAAAAACGGAAAATTTACATATAAAATAATGTAAAAAAACGGGCTAAATTTTAAACTATTTTGAAAATATTTTAATAAATATAACAGTTAAAAATATAAAAAAAATTATTTATAATATTATTTAATTTATATAACTTATATTTAAAAAGTGGAGCCTATTATATAACGCTAGTATTTTTTAAAACGGCTTTAAAAACATAGTGTTTTTTAAAAAAACTATATTACGTTTTAAATCTAATATATATAGCGGAATATTTAACTTTTTAATTTTATTTTAAAGCTTTATTAAAATTTAATGCTTAAATTATATAACCTAAAAAGTGGGGACCAATAGCTCCACTTTTCGATTTTTAACGCTATTTTAAACCTAAAGTGGCCCGTGAGGGGCTGGCCCGTGACCCCCCCATCCACCTTATCGCCGACATGGCATAAAGCCTCCAGGCCTTTCCAGGCAACCAACCCATACGCCGCTGCCTTGGTGTATACTTCCTGAACACTCAGGCTATAGTCGACCAGAAAGGGCTCCTCAATCCATTTGTCCGTCGTTCCTGGCCATTGATTTGTCAGTCATATCGAGTTACGAGTAATACAGGTGAGAGTGGTCACCACCAGGTACGTACGAGAGATACCGAAAACACCAAAAACCTTGTCTTTCGGATCTGTTGCCTGGCGAGATCGATATTTATGGGCATTAATGCCGATCGACTCCTTCGGCTCATCAGCAAACCTATACCTAATACCAACAGTGGTCATGAATTCCTTGTTCCACTCCTCCCGGGAAACATCTAAATCGGCCCAGGCCGTTGTCACGCCGGCCAGCGTCGCGATCATGCTACCTTTCCATATCGTCTCTAATGGTGCCATGGCGTCTCCACACAAGAATCGGATGTCCCTGGCCAGGATATGCTCTTGCAAAGTCCATATGCGGCTGAACCACCGGTTTCCTGTTAGAAAGTGGATGATATCGACGTGCTCCTCGTCGGTGAACTCGCAGGCGACGAATGCGTCGTTCCACGGCTTGTGCACCGCCGGAAATGCCTCCCAGTATCCCTCGAGCGTGAGCGCGAAGCGGTCCATGTTTTTGATGGCCGTCTCCCAGGCTGGCGAAGCCTCGCCGAGCCAAACCACCACGTTCGACGCCTGCTCGTAAATGCGGTCCATGAGCGCGACCTGGGCATTGCGCTCCGACCCCTCTCTCTGGTTGATACAGACAGCGTCTATCCATATCGCTCTGCCGGCGAGGGTCCCGTGGAGATGGTCCAGCGCGTTCCTGAGGTTGCGCCCAATGTCCAAGCTATAGCCGTTGGCAAGAAGAGTCCGATTGGGCAAGGCCCAATCTTCGTCTTCGTCTTCCCATCTGGGACCACCCCACGTGTAGGACAGGCACGTGTATTCGGGCTGCGTGTCTAGGTCTACCACGTGCAAGCTTGCATCAATTGAGTCATTTCTCTCCAGTTGGAGAACTCGGATGTGGTGCGCCGATGGTAAAGTGCTATAGAGGGTGTCCATTTCTGATTGTGATAAACTACAAAGGAACAGCGCTTCGCACAGGTAAAACAATGCTTGGACTGCTTAGCAGCTAACCTAGGCGTTCCTCTAATATGCGCTGCCGTGCGGTAAACTGCTGGTTTAACCCCAAGTAGGTGAGCCGGCAGAGGTGGCCTGCCTGCCTGGTATATTGGTGTACATACTTAGTTAGGGGGCTTGGCACCCAAGTTGCATATAGGTAAGTACTTGCTGAAGCCCTCCCTGACTCTCAAGACTTTGCAAAGCCTAAGAGACGAAAATGCTAGGTAGGCTAAGGACACAGACCAGCGAATCCTTGGTGTTGTATGTTTTTTTAATCTTTATCTCTTTATCCTTCCCTTTTTTTTTTCTTTTTTTTCATTTTCTTTCCTTCGTATATTATTATTCCAGCTCGCCATTAAGCACGCGAGAAGAAAGCGTGCAGTGTAGATGTTGCTAAAATGGTCACAATTATTATAACAAGGAAACCTAGGGTTGCACTCCGTCGAACCTCCTCCCCTCGAACCAACCTCAAGCAAATCTACGAATGTACGTAAGTACTCAAGCAAACATATAATACCATCTAGAAGTCGAAGCGCAGCGTTGAAGGCAAGTGAAGTTAAATCAGGTCAACTCAAGCAACCCCCACCACTCATCACTCATCTAACCAAGAATCCCTACTTATATCCTCTCCCCCCGCTCCCCCTTGTAGTCTAGACAGGTCGCACTTTGAAACAGAGTGGATAAATGCCACCCCCAGAAGAAATGAATACCAGGTACCTAGGTAGATAGGAAATCATCGTTTTAAGAAGCGAAGAATAATGATAATACACCAAAAAAAGCCCCCGCCCCAGCAGTTCAAATTCACCTCATCTCAAGCGCGACCTTAGCACAACCCGCCAGCGGCGCCTGGTTTCCAGACCAGTAAAACGCCGTGACGCCGCAGAGGCTCCATCCATCGACGCGGCCGCCAGCGTTGTTTCCGCCTGACGCGTAGACAAGGTACGCGGCGCTGCCGTTCTGTCGCAGCGCGAGGAGGCCGTCGGCCGGGGCCTCGAACTCGGCGAAGGTGACGGTGACGTTGGGGCGCACGAGGTCCGAGGGCCCGTACAGCGCGTTCTGCAGCCGCCGCGCGGCCGCGTCGTACGTGAACGCGAGCTGCGGCGACGAGGCGGTCGAGTTCGTCGATGCGCGCAGGATGCGCACCGAGGCCTCGGTCGGCTCGACGGCGAGGGGCGTCGCGGAGCCCGAGGCGAGGTCCACGGCGCCGAGGGCGAAGGACGACGAGATGGCGGCACCCGAGGTGATGGTGAGAATGGATCCTAGGAAGGCGAGGGACGTGGGGAGGTGCATGGCTGTTTTTATACTACTTTATACGGGATATAATATAGGTAGTATAGGTCAAGTAGATAGTTTACACGATGGTGTAACTTGTAAGTGAGTGTGAGTGAGTAGACTGATGCGAACGAGTGATCTGATTGGCCCGGCTGTTCCCAAGAAGGGTTCTCGGCGTGAGCTTGGCGATCTTGGCAGAGGATGACGGGTAACGTAGTCTAGTGCAAGATTGGGGCTTCGTTGTTGCGAGATTGCCGACGAATATCTCTTGGCGTAGCTTGGCATTCGTTGTTCGTTTTATAGCTCCCAGCTCCAACTCACCTCATCCACTTACAACGGCTCTCGGCAACACTAACCTGCCTCTCTACCCTACGAGAGTCGGAGCTGAGAAGAGGGAAAGAGAGAGGAACGAGACTGACCCCTTCCTACCGCTTCTAAAATTACGCGGTCCGACTCCCCAGGGGGGGCTCGATTACTCTCCATGTCAGCGGGACTAGCTTGAACGGGCAGACGCTGTCGTGGCCTCGTGCCACGAGTTCCCACCTCGCTGACGGTATGGCTGGTGATGGGCGTAAGCGGCAAGCATTCTTTTCGAGAGAGAATATGCCCGCTATGGATAGACTGGGGGCGTAACTAAGTGTGCGAGCATGGTATTGCGATGGGGCGGCGGGGGGAGCGTATACAGTAAGTAAGGCGACGCGGATTACTTGCCTGTTTCCTTGTTCGTCGTGTCCGTGTCGTGCGTTCGATCCTTTTTCTTCGAGGGATCTACGAAGGATGGCTTACAAGTAGGTACCTAAGAAGTATGTAAGTCCTTACTTGGTGGGAAGATGGCGAGGAAGCATCGTAGTTCATAGCGAAGAGCAATGTTGATTAGTTGTTCTATCTTCCCCGTTTCTATCCCTGCTGGTGGGTTTGGGGTACTTTCAAGCTTCATTCTACGCCGTCAGTACGAGTATCAGGGTTAAGGAAGCGTAATATTTCACGGAGAAGACGGAGTTAGAGCCTGTCCCTCTATATCTTTTTTTTTTTTTTAGGTACGTGAGTAGATGTAAGAAGTACAATGTTGCTTACACAATCTAGGATACGCTATTGGTATGAATCCTGGAGTCTTCCCTACCCAATAATGACTGTAATTCCCCTGGTCGTACCACTGGCTGGTTATTCCCGCACCGCCCGTCTTTGACGCTTCAGCGATTTAGTTCCAAGCTTGCAACACCATGCACCGAATAATAATCTAGTAGTGTCAAGAAATAATATAGCACTGTCAAGAATAATAAAGGAAGCTGTCCTTCTACCCTTCGGCAACATCAATAAAGCATAATCCCGCTCCGATTTAGGTATCCAGTGAAATAGTTGCAAGTCAGCAACAGACTCAAGAGTATCGTAACCATGCGTGTATATGCCAAAAAAAACCCCCCTAGCCAAAATATCCGCTTTATACTGTACCTATACCACAACAAATGCAACATAGCGCTAACGTTAACCCTCAGATCAACACCAGCTGAACCAAACGCCTTCCTTCATGACAGTAGCAGTAGTAGTAGCAGTAGCAGTATCGTTGAAACCGGGGGTGCCGACTCCCGCTTCGTAAGCAGAGGTATTCATTCATTCAGCCATTCCGTCCATCCATCCACCTATCCGTCGGTCCATCAGTCCTTCATCACCCATCACCCATCATTCATCATTCGTTTATACACCCTTGCCGACTCACGCGACCCCACCGGCACCGGCATCCAGCCTTATATATCATGCGTATATATAAATCCTCGTAGCCTCAAACCACAGAGATGCAAAGAACCCGGATCCGCCCCTCCCTCTCTCTCTCCCCCTCCCCTATACCTCGTCCGTCCCTCCTACTCGTCTCTCACATCACAGCATAACCGCCCCTACGCCCGCGCCGCTCTCCGCGTCGCAGAGAGCCTGATAGTCTGCCGCGCGGGCGTATACCCGGGATCGCGACGCCTGGGCCTCGAGAGCTTGGGCCGCGGACTATCATAGCGGACGTGGCGATGTGCAAAGGGCGGATGGAGGTGAGGAGCGGAAGCGGGAGGAGAGAGGGGCGAAGGCGGAGAGGGCGTCTGTCCCTGTCCCTGTCCCTGTCTCGGTTCCTTTGTCCTGTGACGTCTGCTGCGGCCTAGCAGGCGCGTGAGGAAGTAGTAAGGGGCGCAGCAAGCGTTGATGGTGTCGTTGTGGTGATGCATGTGGGATGGCGTTGATGGACGGTTCAATCCGGTGGACGGGCGAGCGGGCGGTTTTGATTGGGTAGCGTTAGATTATGGATACCTCACGTAGACAAGGTAGTAGATTTTCCTCGCTGGCTATATTCGTTGGAGTCTATCACGTATGACAGGTAACGTGGATGATCGAACATGTATTATGTACGGTGGGGGATGGTGGTGATGAGGATGTTGATTGACAATGATGAGCTCTGAGTGGATCGACGCGCTGCACGACAGAGCGGAGAAAGGTATATAGATAGAGGTATCCTCTCCATCCGAGACAGTAAATAAGTGCATAGAGGAAGAGTGGATAAATGAAATTATATGTTGAGGTTATAAACTATGCTTCGCTATGGTAAGAGAGAGAGAGAGAGGGAGAGAGAGGTAAGATGCGAGGAGGACGAATTGCACGGTTGGGTTTGTAGACGCGGGGGCAAAATTCAATCTCATCAAGATAATCCCTCACATGCCGAGTTATCCCCTCCAGATCAACGCTGTCGCTGTCGATCTGCTTGGAAAACTACAGCACTGTCGTGGAGATGATGGATACAACATCCACGAGACAACAAAAAACAAGAGGGGAAAACAGAAAATATGGGTGGGCTGTCTTGAGGGAGACTCAGCACGAGCGTCGGGAAATAAATGGGAAATATGTAAAGTAGGTAGGTATGTAGAAACCCTTCTTTTTTTCAGCGAGCGGGGAAACTACTTGTACGCAGTATATACCCTGTGATTAATCTGACGCTCTCCACGATGCCTCTGAATACCCTGTATTATATGACTTCTATATCTTATTCGCCATTTGGTTTAGATTCGACCGCAATCGCGCCATTCGCTTGGTCTTGTTCGTAACCTTCAGTTTTCATATCCTTGAGGCCTAGGTCCTCCTCTTCTTCGTCCGTGCGTGTATAGTCCTCAACTGTCATCTGGGGATCGTCCTGGTCAGGGTCCACGGCCTTCTGAACGTAGCTACTTGCGAGAGGGTCACTCAGGATGATGGTAAATGGCTTCTCTCCCCTTATAGCCACATCGAGGCCGTCGAAGAACTCATTCCAGGTATGCCTCTCGCCAGACGCAAGCGAATCACCTCCGCCAGCGCCTGTCTCAAATATCTGAGAACGGAGATCGTCTCGAATCTGTGTTAATAAGCCTTCAACCGTGGTGAAGCGACCTCCCAATGTTCCCGGGTTAACTTGTAAGTTGAGCTCAGGGCATTCCAGCGCACACGTCTCACTCTTCAGTATATCGCGGGCTAGATCCTCTTCACTCTCCACCTTGAGTGTAATCCTCTGGCCAAGAGCGGGGATCTCTCCGCCCGTCTTCACGTCGTTTGATTTGTAGCCACAGTCGCTGCAAGACGTCGACATGAGGACGACGGCCTTGAAGTGCGGTATATCGACCATGGTCATCCTCGTCGTGCAAGGATGCATGCAACCGGGGCAGGTAGCCGGAAACTCGTACACCTGATCAGGGATGATATCCTCGTCCGGGCCGCCCTCGGTGGCACCCGGCTCGGTCGCTGCCAATCCAAGCTCTTCATTCTGCTCTGGTGTGCGCACGTAGTCGCGCTTTTCCCATTTACCGATGCCATCTCTCATATTCGGGGATATCCAAGAATTGCCGGCCGGGTCGTCCACGGACAGTCTGAAAGGGAAATCTTCGCCCGCGAGCATGGCTCGCCCTTTTTCAATGATGCGCGCAATCTTCTCGTAGACCTCGGGGGGTCCTTGTTCCCTCCGCGCGGCTTGTCCGATCTCGAGGTCGTCAATAATGGTACTGAGGAGGCCCTCGACGTTTGTGAGCTGTCCCCGGCCGGCGGGGACTTCGAGGTCGAGTTCGATAAACTTGACGACAGCAGTGTCGGACTTGACGACTGTCCTTTCGAAGTCGACCATCTCGGTGAGGCGCAGCAGGTAGCTGGCGCCCTTGGGCTGGATCTCGCCGGCGGACTGGATCTCGGAGTTGCTGAAGCCGCATTTGTCGCATTGGAAGGACATGAGTATGACCTCGCGAAAGTAAGGGATGGAAGTGAGCAGCAGGCGCGTGTAACCCTGGTGATCAAAGAAGAGGGGTGTCAGCGAGACTCGACATAGACTATAGCTATGGTGGAAATAGACGTACATTATCATGGCAGTTCATACAGAGTGACTCGATCTGTTCGACTACTTTGCCGTCATCGCCATCGTCTTCGGCGGTGGCGGACCCGTTCGTGGTCCCGTTCGTGCCATGGCCGTTCGTGAGAGGGGCGAGCTGGTCAGCTTTCTTTCCGATCGACTCGAAGAAATCGGTGGACGAAGCGGCAGTCGTGGTTGTCACCTTGTCTTCGGGACCCGACATTTTAGATTTGGGGCTATCTTCTCGTGTGTGACTTTTTCCAAACCGACATGCGACAGTTGTCCGGGAGCAAGGATTTGTAAGTAAATAAGTATGTATCAAGCTTGCAGCTAGTTGCGATAACTTTTCTTTGACTTTTTTCTGTTTAACACGAAAAAAAATGGAGGGGCAAAGGTAAGTAAGTCTCAGTTGACGGCGGGGATATGACGGTTGTGCATGGCGACTCGACCCCACTAACGCTAGTGGCAGCCCCCTAAAGAAAAACCTTCAGTTTCCAGGCCCTCCGGGAGGCTTCCATCCCTATGTAAGTGAGTTCTTCAGGTACAAGTACCTACTTCGTACCTCACGGATATAGGTACCTGAGGAGGTACTTACTTGTACTTGCGTGTACATCTTATTACTGATCTTATCTTGAGCATTTGGCATCCATTCCGGTATGTATTTGGCATCACTAATTCTGCATGAAATCCGCCAGACTGAGGCCAAGCCCTGCCTGTGGCTTAGAGCTCGTCGACTGCTGGAGCAAAGCTTGAAGACCTTGCTTGCGGCTCTTCGCCCTCTTTTTACTGTTTGCATTGGCCGACGTTGATGCTGCAGCTCCTGGCGTGCTGGAAGGTCCAGATGAAGAGATTGACCGCGCTGCCGTTGCTTTTGCTGTTGTTGATGTTGATATTGTTGTTTTCGCGGGTATCATTGTCGTAGTCATCGCCGTAGTCGTCGTCATCTTGATAGGAACACCAGCACTCATCGTAGGTTTGGAGATCTGATTCGGACGGCGCCTGGAGATGGGAGCTGGCGGAGGGAGCCGGATCCTCGTATATCGCCCACACTTGCCGCATGTCAGCTTTTTCCGGCATCCGGTCCTCGGCGGTCCTTCTTGTATTTTCTTGTTCTTGCCAGTCGCCGTCTTCGTCTTCTTCCTACGGGCCATCTTGCCGCTGTCCATCTTGAAGGAGTCCCCGTGCCCAGCGATCATTATATGACCGCAGCAGCCACAAACGTGTTGTCGTTGCACATCGTTCTGATCCAGGCCGCTGTCGAACATGAGCAAGTTCCGCCGTGACATGAGATGCGCCGACGTCTCGGGCGAGGCGAGCGCTAGGAGATGAGCTGCATCCGTAAGGAAGCTCAGAGTCGTGGGGAGGGAATCAGCCGACATTGTGAAAAGCCCCTCTCCTTTTCTCTCTCTCTCCAAGAGTCCGTGGACCGTAGGTGAGAGAGCACCTAGGGTATCCGGCAAGTGCTTTCCGGGATGGAGACGGGGAGATGATGGGCAGATGAAGTTGGTCGCCTCCTTAATCTAGGTACTTTACCATTTCCGCCTCTAGACCAGAAAAGTACGATGGACAGTGCAATTATTCCTGCATGCCACGGGCTCGACGGGCTGGGCTGCCAAGAAAGCTCGCTAGTGTAACCTTAGCGTGCGCGCCCAGCTCATCTCGAGTCTGCTTACCTAAGATTAAGGCCCCAAGTATACAGTACATATAGCGTAAGCAAGATACTAGGCACACTGTGCGGTGTTGACCGCAACATACCAAGTCATTCTCATTCAGGCATATTCTCCATATTCAACGATTCATTTACCTATTCAATATTATACCGCATTTCTGCTAAAATCAGCAACTGTCGTTCGTGTTCTCGCATTGCCCTGCCACTCACAGCTTTATTCGAGCATATTTCAGCTGCTTCTTAAACGGTTCACGATCGCCGTCCGAAAAGGTCGAGTATACATGGGAAAATGAAAGGTCGCATACGCCACGCTATTTGCCATCTAACACAGTGAAATTTATTCATATCTCTGATGTATAAAAAAGAAGAAGAGAGAGATGAAAAGAAAATACAAAGAGAGAGACGGAGAGAAGATTGAATACAGTTCATAAGAGAGCAAGGCACCTTCAATCACACTTTTTCCTTATTTATTTACCTATTCATTCATTCATTATGAATCTATGCCTTATTCTCCCCTACCATACATCAAGCCGAATGCAAACGCATGACCAGAAACTCATTCTCAATAACAAACCCAATAACAGACAATACCTATACCGCCTATACTAGCTAAGTTATCTCTAGGTTAAGCGAAATACCACCCACGGAGCAACTCCCGGACAGGAACCGAGTCGCGTTCGACCCACGCGACCTTGATCTGCAACCTCTCCAGCTCCCGCTCGAGCTCCGTAAGAAACCCGCTCGTGTGCTGCTGGGCGAAGAACTCCTCCACGTCCAGCAGCTGCTCTCGCGTCGACAATCCCCCGACGACGAGGGGGATCACGCCTCTTAGCAAGCAGTTGCCCATTTTCTGGACAATCCGAGGCCACTTTGCCTTGGCCCATTTCCACCCTTCTTCGACGCCGGCCCTGCTGGATCCCAGACCGTATAGTGCGATGTAGACCTGCCTTGGTCAGAGGGCAAACGATGCATTCTACGTGTGGGCAGATGGGTATGTGGACAGATGAGTGAGTATGTGGGCAGAGAAGGACGAATGAATGGAGTTGAGGAAATCGCTCTACACTCACATCTTCGTCCTCGACTGCTCCCGTCAGCACCAAATCGAGTACTTCCCGGATATATGCCGGGGACGACACGTATGCCAGCTTGCTAAGGATCAGGAGCTTCTCGTCTCCTTCCTCCATATCTCTATACAGCTTCAGAACCTTTTGAAAGTCGTCAGGCTCAGCATGACGAAGCACCACTTCAAGCGCGACGTCTCGAAGATGAGGCGACATGTCCCTGTCGCCGTCCACGTATTTTTGTACCAGTTCCCTGCATTTCTCAATCACCCTAGAGAACATGAGTCAGTGAAAGTGTGTCCGGGGGTCTTTCTTCTCACGCACTCCGGCTGCCCCATGGCTCCGGCCATCTTCAGCAATGTCGGCTCGACGTCTTCTAGGTCACTCATCGCTTCCGGGTCGTCGTAATCGCGGCCATCTAGAATCATCAATTTCGCGGTGGCACCCGCGAAGTCGTCGAGACTTTTCCTCGTCGCTTCGTCCTCGAAAAGCCATGCGTTTTGGATTCTTCCCAAGACCCTGAGCATCTGCGGCCAGACTCCGTGGTCTCGCTCTTGTCTCATCAGCATCAGAAGTCCAAGTACCTCGACCGTCGTCTGGTGTCCGGAAATCATCAGAGCCGTGACGTCCGCCAGGATGCCGATCTTTTCCACGCAGGGCAGCTTGTCGGCGACGGCCGGCGTCCCAAACCGTTCCAGCGTTTTCTTCTGATACGCGACCCGGAAGAACCCGGCGTGTTCGGCGTTGATGTTGTAGAAATGGGTGTTTTTCAGCCGTATTCGTAATCTGTCCCCGGCGAACAGATGCTCTTCGACCCCGTCGTTGACGTGGATGGTTAGCCAGACGGGATACTCCACGTCGTCTATGCGTTTCTTGTCTGAAAAGTAGCGTTTCTTCTGAAGCACGAGGTCGTACCCGAAGAAAAGGTCTGCTTCTTTGTATTCGGTTTCCTTGACGACCGTGATGAGGGGAAACCCGGCTTTCCCTGTCCATGCTTCCATGAGGTGCCTGCGTCAAACATCAGTGTAAGATCGTGCGTATCTGGCTTACATGTTTCCGGTGTGGCCGGTTCCAACCGCGTACTCACCTGATCGGCTTCCTGGTTCTTCTTTCCAGACAGATCCAGAAATAGTCTGGAGTTACGGTTTGCATGTTGTATTCTGCCAGGTAGTCTCGAATCGCAGCCTCGAAGACTTTCCGGGTAGCTACATTGGACATCATTCGTATCAAGCAAGCCCCTTTCATGCACGAAATACTATCGTACGCCGCTCTGGATTGGGCGGCGTCCTCGATCGGCAATTCGACTGCATGGCTGTTCTCTAACGCGTCAAGCTCCATGACGCTCTGCATGATGTCGATCACAAACTTGTTCCAAAGACTTGCGCCACGGGGTAAATCGCCGAGCACAATAAACGATAAGTACTAAGCGAACAGTCAAGAGTCAGCTAAGTTTCTAAACATTGGCTTTTGTTCCCGACGGGAGCTTCCTAGTCTCCGTGTCCGTGAACCCCCTGCCTTCCAAACTTACCGTGGCCATCGCGTCCTCAAACCAGTAAAATTTCCACAATTTCATCGTAACACAGCCGCTGATCCACGATTGGCATACTGACCGGACGATTACTTCGGATATGGGCAATTCGTCGACGCGAGATGGGTTCTCGGGGTCCGTGAGGGTGTTCATGCCACAGATTATCAGCCCCATGTTCGCCGAGTTATCAGCAAGATCCGGGAGGGCAACGATGTCTATTTTGTACATGGGATAGGCCCATCCTAACATGGTGTCCGCGTATTTGGCCCCGTGCTCGGCAGCCTCCACTGCCCAATCGGCGTTGAGATGGCAGGATCTGGGGTACCACATGGCGACGATATGGCTTCTCTCCGAAAAAGTACGATCGAACTCCCCGATCACGAAGGAGAGATTCTGCGTACGATATCAGTAGCTATCCGCTGCATCCAGCGAGGGGGCATGGGGCTTACATGTATAGACATCTTGGGGGTCCTTTCAAAGACTCTCAAGCTGTATTCGTCGTCCATAGGTATGTCGACAGTTTGTTTCGTATTGCTTAGACATTTCAAGTGTTTGTAACACTCAATCTTGAGTGTGAAATTTGTTTTGAACTTCCGACCTTCGAAGCACGGGAAGACCTGCGCCGGATCAGCGCGAGCGTCTCCGTCGGGTGAGAATCTTGTCTTACCCAGTGTGCATAATTTGGCGCCAGTTGAATGGCGAGATATGAGTGCTTGTGGTTGTCCTCATCTTCATATACGGACTCGTACAGCCCGAACACACCTTCGTAGATTGGGCCGGTGTATGTGACACGGAGGGTGACGATGGACCCCTTTTGAGCAGCTGTTTCGAGGAAGAAGCAGGCCAGTTGGTCTTCTGCGTAGCAGCTAGGTGATTCAGGGTCAGCTCTCGCCTCTCGCTTTAATGGTCGGACTAACGCGAATTCTGCTGTTGTCCAGCGGCGATCGCGATTGGAAGTATTAGAACCTATGCGATATTTGGCGGCGCGGATAAGGAGGCCTGCGCTTTTCAGTGGCACGACGTTGGTCCGCGCAAACACAACGATTCTCAGACTTGGTTAGCTTAGTGGACGGGTGTCGAACGTCAAATCTACTCACTTTATCAGCACGACGCCGTCAAACTCGAAGTACGTGTCGTTGGGTTTGACGTATAAGTGGTATTCAAGGGGTGCCATAGCAATTCCCAGTGGGTGTAGTCGCGGTGCAGGCGGCAGCGAGGTCAAAACGGGCTGTGGTTGATCCATTTTGTGCCGTTAGAAGAGGGTATACCAAGCTATGTTATGTAGCAGTTTTCAAAAAGACATGCAGACCGAGGATCGTAAATAAGTTCAGGCTCATGTGAGCTCGTGAATCTCCTCCTGTTATAATTGCCGACTACATCAAGAACGTGCCGCTTCCACTTCGGGCAGACCTCCAAAGATAGTTTTGCTTCCTCGTGCAGGTGCAACGTACCCCGTAGGCCTGCATTTTAAGCAACGGAAGCAGCCTCACGCGTCATAATTGAGGTGGAAGCAGATCGAGCCCCCCTTTCTCTTCGGCTGTCATAACCGACAGAAGGAGCTATGACGCTTCACGAGAAATGAGTAGGGTGCCATTGCAACTTTGGTATACTGACATCTAGGTAGCCGCTCCTCTACCAACCTACCTCTTAAGTATGTACACAGTTATTGTTCCCTTGTATTCTGACTAGACTGCGTTAGTTTAATTAGAGAGAGGACTAGATATACTAAGATTAATCCTATGATCAGGATTCAGGACAGACGCCAGAGATCATCAAAGCTCTCAGTTGGAAACGAGAAATATGCACTTCATACGTAGAGGCGACACTAAGCTCCTCATTCCAATCCGAAGTTGTAATTTGTTGCGACTGTCAGTTAAGAAGCTGCTAGGGTTAAAAGTTTTAGCCTAGTATGATGAGCTATGTGAATGCGAGGCTTGTACAGTATGAGAGAGCCTACTTATAGCTATTGTATGATTACCTAGGCAAATGGTTTATTCTGTACGTTGAAAAGCCCATTCTGACATACACCCTCCAAGGCGTAGGTCTGCCGGTTATAAAACCTCGATGTGTCCGCTTTGTCACTATCGTCGACCATACTGTGGAAGGCCTACCTCTCTCAGAAAATCATCACGGATCTATCCCAGTTACCACTTTGAGGCCGAATGAGTCAAAGGGAACACGAGGGCGAGGATTACGCGGTGAAACCCGCTGAGCGCTAACTGCGGCTGATCGCCAAGGCAAGAAAATCCCCGAGCTCACTTCCTAGATTTCCCGCAGGTTCGTCACAGCACAACATCCATGGCTCGCCGTCCCGGGGAACGGAGGCTGCAGCTCGGGGAAGCTGGGTTTAAAAAGCCATATATCTACCAGCTCGCGTAGAGTAGGTTGCTGCTCTGTCTAATTCCCTCTCCTCTCATAACGACATCAGGAGTACGAAGTATACCTACTTGGATTACCCTATCCCGTTCACCTTCGGCTTCGGCTTGTTAGCTTGTCAGCTTGTCAGCTCCTAAAAGGGACAACACTGCATAACTGCATTTAAATCCATCTGAGATCATCGCAATGCTCGATTTTCTACACCTAAGCTTCCAGCACATCCACTGGCGACGTCCCAACGGGCTGCCCGCTCCCGCGCCGGCCGGGACCACGAGAACATTCATCTCCACAGCGAAGGGCGACCTCGAGCTCCTATGCGCCAAGGCAGGGAGCCCTGCTCCCGGCATCCCGCCCGTGGTCTTCATGCACGGCGGCATGGGCAGCGCGTGGGTGTGGCACGAGTACATGCGATACCTCGCGGGGCGCGGCGTCACGAGCTACGCGGTCTCGGCGCGCGGCCACGGCGCGAGCTGGCACCCCTCGTTTCTGCGCATGCTCTACGCGACGACGAAGCGGGATCTCGCCGACGACCTCGTGGCGGGTATCAAGGCCGTGCAGGAGCGGGAGGGGATAGGGGCCGGGGCCGGGATTGTGCTCGTTGGTCACTCTAGCGGAGGCGGGCTCAGCCAGTATATTCTCAGCGAGGGCGATGTTAGGGTGCGGGGGCTGGTGCTCCTCGGCGCTGTCCCCGGGACGGGATCGTATGTTGCTTGCTCTCCGCTGACGACACGATGACTATTATCTTACGTATTAGCTTTCGGCGACTGACGTGGTGCAGATTGCCGGTTTACGTCAATTGGTGGCTTCTTGACTCGTGGTTCGCGATCCGGATGGTATTCCACGGCTGGCACAGTAACTCGCCCCTGTCGCATCCATTCCTAGTCAGGCGTGCGTTCTTCAGCAAAGAATACCCCAATGACAAGCTGGCTGGTTTCCAAAGACACATGAATCGGTACGAAAGCTTTCTGTGGCCGCTGGGCATGATGTTCCGTTTCGTGGATCCCAAGAGCGTGCTACGGAGTATTGAAGGCTGGGGAGTTAATAGCAATCGAGTTCTCGTCATGGCCGGCACCGAGGACAAGTTGATGACGAAGCAGATCCAGGAAAAAGCTGCGGAAACATATCGCACCGCGTTCTCTGAGCTGGTTCGGGAACGGGCTTTTGAAGTCAAGGATAATGTTATTCATGCCTTAGCAGGGGAAGGGGGACTGGATAATGCTGGCCACGGTGTCGAGTTGGCTTGGGTGCCTGGAGCGGGCCATCATCTGCAGAACGACACGACCTGGGAAATCGGCGCTGAAAAGTTACTCGCGTTTCTGCATCGTCTTTGACATAACGGCATGGGCTTCTGAGTATTTGTATTTTGGCATTTTTGTTTCTGGCTACGGGTGCTTTGAGCGAGGTGTTCAGTGACGCAGTGTATTGTAAGTGATAGACAATCCCAACACGGGGGAAGAAGTAAATCCAATTCCACTCTTCATTCTGATTCGTGATGCTCTTCTCCATCTGCAGCTTCTGTCCACATAGATGGGTACAAATTCAATAGACCATGACCCCGTCCTACTAGGACTGCGATTCCTCCACCGTCGTCGGCCTCAGGGGCAGCTTCGCCGCCTTGTAGGCCATGTCAATCATACGCATCGTATTGACAGAGTTCACGCCCTCGACCCACTGCGGCGTGTCGCGCCCGCGCACCTTGTTCACGAACTGCTCGAGCTGAAAGCGGTACGTGGTCCAATACGGCTCGCCGGGCTGCGCCTCGAGACCAGCAAGCCCGGTCTCGCGCCACGTGTACGCTTTGAGCGTCTTGCTCTTCTTCCACGTCTTCCGGGGCGCCGTCCCCGCCGCTGCCCCCTTCTGTCGCACCGCGAACTGATCGCTCACGGTGATGCTGTGGAAGATGGTAGGCAGCACGAAATTGGTGAACTCCACCGTCCGCGTGCGCAACACCTCCTCGCCGCTCCCGACCTCGCCACTGCCGCTCGCCTCCGCGGGATCGATCACCGTGGGCTTGTGCGTCACGCTCACCGCGGGCGACAGCTTATGCAGCGGGGCCTTGAGGTCGCCCTCCATCTCGCCCGTGCCGCCGTTCGCGAAGCGGTAGCGGGCGCGATACCAGCGGTCGCATCGCTGGTCTGCGTCCGGCAGCGTGCCCGTCTCGCAGGTCTCGCACGCCTCGGCGACGGAGCCGAATATGTGCGTCAGGACACTCGCGGTGTACGCGCCGAGATCCATCAGTGCGCCGCCGCCGAGCTCGAAGTTGAATCGGATGTCGTCGGACCCGAACACCCAGCGCGGCACCCATAGCGACGTCTTCGCGCTCGCGACATCGCTGGGCACGACGTGCGACATGAAAAGCGCCCATGCGGGATGGAAGAGGTAGTGTGCTGCCTCCAGGATCGCGGGTGGCGGGGATGGTGAGGGGGATGAGGAGGGGAGAGGGGAAGCGGGTGAGAGAAATAGCCGCTCAGCTTCGGTGGTGTTGTTCACGGAGGGTTTCTCGAGTAGCACATGCTTGCCTGCTTTGAGGGCCCGTTGCGCCCACACGTAGTGTAGTCCATTAGGCAGGGGAATGTATACGCAGTCTATGGTTGGGTCGTTAAGAATATCTGTGGGTTGGATATCAGTGGGTGACGAGTCCGGGGGGTAGGTATCAAGGTTCAAGAAGCCTTGAGATTTTGCTCATTGCGAACCTTCGTAAGACTGCGCGGTTTGGGGGATCCCGTGCCTTTTTGCGTACTTCTTTGTCTTCGCGGGATCCCGAGCAGCTACGGTCTGAATGATCACATCTGGGTGACTCTGCGCCGGCGTGATAATGGCAGCTGGTCTGTGGCTGAGAGTTAGGATTTCTCCCGCATTCAACATGCAAGATCGCCATCGCTCACGCAATATTGGCGGCGCCAAGAATCCCGAATAGCAGCGGCTTGGACGACTTGGCGACCGTTGGCGGGTTATTGACCAGCCAGTTACGATGTGCAGCTCCAAATAGAGTCGCCATTTTCGTGACTCGTCCGATATATCGAATTAATTGGGAATGTCCCAGTCGCAAAGTGAAAAACGACAAGCTAGGAGGTTCGACAGTCCGCACATGGCATGTTAATTATTACGGGGAGCTAGGGTAGGCAGACCAAATGACGAAAGGATGAAATAGGGGCCGAGTGGGTTCAAGCGCCAGCCGCAAAAGACAGGGATACGAATACTTGGACTAACATGGCAACCCCCCACGTTGGCTTTCGCACAGATTTCCAGAGCTTGATTCAATTGACGGGTATCAACCATGCAACAGCCGCGTACGAGACATGCTGATGACCACGGCGCTCTATCTCTATAGATTACATTAAAATCCTATAATGCTATCATCCACCATTCAAATACACGGCAAGTTCAACCCGTTCAGCTGCTTAGCCGATGGTGACCAGTCCAAGGCCACTCAGAGGGCCAATGACCAGGGTGGAAAGGGCCTGGATGTTGACTAGGATCGCGGTAACCTTCTGGAATTCCGGGACGTAGCTCGGAGCAGCAACATTGATGAAAGAGATGATGGGCCGGGCAACAGGGCTAGCGGTGGACAGAACCAACTGGAGCTCAGGCTTGATCTGAGCGATGACATCTAGTTATTCGTCAGCTTCGTCGCTTTCTAGTACGACTTCCAAATGCACTCACTTTGGCTGAGGTTGCTGCCGGTAACCTTCTTGCCGATGGCCTCAATGCTGATGAGCAGGCCTTGGAAGTCCTCCGCAAATTTGGGAACAGCGCTCAGCTGAACCTGGCTGAGGGTGGATTTAACGTTGACAAGAGCAAGGGCAGGTCCGACCAGACCGTTCACATTCGCCGAAACGGTCACAAGAGACTTCTGGAGCTTGGTGACAGTCTCGGCGGTATGAACACCACCGACGAGGATTTCTAGCACGGGTCAGCTTTGTGGCCAATCACAGGCGGAAATATGGTAAATACCGATGGTGGCGAGCTGCTCCTGGACAACAGTCTTGGCCTGCGCGACAGCGGTAACGGCATTATCGAAGTGCTTGAAGCCAGCGATGGGGCCAGCAATAGCAGAGCCCATGGAAAGGGCGGCAACGACGAAAGTTGTGAACTGCATTTTGACGGGGTGAATTCTGGACTGGATGCGGGATTAAACGTGTAGGTACAGTAGGTATAGTTATTGGAAAAAAGAGTGACTTGAGTAAGTTGCTTTGAAAGAGTGACTGAGATCGGCTGGAAGGCTGAGGCAGAGATGATTTTCCTCTTCGTTGAAGGGACTGATGAGCCTGATATATATAGATATTGATGTTCTTAATCTCAACGGCGACGATCATCTCCTGGCACTTCATGTAGGTCTCCTACGTACCCACGCCCCCAACAAGACCTTCACTCTAGGTAGTGTAAAGGGGTCAACCCGTCATCTCTTTAGTTAATTGATCTCCATCGCAACAGGGAGTTGTATCATGATTTACCACCTTGGTACTCCATATTTCATGAGCTCCAGCAAAGGAGGAAAGAATCGGCATGGTAGGTGCGCTTATGCGGCTCTAGGTTGCAGTCCTGAACCTTGGTTCATCAGGCGCTATAAATGAGAGTACCAGCAAATTGTATCTACCGTCCTAAGGCGAGCTAAGGTACACTCTTCGTACACCATTGCAGCAATTGCATGCGGTCTAATTGCCGTCTCGGGAGGTCAGAGAGCAGCGGTCCCTTGGAGCCAATGCTCTGTCCCCTGCCTGCTAGTGTATGTTCATCTCACGGCCCGATCTGGCAACATCGAGCAGATCACAATAATATCGGCCGTCTCAAAACAATCACGTAAGTCTATCGTTCAATGGCGATGATGTCAAAGGCCGATTGCTATTTAACGCAACTACGATTCGTGACATGCCTGTAGGTATTATATCGGTGTGTTAGGAGTAATCGGGCTCTGATCTGACAACCTCATATCCTCTTTCTCTGGTGACCTAAAATAGGGTTGCACTGAGTGCTTGGCCCTACTAAATCGTCTACTTGTAGCAGCCTCTTCTGCACTGTTACTTACTAGGAGCCAAAGCTAAAGTACTCTCCCGAAAAACGACGATTTTGCAATCTTATGGCAATTCCTTGTCTATAACAAGATGTCTACGACAACCCGGAATACCTGTCTTCAAAAAGCATACGCATCTACTTAATTGTCCCATGTTGCACAGGTACGGAAATACGGTTATGGCCAAGCAATAACGGTTGCAAAGATCGACCTTTCCGCTCCCCGGTAGAGAGGTGGAGAGCTATATTAGCGCGTTTGCCCACAGTAGCGACAAGCATTACACTATTCAGGGGAAGTGTCAAGATCTGCATTGCTTGGAACCGTTGAAGGTATGCGTTACATTTGCCCCACGTGGTAGATATTGCGGCTTCTTCCGACATGACATAATGACATCTTGATCCGGCTAGGTAGCATTGTGATGCAGGCTCTGCAGAGAACGTAACGAGTTGAAATTCCCAGCTGACCATTTCACTGAAAATGATATCTGCTGTTGTAAGCTTGAGTCTTCGGGGGAATCGAGCAGGATAGGCAGGATAAGTGTACCTATTCGAATAGTGCGGAGTCATCAACTGGAAAGCCTTGGCACGCTCCAGGCCAGTCAGTCTGACTACTTCGTTGTCTCTTCGTAACCATTCATCTCCACTTACGCAAATCATGGCCTCTCACCACATGAGTAGATTGCGCCTTGAATTGCAGGCCAGAGACTACTAGATACGTACCCAGTGTATTCCCCATGTCCTTTAGAGTGAGCACTCTCGGCACTTCTCTTATCGTTTCAAAGCTACTTCTATCTGGCGCGTGGTAATTCCCGCCAAGGCAAATGCAGGAGTCGATCGGCTATCCCGTACCTAACTTTGAGAAAATCGTCATTGACAGGTTTGAACCACTCTTGTGTGCCTGTTGTTGAATCAGGGGAATCATGACCCAAATTATAGAACACGTCAACATTAGGGGGTTTGTGGAAATGCCCCACGATGCCCCTTTGCGAGTAGTCACGCGAATGCTATCTACTTGCTTACTTCGTACCGGCATCCAATATTGCGCTTGAATTCCACACCGACTTAGCGCGCTAGAAGGTGAGAAGCGTCGAGTTATGACGATACGATACGTAGTCTCAGATCAGTTCTGTTCAAATAAATATCTAGACCTTCATCTCCTTCAGCTTTTCTACCAGGCCATAACCCTCAACGATGCACTTGATGACCCAAATAGGGCGACACTAAAGCCTTGTCCAGTTTCTACGACCTCATCCGAGTCCTCAACATGGCACCCGTTGCAATATTTTCTCTCTACTATGCTCACATTTCTTCTTATTTTTCTCCTCTTTCTTTTTTCTTTCTTGCCGTCTCTATCGAATTTTAGAAGCGCTATACAATGTCCGTCTATTTTCTTCGATCATAGTAATAGCTGGCTTTTTCCCTGTCACGAGTATACAATGCTATCTATATAATCATCTCCCCCTGTCAACCCTAAATTTCGAGTTTTGAACAGTTCACATTGTTGAGAGGTCGATTCCCTCGGATGCCTGCTTAAGCTCTCAGGAAATTCATGTCGACTGACGGGGCACGAATATTCGGGTTCTCAGCAGTCTTGAACGAAACTGTCAGGTCTGCTGGGCGACCAGGGTCTTCATCGTCACCCGTCAGGTAGTATAGACATTAGAGGGCTTCGCGCTAACCTCACATGGTAATACAACGACAATGCAGCCATTATTTATACGCAGTCTTTTGGAACCGTTTGACATTCGTAGACGAAGTACCTAGTCGTATCCTTTTAAACTTTCTCTCGCTCCCGAATCACTGATCTGCGTCTCTCGCGAGCGCCTCTCTCCTAGAAAATACCTTACAAGAGGCCATGCGTCCGTAGCGTCTGATAAGAAAATGCTATCAGTTTGGAGACACGCCCACGTACGAAGTAAGCAGAGTTGGTTTACTTTTCCTCTGGTCCAGTGTAGAGCGGGAGAATTCTTTCCTGGTCTTCACTTCATGCACCCAGGCATTAGTTGGCATCGCTATCGATTATTGCATTCAACCACTACTTGTTCAATATTATAATAATGCGTTGCCGACGCTAATTTTGAAAGCTAGTGTATGCACCCTGGGATGCTGCCAAAGATTGTGTCCGAGATCTCGTGTGGGGGATAAGCAGCCTGCATGCCCACTAGGACATTATTCGTCAAGTGTAATCCGGCCCTGCGTCTCGCCAGCATTAGCGGGCAACAAGCCTCCCGCCATGAGTCCGATTCGGATAGATTTCCAACCCGCGATCAAGCCGTCCGCATGCTTTGTAGGACATCTCGAATGGTTCCGACCGCATTACCAGTTATTTATTATAATCCATTTATATCCTCTTAAATAGAACATGAAGACTTCTCGGGATAAGCAGTTTGCATTAAACCTCTCTGCTTATTATCATTTCCCCATACCGCCCGGCCTTCCCTTCTGAGCATCTGATTCTGAGTTGAGCTCCTGACATCATGAGCGTCCACTTGACTACTGCAAAGGCCTTACGCGAGGTGAGTGAGCTTATCCCGTATAGATGATTTCCCGAGGGCCAAGTCTATATTGATGGCAGAAAAAGGCACGCACCCACAGCGACGATTGGACCGGCTTGACGGACTCGGCCGAAAGAAGACGGCGACAGAACCGTCTGCATCAGCGGGCGTGGCGTATGTTACCCCCTTATTAACTTTTTATTTATATACTGTCGCATGTTTATAAGCATGTTTACGCTGATCTGACACCGCCTGCAGGTCGTCGACAAGCCGAGAGAGTTGCAGCAAGTTCAAACAAACCCACCCAGATAAACCAAGTCGAAAGTCACTCGTCGGGTACTCCTGATTCGATCTCTGTAGATGAGTTAAACGCGAGGCTCCCATCCCGCCAGACCAAATTAGCCATCTAAGTTCATGTCTTCTGATGTTTGTGATAGACTGCCATCCTGGATGGCCATAGCAGCCTAGAGGAATATCTCGTTATAGACCGTGATTCGCCCATGGTGTCGCTAGACAGATTGAAGCCCTTCTCCTACTGGGAGGAACTAAAGACCCGGTCGCAACCCCTCCACGTTCGACGAAGCCTGCATCCCTCTCGACCAAGGCCATCGCTCCTCGACGAGGGCATCAGCGCACAAGACCGGAAGCGGAATTTCCCACCCGTGTTCAAATATCTAGCTAGAAGCCACGATGACGGCAAGGATCTACCCGCCGTCTTATTCCCCTTGTCCGCGGACCACAGACTCCTCGTGCTCGTGCAGCTGAACGTCCTCCGAGGCATGATGAGCAACATGGCCATGCTGCGGCTCATCGATCGGGTGCCGATCGAATGCGGCATGGTCCTGTACGCCAAGGACTTCCCCCCTCCGCCGGACGTACTGCCGCTTTCCCTGCAGGAGACGTGGTTCCAGCAGAATACGCCGCACGACATGTGGCTGGACGTCATCCCTTGTCCGAGGCTCAGGGACAACATCCTGTCGTACGGGGACTTCGTCAGCGAGGACGACTTCTGCGTCGACGTCGTGGGCGGGCTGTTCGAGGGATTCGATAATATCGAGATGAAAGGTTTGCTCGTTTGGGGGGAGCCGTGGTCAGAGACGGGATGGGAGGTCACGCAGGGCTTCGCGACGAAGTGGGGGTTCTTGTTGAAAGGGTGTGATGCCTTGATTGAGGCGACCAATAAATACAGGGCGGCTCGGGGCGAGGATCGGCTTGTGGTCGAGATTTGAATTCACAGGGTTTTGTTTTTGAAATTCCCTTGTTTCTTCTGTGTATATCATATATGTACGTATCGTTTATCAACCGCAGCCACTCCGTCATTCATAGGAAATCTTACAAGGGGTCTTCACCCCATGGTCCGACGCCGGGACCTTTGAACAGCCGGCCGCCTTTCCAAACCCAGCCGACGTTCTGTTTATCCTGTAATATCTTCACGTCCTCGACGGGATTCTGCAGCAGTCCCAGGATATCCGCCTCGTAGCCCGCCTTCAGCTGGCCCGTCTTGGGCGCCATCGGGCCGACGCTGAGCGGCCCGTTGGCCGTCGCAGCCTTGATGGCTTCCAGGGACGTCATGCCCGCCTTCACGGCGTGCTCCAGCTCCGTGGCCATGTTGAACCCCGGCGGCGTGTCCGTCCCGAGCGCGATGGGGACGCCCGCCTTTATGGCCATCTTGTACGCTTTGAGATGATTGCCGCCGACTAGCTGTGCCTTCTCCCATTGGTACTTGGTCAGTCCCTTGCCGCCGCCCTGCAGCAGCATGTCGACGATGGTGCGCGTGGCGACGTACACGGTGCCCTTCTCCTTAATGAGCTCAATACACTCCTCGTCGGCGAACGAGACGTGCTCGACAGTCGTGACGCCCGCTCGGACGGCCGCGAGGATGCCCGGCTTCCCGTGCACGTGGGCGGCCACCACGCGACCCAGGCGTCCGGCCTCCTCGACAATGACCTTGAGCTCCTCGGGGCTGAACTGCGCGTACATCGGATTGTCGTCGAGCGAGAGGACGCCACCGCTCGCGAAGATCTTGATGCATTTCGCGCCGCGCCGGATCTGCAGACGCACGGCGCGCCGGCATTCGTCGACGCCGTCCACAAGTAGGCTCATAGTCGAGCCCCAGTGTCCCGACTGCACGCTTGACAGGCCGAAGTTATGGTGCACGTCACCCGCCGGGACCGTGAATATGTCTCCGTGCCCGGCCGTCTGGCTCAGACACGCGCCCGCGGCATACACATTGGGCCCGACGATGCTGCCGTCGTCGATGGCGCGGCCGATCTCGCACCCGAGCCCGGCGACGTCGCGGAGCGACGTGTATCCCCGCTGGATAGCCTCCCAGCACTCCTTCGTAAGACGGGCGCCCGCGATGGCGGGGTGCTGCAGGAAGACGGCGTTGTTGTCGCCCTGGTCTGTCTCGGGCGGCTCTCCTGCAAAATGGGCGTGCACGTCCCAGAGACCCGGCATCACGAACGGGATCGAGAACGTCCTGTGTGCGGCGTCCGTGTAGGTTGCCGGCACGTCGCTCTGCGGCCCAACCCAGGCGATGAGCTTGTTTTCGATGACGAGCGCGCCGTTTTTCAGCGGCTCTCCGTCCCCCGGGATCAATAATCCGGTCTTGATGATGGTGTAGAAGGTCTTCTTGGACGATCTGTTCGTGTCGCTTTCTCCATCGCGCCTTGGACGGAGTACTGTCCCGAATGCTGTAGAGTAGATGCAACTAGGCAGTGGGTTGAGTGGTGGAGGCACTTGTTGCTCTTGAGCTCCCATGTTTGCGATTATGCGCCTCGTCATGGTGAAGAAAATCGAATTGTCAATATATATTTACAGCACAGTCCTAATCAATCAGCAGAGAACTTGACGAAGGGAATGATTGTTGTTTACTTTGAAGTTTGGAACCCAGATGATCTTGGTACACTAGATCTCTTATAGCGAATGCCTCTGCAGCTTTGTGTCCCTAAAGAGGAAGGTTAAGGTACTTCAGTTGCGGGTTCTCGGGAAATACTTCTTCTTTCCACCTAGATTCACCCGTAAATTTTCGGAAATAGCTAGTCGAGGTAGCCTGGATCTAGGTACACGGCGAACTGTTACGGGGTAGTGTAGTTTACCAGGTCAAAATGTAGAGACCATACCCCATTGGGTACAGGCCGTTTCCAAGATCTAGCACGATGAAGGCCTACGTTATGAGAGGTGACGGTATGATTTGTAACGGATAAGGTCCTTGTTCAAAGTAGCCCTTATGATGTCTTTATGCCCATTCATGTTGCTAAAAAGGGCAACAAGGGGGTTGTGAGATCCGGGTGAAAGAGAATGTAAGGAAAGTTTACGTGAAAGCTACTGCCATCAATCCCTTTGACACAGACATTCAAAGAGCGGAGTGTATATAATAGACTGGAGCGGCGAATGGTATCAATCCAACTACACGCGAATCATCATCTCGCCAATTCTTGCTCGCGGCAGTTTTGATCAGCTTAAACAAAATGAAAAACCAAGCCTATAAGTCCGAAGTGCTGCTGGCCCAGCTTCGAGCAGCGAGACCCTCAAACGCGGTCGAGGAATGCGAGATGTGCGAGCTGCAGCATAAAATAGTCTGCGAACACTTAACCGAGGATCAGTACGCGTTATTGAAGGCGAGGAAGCGAAGGGTCTCCAACGACCGCAAAAAGGGCATCGAGCTCCGGGTGTTCCAGTGCGGGCACGTCTATAGATTTCACCGCCGGGCGTGGCTGGACATAGACAGGACGAAGAAGACGAAGACCAGGGACCTCTGCAGCGAGTGCTGGCGGTACATAGCCACCGACGGACGGCGCGTGTGTCTCGAAACCGTGGGAAAGGTGCGTCCCAGGCGGCAGCGGACGCGGAAGCCCGAGCTGGACTCGACGTCGAAGACCTCTCTTAGCTTACCTGTTCCGAAACGTCGGCGCGCACGTTACGTAGGTGAGTTTAAGTATTGGCGCGTGAGAGGACCAATGGTTGGAGGTATGGAGGTGTAGTAGATTTCTTGAAGGAAGTTAGGCAATCGGTCTGAACAAATTTAGTGTGTCTGCGATAGCTATGCATAATAATGGGAGCATGTTTGACTGGACATAACAATTCTTTAGCGGTCCGATTGTGTGTCAGCAGTAGGTCTGATTGGGTTTTGGAATTTCTCATTGACTGTTCGCATTGATACCACAAAGCGCGCCGGCTTTGCGCAGGATTTACTCTCTAGAAGTGTGCTCCCGAGTCTCGATTGCTCTATGAATTATGGTAATTGTTATAGTGTTCCTCACATCAATGCGCGTATTTTCTCTAGCTGGTCAATGAGAAGAATTGATTCACATGTCAAAACGCCCTCACTTAATCTCTCCTCGGCGTCCTCGCGAACGCTTCATGCAAGATGAAACCTCAGTTCCTATCGAGCGTGTCCCTCTCCCGCCACTGATTAGAACGGCCTTTCGCCAAGTTTACTTTAAGGCGCTCCCCTTTGAATATAGTGCCGTTTATCGATTCCATGGCTTCTTTAGCTAGTTGGGGGCTTGAGAAGTCCACGAAGCAGTAGTCGTGATTGCCGGGGAGCTCCCGAGTGCTTTCATGAGCAGAAACGCGTTTGCTGATAGCCTCGCTATTCGAATGTCAGAGCCGTCATAGTCTGGGCGAAAATAGAAGAGTGTAGGCTTACAGTTTATAATCCTTAAACAGCTCGGTCATCTCAGCGAAATTCGCTGCTTGATCTTGCATCCGAGGTAGGCCGCCAACGTAAAGGCGCATGCCGGTGAAGTCCTGACGATATCTGTCGAAAGACGTTGGCCTTGACTCATCATCGCCTCCCTTGTCGCCTGACCAGCGACCCCAGCGGTTCGGCGCATCGCTAGGCTTTCCACCAGACCCGCTTCCCTTTGGCTGGCCTGGCCGACACTTGACTAGAATGACTCGAATTAGTAATCGATTTCTTTTGGAGAAATTTGAGAATATGGCCGGCGCCCAAGCCTCGGCCTGAGACTCGTCGCCGTGCTCAGGAGTTAATAGGCGGTTGATAGGGGCTCCTTACCCTCGCGACCGAGTAATTCCTTGCCTTCTAGGACCTCCATCGCCTGCTTTGCCGACTCCGCGTCGGGAAAGTCGACGAAGCAGTAGCTTGGATTCCGTCCAGTGAATGGATCGACTGAGATGTCAATATTTGTGAAGTGGCCAAAGTCGCTGGCTTTCAAAAGGCCCTCAATGTCCTCTGGCTTAGCCTGGTACCGAAGGTTGCCGATGTAGATCCGCCGCCCTTCTGCGATGGCCTTTGCCGCGACACTGTCATCTTTCTGGGGAGGCTTGTTGCTCCTCACCCGGTCGTAAGGCCTGCTGTTAGGAACGAAGTCTGAGGGCTCGAGGCGACGGTTGGCATTATCGCCGGCAGCTTGTCCTTCCTCGGTACCCTTCCTCTCCTCTCTGTCGCGCCATGAGGTACCAGATGGCCGGGCTGAAGTGAACCTAGAAGGCTTTGGTGAAGACGTAGGTGCATCACCTCTTCTCCAGCTAGAGTTGTCACGCCAGTTAGAAGATGCCGATGCGGCCGATCGCACGGGCGCGGGCTCCGGAGAAGTAGCGGAATCAGACATGTCTTGTTGTCGTGATAGCAGCGGCAGTTGAAATTCTCCTGATGATGCTTTGGGCGTCAAGACGAGTCGGGACCTAGGCCTATTCGTGAAATTTCTTTGGGGCTATTAGTCCACTGTCCACTGGCCACTGTCCAGAGACCAGACAAATCCTGCTAAGCGAGCCAAAATGCTTCGATTGTCCTTGCATGGCGCAAACGTTGGTGATTGGGCCTAACTTAGTCTAGTTGGGAGGAAAAGGTAAAAGCCCCAATCATAGGCACCGATACAGAGTTAATCACATCCCACTAGAATTTTAGCATTCTCTAGCTTTAGACGCAAATATGTTTGCTTGTAGCGATCGACAGTAAGTAAAGGTTGATGGCGCAAATGGGCAGAATCTTGTGCACAGAAATCATCTGAACATGAGGGGTGGAATAAAAATAACGGAGTAAAAAAATGTCATAATGAATAACCTGACTATTTTAGTTTAGCTTGCTTATTGATTTATAATTAGTTAAACGTAAGCGTGGCATATGACATCCTTATGGATATTCATTATTTTTACAAGACTTATATGAGATATAAAAGCTGTTTAACGCTCCTTTTATACAGAATGGATGGTATATATATATCTAAGCTGTAGTATGCTGCACATATGACTAATGTGAGTGTTTATCTAGAGTGTTGTGGTCAGTTTTTCAAGCGACATCGATGATTAACTGCAAGACAGGCAGTATATAAATCACGCGTACGAAGTAGTTCAACTGCACATGCTCTTATGATTTTACTCAAACTCACCAGTCTTGTATGTTCGCCCTCTTGTTCGGGCATCTATAGCATTCGACGCTCACACTTAAAACTACTACGACGCTATATATAATCCCGAAATCAAGTAAAACTAAAGAGAGTGGTCTTTATAGTCGCGATATCATAAAATGAATTAGGGAGTACTTTAGCATCGAAATTGTAGTAGGAGGCAGCCTGGATAGCCTCATCGATATACCAACACGTGGTTTAAGACCTTAGGCAGAGCTGCTTGCTGCTCCAGATCCACTCGCTTACATCGCTAGAACGAAGGGACCCCGCAGCGCAGTTCGTGCGGGCACCTGTGAATCGCTAAGGGCTCACTGTGGGAGACAAATCATCATCGAAAGCTGCTACTTGGGATCCATGAAAGCCTTACCCAATTTCAGCTACCAGCGAAAGCATATAGGTCCTTTCACAGACATTTCCTTCGCAAAGTTAAGCCAGGTAAATTGCCTATCATGGGAGTCGAAGGCTTAGCGTGGCAAATGAAGGTGACCAAGGTAAATTTAGGGTAGATTGCAACTCCCAGCACGTACACGTGTCGTCTAGGCGTTTTCACCTAGGTAGCCGTAGGTAGGGACTTACTGAAGTTGATACACCAATAAAGTTTTATGAGATGCTACAAATTGATCCTCAAAATTCTCCCATTTGTTAAAGTCCAATCTCCACTGCCGGGACGACAACAATTTTATAGTTGTCCAAGCATACGAAGTACCACCTCTTGTCAATGTAGTGTTGTCTCCACTGTGATACCCACTGTGATACCCACTAACATGATAACGCGTTTTGCGTCACGTATCCACGCGACGTCATTCTTGTCATTGCTGTTGTTGATGTTTTGCAGATGGCTATGGCGCTTGTGACCTGCTGTTGGACGAGGCGCTGAAGCCCTTGGGTTGCTTGGACAGACCATAATACATAGAGTTTGGAGCGAGATGATTATTCTGAAGTATCATGTATTCTCCTAGGAACGTCGCAAAACGACCCAGCTTCGCCTCAATGCCTTCTACTGGATCGTATACTAATGCGTGCACTCTCGAGGCAAATTCGCTTCTATCAGTGCGCAATAGAGGGGGATCATCGTCGCACCAGGATTTCAGCAATGCATACTCAGGACCGGGACCAGCGTCGTTTTCCGTGAGTGTGTCTTCGCCCAGTGTTTTGTTACCTCTTTCCCAATATACACGCCCGCGGTCATCAAGCCTGGTTGTCCATTTCCTCAAAACTCGACATCTATTTCGATTCTGAATCATGGCTAAGCGAACTGTGAAGTGAACCAATTCAAGTCTTTGAGAATCGGACTCATTGCACTCTGATTCCATATCTATTTCACGGCGCTTAAATCCTGAGAGCCACCACAGCGGCGATGATCTTGTTGATAAGCCTACTTGGTGTCAGCATATACTAAGAAATATCATGTTGGGTGCTATTTACCCGAGCTTGAGCGTGTTGATAGGATCGCTGTCCGTTTGATCTGGCCAATGATGGGGTTGATATTGATGTTCCACTCTAACAGCCTATGTTTCAGGTGCTTCGCAATCTCGTCATGGTTAAAGTTAAGGCCAGGGACTATCTCTTGGAGCTGAGCAACAATCCAAACAAGTGTTACGGCGCCAAGGGCAGCGTCTCCGTTGCCACCGACATCAGCGTGGGATCCTAAAAACCAGCATTGTTTAGCATTTGTGTCGGCTCCTTCTGCTCGTTTCCAGATACATGGTTCGAACTGTGCTCTAGTTTCATCCAAGGCCAAGGCTTGAAAAGCATTTTCAACGGCGTGCGGGATGGTGTTGCCGACGAATGAGAAAGGCTTGGGCCAGGGTCTGGGAAGCCCTAAGCTGCTTACAGTGTCCCAGACTGCACAGGCTTTAATTTTGACTTTGTAGAGCAGCTTCTCAGCTTGGAACATACGAACATGACGATCCAATTCTCCTTCGAGAGGTCTGCACTCAGAATTCCCCACGACGGCTATATTATGATGTGCCCATAGTTTGAAGAGCCCACCAAGATAGTACAAGTGCCGTTGTCGGAGCAGGCCAGTACGACTAATAAATGAAGCAAGGCATTGTACGGTAAAGGCACCTCGGGAGTATCCGATAAGGAAGATCTCGTCCCCTTCGACGTTGAAGTCATAATTGTGCGAGAGGAAACTATAAGCATTTTTTATTTTATTAGATATTCCTGCTCACTTTAGCTTAGCCAATTGTCTCTGATAGTTTGTTTTATAGTATTGAGCATGCCTACCTCTTCCGGTTGCCCCATCCACGATCTGTGTTGACAGGCTGGTTGCATTTCCTACCCCATTATCATAATAAACGAGTTGTAGATAGTTATCATCGGCGACCCCTTCCAGGCAGCGTGCAAGCGTAGCAACGTTCGTGAGTGGCCTCTTGCTATTGACACCATCTTGCCATGTGCCATCACAAAAGACGAAAAGTCTTTTCCGGATTGACGACACTACGCCCTTGACAATACCCGTGGGTTGCATGACGAAATTCTAGAGACGGCTACGCTGGATAGATGGCAACAGACAAATTGCTAGTAATAGATCTATAGTGGTATTTCATTGAGAAGTTTGAAAATTCTTCTGCGTTTGTCAATCCATTGTTATGGTACCTATTTGACATCTTATGTTCGACTATATCATATTCGCGGATAATTTCTTTCTCCTGGTGCGGGTGATCGGCGTCGTGGCGAAGGCTAATGCACATAAGATGCCAGCGCATGCCAGCGCAACATTGCCAGGATTTCAAAGCCTGAACAACCCACGAAGACCCGTAACAGGACCTATCGACTCTTGGCGTTTGGGCGACAGCTGAGCGTAGGTATAATGTACCAGCCAGCAAACGTGGCATGGCTGGACCTGTAGCGTACGCCAGGTTGCTCGCCTCATTTTCAAGTAATGTGTTGGCGTTTGTGAGTGTAAGACTTGGTAACGCATAAAAAGCCTGGCATAAAATGGGCTTCTCTTTTTGTTCAAAAGGCATACTGCAGAATGAAATGTTCACGGTGGTGTTTATAAATTATGCGGTCCAGCTAAGTCGAGAATACTATCTGTCGGACTATCTATTGGTCAACGATTGATACAGGGTACAGAGTGAATTCTTTGCCCGTTTGTGGAGGTAGATAAAAGGTTGTATGCCTAATTCGTACTCTCCAAATTTCTTCCGGGGGTAGAGCCGACAGATTGTCTACAAGGTGTACCCCAGACCTGCGTCGGCGGAAGACCTAGGTATAGGAATGTACCCAACTTAGCAACCTCGACTCTGAAAAAGTCGCAAATAGTTAACGTTGTCCACAACACATATCCACCTTGTATCTAATTGGGATAGTTTAATCAAGGCGTGGCTCTGATTTGATCTACCTGTACTAAATAAAGTCTTTCATTAAGTGGATTATACATTGTGTAGACTTTCAAAGTGCTTTAAGCAACCACTTGATCCAGGCAATCGGCTATAGTAATACCTAGCTATAAAATCATGATATTCTATGGTACCTATATACTTCCTACTATTACTCCCTATTGATCAGGCGCTACATCTTGTACTTACCCATCATTACATCTACCAAGACAAAAAGGCTAGAAGTAAGCAAGCGAAAGGAGAAACAGAGAAACTTTGAAGATCTTCAATAAACACTACTCGACGTCTACTACTACAATTACATGCTCTAACTTCTGCCCTGTTTTCTCTTACAACTACCTACTGCTTGACTATTAATTTCAACGACTCTCGCAGCTCAGCCAGATTAATTAATCCGTGCTCCTTGTAGTATTTAATCAGCAAGTAGCTACATCGTCCACGAGAAGTAGAATCGAGGTAATATCTTTCGAACCCGGCGTCCGCCGTCCAAGTCTTTGGTCACTCAACTGCATGAGGCTATAGTTAGAAAACCGTGTTGAAGTAGGAACTGCGGGAGACTCATCGCTGAATAATGGATCGTTGCCCGGCTAACCCAGATAAGTGGGTTAAACCGCCTCCCAACACGGAAATCTTCAGTCACCACCACTCTCGAATGGGAAAATAGGCAACAAGCGCCCAGGCACGCAGGCAGCAACCGCGATCCCTTGTGTCCCAGGTTCCTTGTGCGTGCAATGTAATTCTGAAATGAGGATCGACAGCCCTTGTATACATATAACGGACAGCTTGCCACGTCTTTTTGCCCCTAGAGGAGGTGAATATTTTATGGCGAGCGAGGGAGTCATAGGTAAGCTTACTACCGCCCCTCTAACAGCCTGAAGTATCCTGGAATTGCGGATGCGGATGTCGCTTCAATTTCCCGTTCTTAAAAAAATACCAAGTGAAACAGACAGCCTCATAAATAATAGTAAGGGTACTATGAGGTCAGATTGCGACCAGGCAGCTGTGCAGTAGGGCTCTAGAGGTGAGCTGGTCAGACCTGAGTTGGTCGGAAGTGAGCTGGTCGGTGGTGAGTTGGTCACAGATGAACTTATGTTAGGGGAGGCATAGATTCTATGTTTAGGTATCGATTTCGTCCCGGTGTCTCTTTGCGGCTCTCGGTCGGGCGCTACTTAAGACCACAAGACTATAAAAGGGCCACCATAGTGCTCTATAGAATCTACAAAGCTGAAGGTAGGCCTCTCGGAAAATGGTATCATAAATATCATTAGCCGAAGTCTTGATTCCATAGCTCTGAAATCGACCCCGTGCCGTGGTGTCGCATATGGTTCATTCGGACTCTTTCATTCAAATACTGTTCCGACCTCCGAAGCCCTATAATGTCGCAGGAATCTCAAGAGCCATATCCATCCTCTCCAAGCGAAGATGAGAGCGATACAGATTCAAGCCGGTCTTTTGTTACCGTGCCACAGACACTCGCTGAATCTATTCAGCTAGAGGGGCTACTCCAACACATGCAAAATGATGAATTTTGCGAGTTATTACGCCAGTACCCCGAATTCCGTCGTGAATCGTGCCACCCGTTTGACAACGATCGGTTCGACTCAATTCCTCAAAATCTTGCGAAAATGCCAATGGAGAAACGGTATCTCACAAAAGGCCAGCTAATCGCCATGGACCAATGGATGCGGTAAGTTATGGTCAGCGAAGGAGCCGAATAATAGGGCTAATGCATTTGGCGCAGAAAACAAGGAATTCCTCTGGATCACAAGAAGCACAAACAGAGGACTGCTGAGATTGAGCGAAATCGATGGCAAAATATTGAAAGCATCACTAAACGGGCATTTACGTGCTACGGAGCTGGCGTAACAGACACTGCGGAAAGCGGCGACAATGCGGAGCTAGCCTGGGAAGCCATGGGGATTCTCCAGCGCCTAAGGGGCATAGACGAATCCAGAGCGTGCCTGCTCCTCTCGGTCGCATTCCCAAAGACCGTGCCTTTCTGTTCCAACGCAATGTTTCGGTGGGTCCATGGGGTTCAGGGGAATGACGATGATTCTCCTTGGCCGCAGGACAAGAACGATTATACAGCCATTTTCAGAGACACGGAAAGAATAAGGCATCAGTTCACCAGGACGATTGGCAATGCGACAGAAGAGGTCCTCGCCGTCGACGTTGAGAAAGTTGCCTTTGTCCTCGAACGCATGGCTAAAATCGAAGGTTGGTTTTTGTGCTTTATTAGTTATTCGACTTATTGTTCCCATGATTGCGCATGCATTCGCTAATATGAGCTTTGGAACTAGCGTTTCGCAAGCCCTGGATCACGGAAGGCCTCATCAGTAGTGGCAACGAAATAGGTTCAGGCGCGTTTGGGAAGGTGTACCGCGTCAGCTCTAGGAGCTCTCGCGACAGACCAGACACAGTCGCAGTTAAAGCGATAAGAGCAAGCCAACATGAACCCGGGGAAGAAGACATACCACGGGGCAAAATTCTCAACGAGATATTGATATCAAATCAAGTAGCTGAGGTACGTAGGACGCCGGTTTCGATACTCTACCTACTTGTTCTATTACTAATAAATTTATGATTCAAAGCGTTCCCCGCAGCATTTCGTCAAGTCCTTCGGGTGGAACGAGAATCCTAGGGATGGTTGTTACTATCTAGCAATGGAGCATGTTGCGCATGGTGATCTCGAAACAGTGCTGAAGGCTCCTAACCTACAGTGGTCAGAGAAGACCGTAAGGTCGATTGCGAGGCAAATCCTCGAAGGCCTAGACTGCATGCACAGGGAGTTAATTACTCACCGAGATCTGAAACCCCAGGTAAGTATAACCCTACCATTTCATATCTTTGGTAGAAAATCGTAGGGTCTAAGTGCATGCTAACAGAGTAGAAAATAGAACATACTTGTTTCGTCTCTATTAGAAGGGGATGTTCGGGTTAAGATTGCGGACTTTGGCATCTCCAAAATGCTATCACACCGAGGCACGACGGGTTTCAGAACTGCCATTGGCACGGAGGGATACAAGGCCCGAGAAGTGCTCAAGAGCTACGACAGCCAAGATAGACGCATTCCCGGCTACAGCTACTTGCCCAACGTCGACGTTTGGTCTTTGAGCTGCATTCTTTTCCGAATAGTGAAGGGATCTCCTCTATTCAGAAGGGATCACCTTGTAACTGACAAACCTGTCCTGAAGTCAACAGTCAAGAGTGTACCGAAAGAACTGAGGAACTCTCGCATTAACATATCGGAAAGCGGCATTCGTTTCATCCAAGCCTTGATGGTTATCAAGCCAGAGAAACGCCCACACGCAAAACAAGCACTCAGTGCTCTGGAGAAGTGGGGTATCGACGGAGAGGAGGGTAGGCCTTATGTAAATAGGTTTCTTGGCCCTAAAAATGTTGGGTTGGTGTTCTGGCAGTAAGGTTATGGCGCTATCAATCCGGTTATCACAAAATGAGATAGGGCGGATGTCATCATTTCATAAATATGATCTTTGTTCTGGCTGAAAATGGTGTTAGGTCTGACGGACGTGTGAAGAGGATCTGGTGGGAGTAGATGACCAGCGCTTTAGAATAGGTGCGGGATTATGGAAATGAGTCAATTCAGATAAGCCCGCCTCCTAGAATTTAGATACATTGTGAGAGTAGCGGCCCTTTATATAAACATTTAGAAGCTGTTCCTTGCACCAATAAGATGACACCACGTGTGTTAGCTAGATCTCGGGGCACTTCACATATCCACCCTCCCGCGATAGGAACGGCAGACAGATCAAGATTGATCAGGTATCAGATTAGCCGCAATGCTAGGTACTTACTTATGATGCGGAGATCTACTTTGTACAATTGCCTCCCTATTGCAAGATTAGTGCCAGTTTTAGCGCCGTGTTCTTGTCCATGTTTTTAGAGCTGCAAGTTGCTAGAAATATTTAAGGTTGGCTTGATCTCAGAGTTATCACCAACTTCTCCTTTGATAAAGGCTCAGCAAACAGATCACCCCTCACTGTGAATACCTGTACTAATTTCTGTCACTCTTAAAACCTTGATATCTGCTTCTCTATGCAACAAATATCCAAGCGTGCGTGTTATAAGACAAGGCATCCCGCGAATAAACAGAACACCGATGGTATTAGGTTGTAGAATTGGGATGAAAAGTACTAAGTACCTATCCTATCTAGGTGGGAATCCCCGGGATCCTCCCGGGCGTATAGCTAGAACACCTAACCTATATAAATGGTTTTATAGCCTATAAGGCTTTACCGTATAACCCTCACCTTTATAATAATATATATATATATATATAATTTAATGTAAATATAATAAAAAATTATTTAAAATTATAGCTAAACTTTATTAAATTAATATTTTTATATTAAAATTATTATTTTATTTTAAGCTAATTATATTTTTTTATTACGTTAAAAATATATTAAAAAATACGGCTGCGCAGCTAACTTTAAATATATTAGCGGTTTAAAAAAACGTTTTATTTAATTTTAATAATTAATTTTATATAAAAAACGAAATTATTATTTTAAACTTAAATTTAGTTCGAGTTTATATTAATAATAGTTTATATTAGCTAATTAAAAAATATATTTAAGCTAATATATTTAAAACTTCGGTTTTTTTAAAAAAAGCATTTTATATATATAAGCTATAATTATATTAAAAATGCTTTAATTTTAAAAAATAAAAAATAAAAAAATAAAAATAATTTAAAAATTTATTTATATTTAAAATTTAAATTTAAAATTTAAATAAAGCATATAAATTTATTAAATTATATAAATTATTTTTTATTATTTAAATAATAGCTAAAGCTTTTTTTAATATAAATTAAAAATAAATTATAATAATTTATTATAATAAATTTAAACTAATAAACTTTATTAAGCTATATATTAACACCGTATATATTTTAAATATAGTTATAACATTATATATAAACTAAATTAAAAATATTATAATAAAAGCTGTTTTATTAAAATTAAAAGCATATAATTTAAATATTAACGTTTAAACTTATTATTTTTTAATATTTATATTAATATATTATAAATTATTCGAATTATAGCTATATATAGCTTTTATAATAAATAACTTTATTTAAATTATATATAAATTAACGGCAATATATAAAATAAAACCGGTGGTATTATTTATTATTTTATAAATAAAATATTATTTAATAACTTTTTATATAATAGCTTTGCTTTCGTTTTTAATATAAAAAAATATAATTAAAATAAAACGAAGGTTTTTTTTATTTTAAAAAATTCTTTTTATTATAAATTTTATAATAAAAAAAAATTTTTATTTAAGCTTAGTTATTATTACTTATTTAAAAAAAAAAGTCCGTATTAAAAAAGTAAATATTATAAATATTTAAATATAATAATATATAAGTACTAAAATATTAATACTTTTTGCTTTATTTTATTTAGCTTTTAAAGCTTTTAATAAATTAAATTATATTTAGCTTTTATTTATTTTTTTATTACTGTTATTATAATAGCATTATTAAAATAAAAAGCGGTTTTTACTGTTTTTATTATAATATATTTAGTTAATTATAATATATTTAATTAATTATAATATATTTAATTAACTATAATATATCTGTTTTATTATAATATATTAAATTTAATATTATACGCTAAATATTATATAATATATTAAATTAATTATTATATATTAAATTAATAATTAAATTAGTTATTAAATAATAAACTAACTAATTAAATTAACTAATAAATTATATAATAAAAGATTATATTTATTTAACCGCTAGGTTACCTAGGTATAAAGGTATTTAAATATAAAACTATTAAATTAATTAATAAATTATATAATAAAAAATTTTATTTATTTAACCGCTAGTTTATTTAAATATAAAAATATTTAAATATAAAGCTATTAAA